>CAXKVX010001131.1:0-253919 GCA_964058865.1 Eleocharis quinqueflora
ATTTAAACTGGTGACAATGATATGGACCAATTTGGTACAGACTATCAACTTAAGGATCATGAGGATACTCCAAAAATCCATAAGTGCAATCTTAATAAGGAATTATGAATTAAAGCCAAAACTATAAATTAACCAATTTGCATACTATGAGTAGGCAGGACACTTCATTAAAAAAGCACTTGTACAATCCTTTCAAATGAGAATAACCGAAAATATATGAACCAAAATGTAGAATGAGTGATACTTCAGGACCATTTGTGTAATTTACTCTCAAAATTTAACAAATGGTAGTCCACTTGCCTTCTATTATGCCGTAATCACCATCTGCTATAATGGCTTCATTGCATTTATCAGGATTTTCACCACTTGACATCTCCTCGTGGACAATATGTGGATATATCTTGCTTGGTGCCTCTTGAAACTGTTAAAAAATCAAATTTAAACAAACATGATACATGGTGATGCGAAGGAAATTGGACTTCATCTTCAGTCCCATAAAACAAACACAGGTTAATTGACGAGAAAATGATTATAGTTTACCTTGGGCAGTTCAGAATTTCTTCTAATAGAAGATGTTCTCCAGCCAACAATATCTTTAGAATCAATCAATTAAGGGAAATAAAAAAGAAATCTTAAAAATAAATAATCCAGCACCTTTAAGTACCACATTGACAGAACAAAATAAACAAGCATAAAACTAACACGCAAAATAAATAAGAACTGAAAGAAGAAAAAGGAAGGATACGATCATAGGCAGCATTTGAGTAAGCAACTCGACGCTTAAATGCTTGCAATGCCGACCTACATACAATTGTTACAATTAACTCATTTAAACCGGAATTGAGGTCCCAATACAGAACCTTATTTTTTATCAACTTCATAAGAAAAAGGACAGTTTTAGTCAAATCCCTATAAATGACAAATCATTCAGCCCTAAACAACTCAAGAGCATATCACTCAGCTGGCCGTCTATTTCACCCCCTGAACTAAATTTGAGATGCAACAAAGAAAAGAGAGTTTGGTTGTTGTTACAAAATAGTTGAGGACCCGAGGCAATACGAGGTTAGTGCATAAGATTGTACCCCTCTTCCTGTTCATACAACAACAATAACAAAGCCTTTTGTCCCAAACAAGTTGGGTAGGCTAGAAACGAAGCCCTGTTGAATTTCATTTCCATAAGGTTGGCTGAATTTTTACGTTGGCTCGCCAAGCCTAGCACAACCCTCCTCATTTCCGGGCTTGGGACCGGCTATGTAAAACATCGGCGGAGTTACCCCTCTTCCTGTTCATGAATAAAAGTTAAAATACTAACAAAAATCAGCTTACATGAAATAGAGATCACCGTAGTCTTCTACCATACGCTGTAATAATGGTGGCCTTCCATCATCAGAATCTACCAGAAACAGATGTCTGCCTGTTCGTCTAAATATCAAGTGAATTACATAGCATGCTAATTTTTCCATGGCTGTGAGACCAAATAGAAATGGAACCTACGGCACAGTAACAATAAAATTAAGAAGTCCTATGATTAATAAGGAAAACTTGAAATGAGAAAAAGCACATATTTTGTAAAATCCACCTGACTAATGACTTCTTTAGTCGTTTTTACATAGTTTATTTACTAAGTTTAGATAGATGAACTAATGCAAAAATGGTAAGCCAACCACAATGTACTATTAATACCAGTACACCAGACTGTACATGTAAGACCAGTACACGGACTATTGTGTTGTTCATAATTCAACTGTAAGGGAGATGGGAGTAAAAGGAAAGAATGAAGATATTGGTTGTACCGCATTATCCAGTACATGGTAGGTAGAAATACCATACCATGCCAGTCAGGCCCGATAATGTTATGAACTAGCCAAGCCACAAAAGAATGAAGGGGCAATTTTACAAGGAAAGAAACCTGTCCGTTTCCTCTAGAACCAAGATGAGGTGTAGCAATGGTCACAAAATTCATTGCTTCGAGACCACATATGGATCCTCTGCTGCTTTCGGTTTCAGGTTGCCCCTCAGAATCTTCTAGAGATTTCCTTCTAGAAGGTCTAAAAAGTCGTCCAATGGCATATCTTGCCACCAGTCCTCCGATGGAGTGCGCAACAAAAGATATTTTTCGAAGGTTAGGCTTCCCTATAATGACTTCACTTACCTGGTTATATCATATAATAAGAAGGAACTAACCGTCAAAAAGAAGTATTATATCTCAGTTAGGGACAATTACTTGTATTTTGTTGCTCTTTTAGTAAATGCCAGATAAGGATAGTTTAGGTAGTTCGCAACTATATATCGCAGAACATATGGTTGTATAATGACACTACACATAATTATAACAAACCTCATCTGCTAGGCGCTCACCCATCACATCAACACCATCCAAAGTAAGCATTTTTATATTGCGTTCGCTACCTAAAAAATGTTGCAGATGTTAAGGTAAAAATGGCAATGATAAACCATACAATTGAAATTGTGTACCAAGTAAAACCAGAAAGCATACAAAACATCACAGATATGTCAATCCATAGCAAAACTAGAGGGAGAGGAAACAACAACAAATCAGTGTAAATGATGCAAGTATCACTTCATGGAAGCAAAAAAAAACTTACAATGAACTAAGACTTTATCAGGAAGCATCTTGACAAAATGCTCCGCAGCAAATTTCCAATTGGAAGTGCTGTTAAGAGAAAGAAATATAACTATATTAAATAGTGAACAAAAGTTATTCCATAACAATCCAGTATAACATGTATATGATTTGTGATATATTTTAAATATACCACCAGGAATAAAATATGTATATGATTTCTCCTAAAACAACAGTTAGACCTAGACATATAACGAACACCACTTTATTAATATGACAGTATACTTGGTCCAAACAAACTCATTCAAAACCATCAACTATTCTCAAGTCTCAATATATCATAATGGATATCGGCCAATCAGTAAAAATGATCAGAAAATCAAACTTTACAGGCTTCAGAAAGGGAAATATTTGTTCAACAATCCATTTAGATATAATCAACATCATTATAAGAATTATGAAACGGTATTATATCTTTAGTTAATTGCCAAAAACATACATCTATAAAATATGAGAATTAAAATAATAATTATCAAAGCTACATAAAGCTTGCCCAACGGAGAAATCCTTACAGTACATTCCAATGCAAAATTAAGTGAAATCCCGAATCAGGTTAAACACATTTGTGGTGCAGAGCACAAAAATACAGTTTAACTGCACTCAAGAGAACTTGGAAAAGGAATTAAATAATGTAGACCTGCAATCTTATAGCAAAAATGCGAATGCTCAATTAAACAAGGTTGTTAAAAATGTGAAGTAACCAAATTGCACTAAACAAATGCAAGTTCGTGAGTAATTTACAAACAGAAACCTAGTTTTACATTATCCCATTCGTACAATCTCGATTAAAAACAATTCAAACCAAATCAACTACTTTGGGCGTGATTTCGAGCCACAAATAACACCAATTTAAAGCACCCACCTACTTCGAAAACAACCCCCGAAAATCAGACAACATGTACACCACATAAAACGAAAAACAAAATAATCGGCTAAATTCCTCGTCGAACAAGATCAAATTCCTGATGAATTTGAAATTCACAGAAAGAGCGATGCACCTTACCTCCCCAGGATTCCGTGCACCATCACGACCAAGTGATCCGCAGAGGAAACCGAGCAACCGTCGGACGAGCTCCACATGTCCGTACCTCCGACGCCATTGATAGATTCCTCCTTACAAACCCCTAAACTCCCCATTAATTGCTAAACTAAATTAAGATCGAGAGAAGAGAGAAGGTGCAAACACAATTACATAAATAGGTGAGAAAATACTCAATAATGGACTGGAGAGAAGTAAAGGAAAAGCGTCATTGGTACGCGGGTCGGTTTTTATTGAAGGCGCCTCCGAAACAATGGAAAGAAATCTGTATTGATTTTCTGTAACAGTATCAAACAGAATTTTGTGTAGCAAGTATTCTCATACGGTGATCCTCATTCGTGGATAACTGGATAAGTGGATATAGTTATGACCGCCTATTATTCCGGTACAGAGAAACATAGACAGAATAATAGGCGGTCAGAAGGTGAGGACGCGTTCCGGTACGCGGATGCCGTATGGCGTATGCGAAGCCTCTGACGACTTCTAGAAAAATTCAATGTATTCATGAATTAAGAGGATCCTTTAAATAAAAAAAAAAATTAAGAGGATCCTATCTCTAAAAAAAAAAATTAAGAGGATCCTCAGCAGTCAGCAGTAAATAGTAACTATAGCGGATAGATATATACGGAACGCATATCCAATATGTACGAATGTGTATATGTATATGTATTTAAAAAAAAAAAAATATGATCAAACAATATATTTAATAAAATATTAATATAATATAGGATCCGACTACTAGTTTCCAATGTTTGTTCTTCACTTCTGTCTTCTAACTAATTTTGTCAATAATGAAAAGTCAAAAAGTTAAAAGCAGATAAAAATGAAAAGTTAGACTGCACAAATTTTTCTAAATGTTTTCATCATATGCACTATCTTGCAGACTAAGTAAAATAGTTATTCAGACTCAATAAAATATTGTTCAGACAAGTTGAAATCAAGCTTTTAAAAAACGTTTAACGGCCCTTAACGGTGAGGTGGTCGCTTAACGGTTTAACGTTAAAACGGAATTATACGGAAGTTAAATTAAAAAACGGCCAACCATTTTTTGTCTATTATTTATTTATTTTAGACCAAATTATGGTGCAAACATACACACTTTTGTCATATGTATGACTCTATGTAACTATATATTATATAATATATTTAACATTATTATTAGCATTGCTGTCTTTTTCATTGTTTAAAAATATAAATGATGTTATATGATATGTTTAATAATTAGAATTTAGAATGTATTTTATTTTGAAATGTGTATTTTTTATAACCTCCACTATCTAATTGCGTAAGTTGTACCAACATAATAATATCTCATGCCAGCATCAATATAACACACAAGACCAGTGTACCCAAACAATCAACACATCATCATAACACTAGTAACTACCCGACTAAGTTCACAATAACTAATTCCAAGTTAATAAAATAGTAAACAAAAATTGAAAAACTAAATTAATTCAACAAGTTAACAAATCACCAAGTACATTACAGTAAGCATCCAGCAAAAACACAAAGAAAAAATAAAAAAATAAAAAATAATAATAATAAAAAATGGCGTTAAAACGACCTGATTTTAACGGATTTACACGGTTTAAACGGAGTTAAAACGGAGTTAAAACCGTTAAACTGCAGAAAACCAGTTAAAAACGTTTTTTTCCTGAAAACTTAACGCCATGACAAGTTTTTCCCGTTAAACCGGTTTAACTAAAGTTTAAACTCTGTTTTTTAAAAGCTTGGTTGAAATAGATATTCATACTAAATGTTTCAAGTCTGTTTTGCACAGAATGCATGTGATGCAGACTAAATGAAACAGGTGTTCAGACTAGTATAAAGAGATGTTCATACTAGCTGTTTCAAGTTTGTTTTTACACTGTTTCAAGTCTATTTTGCACAGATTGCATGTGGTGCAGACTAAATAAAATATATTTCAGACTAAATAAAATAGATGTTCACACTAGTTGAAAGAGATGTTCATAATAGATGTTCACACTGTTTCAAGTCTGTTTGCTTAGTTGCATTAATTAGAATATATGGGTATTAGATCTAATCTCAAAGAAAAACTTGAAAAGTATAGTAAAACAGTTTTTCTCTCTAAGCTCTCTCTAAGCTCCACCTCCACATTCACTGAAATAACTCCAAACTGATTCATATCATCGTCGGAATTCTTTCTCCACCATAGAAGTCTATTTACTTAGTATCTTATATCGATATTGGTAGTTCAACATTGGCCTATCTGAGTTACTTTAACTCAGGATAGAGGCAAGATGTTGAAATTCTTAAAGAATGTGCTTCAGACCAGCAACAATGTCTACTCGAAAACACATGAGGATGAAGATCAGAGAGCCAAAGATCTTATTCAGAGATTTGGTAAAGATCCGATAAGAAACCAAGAAGGCATTTCAGCTGTTAAAGATTCAAGAAAAGAGGAAGAAAATAAAGAAACCAGAAGCAGCGAAGTAAAGATCAGTTCCTTTCTTGAAGTCTTCAAGAGAGGATTACAGGTCAGCGAGGAAATGGACGGAAGAAGAAATATGGCAACTAGAGGTATTCGTTGGCCTAAAGCTAAGGCGGTTTCCGAGATTATGCCAGATAGTTCTGCTGCCTCGCGGAGCATGATAAGACATAAAGAGATGCTACAGCAGACGGGGAGAAATTTTCAATCGAAAAACTTTCTCAACCGTCTATCTAAAATAAAAAATGAGAATAGATGCTTTCGATGTGGTGAGAAGGGTCATCGTGCTTCTGCCTGTAGAAATCCAATAATCTGTTTTGGATGTAAAGGAACTGGGCACTACTCTTCTAGATGTCCAAAGAAGAATACTCCTCAGCAGCTTTTCTCTTTGGCTAGTTCAAATCGCCAGAAAAGTTTTCTAGATCTAGATTCAACAAACCCTAATTTGGTAGAAAATTCTTCAATGTCTTCAGTTATGCACAAGATTCAGCTTAACAAGCAAACTTTGGAACGATTTCAGAAAAGTCTTGAGAACAACATTGTGGTTCAAGTTCCGTTGGGAATGGATATTGCGGAGCTAACTGGAGGTCTTCAACTGGCGACTCAGGTGCCGTTTGGAGCTCCATGCGCTGTAAGATTCTTAGGTAATAACTGTTATCTCATAGAAGGTCCAGAAAGTTGGATAAAAGAGGTAGTGACTCAAGGATTCTGTGAAATAGGGCCGTACAAGTTAACAGTATCAAAAGATTTTTCTGAACTTTTTCCTAAGAGAAAATCGTGTAGGCATTGGATTAGAATCAAGAATTTGTCTTACGACATGAGGGATATAGAGACTCTAAAAGAAATTGTTAGTATATTTGGTACTTTACTAGATTGTGACTTTAATACAGCTCAGGGTCGTGATTTAAGATGGGCTAGGGTTTTTGTTGAAGTAGGTGACTTAGCTTTAATTCCTAAGAGTCTCTGGTTTGAGGTGTTCAGGCAAGGTTTTCAGAAGGAAAAAGTATTAGTTGAGTTTGAAATAGAAACCTCAAAGTCTACACCAGTTCTATTTTGGGAAATAAGAGACACATCTGAAGCTATTGGAAAAATGAGGCATCAGATGGAAGCCAGAAGCAAAATAGCTCAATTTGGAGCTTATCAAACTCAAAATTCAATTGCCAGTTCTGGTTCTGAGAATCAGATGAAAAGGGATTAGCTAAAGAAAAAACAGTCAATTCCTGTAAGCAACCATAAGCCAAACTATCCTACCCAAACTAGATCTAGGACTAAGCAGAAAATTCAGCAAACTACTTTTACTCAGAAAAACCAGAAAGCTTCTATTACACAGAAACCATTAGAAAACAATACAGCTAAAACATCTTCTAGACAAGATAAAGCTTCAAAGGTTGAGGCTATAGAAACTTCCCAGAGATCACCTAAAAAACAAAAGATAGAAGGGGCAAAAGGAAAAAAGCAAGGTTATTGAAATATAAGAGGATGAAGGTAATTTGGCAGCTGAACTGATGGTAATTGAGAATAAGGCACTTAGGGCTGAGCTGAAAAAATTCAAAGAACAGGTCTGGATTATGGAGCAAAAATTAGCCATAGGTGCTTCTATCAGTTCAGAAAGAAGGGAGGTATCTCAAGCAATTATCATTCCAGAGCAGCCTTTGGAGGTGTCCCCTCTGAGTGCAATTCCTGAAGATGAAGGACATCTTAGAGGACATGACAACAATGCTCTTATGCTAATAGAAGGGTATGCAAGCAGCAGGACAGGTGCAAAGGGTTTTATAGGTACACCTCCACTCCCTTTTTCTAAATTATCAGATGAGGAAATATTTAATATGTTTGCTGATTTTGGTGTTAGTATTAGTGACTCAGTTCAGTCCCCTAAAGATTTTATTAGAAACATTAGAGTTAGGGAACATGAAAAAATGTATAAAATGGTTGCAGATATGGTAAATTTCTTTCAGTCAGAAAGCTTAGATATAGTTCATAAGGGTGAAATTAGTTTGATTAATGAAAGTTCTTAATTGGAATATAAGAGGTCTAGGAATGTCAGAAAAGAGATCAATACTAAAAGAAATGATATCAAAAAATAAAATAGATGTAGTATGTATTCAAGAAACAAAAAGATCAAAATTTACTGTGAGATTTTTAGAGAATATTCAATCAAATTTTATTTGGAATTATATTACCTCAATAGGAGCATCAGGAGGAATTTTAATAGGAATAAATGCAGACAAATTTATGGTTAAAAGTTGGCTGAAAGGAAATCATACTTTAACTATTACACTTCAAAATAAAAATGATAATTTAACATGGTATTGCTCAACAATGTATGGTCCTGTGTTAGCAAAAGATAAACAACAATTTTGGACAGAATTGGAGTTTCTAAGTCAGATATGTATAGGAGCTTGGGTGATAGGAGGGGATTTTAATATAATAAGAAATAGGGAGGAGAAAAAAGGGGTTAGTTTTGATCAGAATAATATGGACAAATTTAATAATTGGATTGATGGAGCTCAGTTAATAGATTACAAATGCACTAACAAAAGATTTACATGGGCTAGGGGAGGTAATAGTACACAAATGGCTTGTTTGGATAGGTTTCTAGTTAATATTTCATTCACAACAATGTACCCAAATACAAATTCATATTGTTTAGTAAAACAAGCATCATAACCCCATTTGTTTAGATATGGGTATTAATAGCTTTAACAGTCCAAAAGTATTCAGATTTGAGAAGTTTTGGATTTCTACTCCAAACTTTGATAACAAAATAATGGAATGGTGGTCACTGTATAAATTAGGTTATAATAAAGCTAAGGATTGGAAATTTAAAATGGAGCAAATGAAAATGAAACTGAGATGATGGAGTGCTAATTTGAAAAAAGATATCAATGTTAAAAAAACTCAAATTATACAAGTCCTAGAAGATTTTGAAACATTAGCAGAAAATAGGGAATTATTAGATGAAGAAGTGAGTGACTACTATGAGTTTAAAAAAGAATTGTTAGACATTCATCACAATGAAAATATATATTGGGCACAAAGAGCTAAACATAAATGGATCAAGGAAGGTGATGCAAACACCAAATTTTTTCACAAAATTGCATCTCAAAAAAGAAGAAATAATATGATAAATACACTTAATATAAATGATATTGAAGTACAAGATGAAAAAATGATTAGTAAGCATGCATTCACATTTTATAAGAATCTGTTAGGATCATAGAATGTAACTTGGGCTAATTTCTTAGAGGAAGCATGGAAGGATAATGAAAAAATAATTGCTGAAGAAAATTTATATCTAACTGCTCAATTTAGTATTGAGGAAATAAAAAATGCAGTATTTCAAATGGGGGCAGATAAAGCCCCTGGTCCAGATGGATTTCCTATGTTGTTTTATCAACATTTTTGGGATCTGGTAAAATATGATATAATAGAAATGTTCCAAGATTTTTATAATGAAAAACTAGACATAGCTTGTTTAATTAGAGCTATTATTTGCTTAGCACCTAAAATACAAGATGCAGCAGTTCTAAGTCAATATAGGCCAATTAGTCTAATTAACTGTATATATAAAATTTTCACTAAAGTACTCACAAATAGATTAGGTCCTATACTTAAGAGATTAATCAGTCCTACACAAACTGCTTTTCTAAAGGGAAATTATATACTAGAAGGGGTAATTACTTCTCATGAGATTCTACATTATGTTCATAAATACAAGAAACAAGGTATACTTTTAAAGATAGATTATGAAAAAGTTTTTGACAACATTAATTGGGATTATATAATAAATACATTAAAACAGAGGGGATTTAACACTAAATGGATTAATTGGATTAAAATGTTATTATACAATAGTTATAATGCAGTAATGATAAATGGTAAAATTGGTTCATATTTTGAGTGCAAAAAAGGTCTAAGACAAGGTGATCCAATTTCACCTTATCTGTTTATTTTAGCGGCTGAAGGATTGAATAAAATTCTAAAGCAAGGGGTTAGAAATAATCATTTTGAAGGTTTAGGTCCACAATTGTCCAATGGAGAAAAAATAATAAACTTACAATATGCAGATGACACAATATTATTCCTTAAAGCAGATGATATAAAATTAGAAAAACTTAAATGGTCCTTACAGTTATTTGAAGGAATTTCTGGGCTAAAAATCAATTATAATAAAACTGAGCTCATACCATTAAACCTATCAGAGCATATGTCATCCTTCTATGATGAAATGTTAGGTTGTAAATTAGGAAAATTGCCTATTATATATCTAGGACTTCACCTGCATTGGAAAAGATCCTCCAAAAATGATTGGCAAAGAATTATTGATAAAGTTCAAAGAAAGTTACCAATGTGGCAAGGAAAAATGCTATCAATGGGTGGTAGATTAATATTAATTAATTCAGTACTTTCCTCTATTCCTCTATATTATATTGCTTTAGATAAAATACCAACTTGGGTGATTAATAAGCTTGATAGGATTAGAAGGCAGTTCTTATGGGTTGGATCAAACATTTTAGGGAAAAGGAAATATGCTTTAGTTAAATGGACAAAAATCTGTAGATCTAAGAAAAATGGGGGTTGGGGAATATCAGACATCAAACAAGTTAATATAGCTCTTCTTTGTAAATGGGGTTGGTTATATTTATATAAAGAGCATAATGGTTTATGGAAAGAAATAATCCAAGTAAAATATGATAAATTTACAATAGAAGCATCCCCCTTCTGGAAGGATGTTAGTGAAGAGTATAAATTTCTTCAATTAGCTTGTTCACATATTGTAGGTAATGGCAAACATATAATATTCTGGCATGATACTTGGTTTAATAACTGTCCATTAAAATTGGTTTACCCTTTAGTTTATCAAAAGGTCAAAAAAGACAATGTCACATTAGCACAGGTATGGAATAATGGGGATATAAAACTGTTTCTTACTAGAGGTGTTAGTAAGGAAATGAGAATCCAGAAAAACTCTCTCATTGCCCTTCTGCAAAACATAGATTTCAGTAGCTTGGAAGAAGATTCAGTTAATTGGAATTTAGAATCACATGGAGGATATATTGTTAAGTCAATGTATAATTTTCTAAATTTTGGGAGATTGCAAATAAACATTAACAAAACCGTATGGCAATTAAAGATTCCATTAAAAATAAAGCTGTTAACTTGGCTAGCTTTGAATAATAATTTATTAACTAGAGAAAATTTGACATATAGGGGATGGATAGGAAACACAAATTGTGTGTTCTGTAATGAACTAGAAACTGTAGATCATCTATTCATTAATTGTTATATAAGTATTCAATTTTGGAGTATAATCAATTTACACTTAGGTGAAAATGACAAAGAAGTTTTTAATTTAGGAACAATAGAAGAATTGTGGTATAGTATTTTGCAGTTAAATAATAAAGATTTACAGTATTGGGGAAGTTTATTGGCAGCCTTTTTGTGGATTATATGGAACGAGAGAAATAATATTATCTTTAATAATGAAAAAGGAAGAGCACCAAACACTTTATATAGAAATACACTTAGTTTACATAATGCTTGGATAGGTGAATTCAACAATTCAATAAATAGTTTGTTTCAATAACAAATATATGAGTTATCTGTGTAGATGAGGCTCCTAGTAACTCATGATCCTTTTGAAATAGGATTAGGATGGAGTCTGATGACACAGGCGTTTAATAAACTTTGGCCAAGCATGAGTTAGGATAGTGGAAAGTCTTGGCGGAGTTAATTGAAATGTTTTTGTTTTGTTTCAAGTATTTGTTTTGTTTTTTTTATTGGTACAGATCTCATGTACCAAAAGACTACTAAACTTGTTTTGCTTCCAAAGTTGGAAGATGGTACCCCAACTTGGGGTTGACTTTAATAAAAAATAAATAAATTGATTTTTTTTCCTTCGGAACTGTCAGCATTTAAATTGTTCATAGTCGTTTAAATGAAACATTTTAGTAAATACTTAAATTATCTTTGCAGTATATTTTGAGACCAGCAAAACTTAATAGTTCTTTTTTTGGACATATAGAGGCTCTCGAATCTCCGGCCTCTATTATTAAAGTTCTATTAACGATGGGTTCTCTGGTAGTTATCAATGTTGGGTTAATAAGGGTGGTATAAGAATTTTTAAACAATTAGTGGATCTGCTTTTGCTTTTTTTCATTTTTTTTCCTACGTTCTGAGGATAAATATAATTATTCTTCAGAAGGAGGGAAATTGTTGATAGGCTTTTTTTGTTTGTTTTTTCTGTTTCAAAGCATAGTTCTTCTATGCTGGATATATACTTTTGTTGGCTTTCGGAAAGTAATGAAGGCAGGCGCCCCATCTAGGGGATTGCTATTTTCAAAAAAAAAAAGTTCTATTAACGATACGCAAATTTTGTACTCAGGAAGATCAATGTGTTATTTTAGTTAGCTATCATTAATCTCAGGGGCGGATGCAAAGAGGGTTGAATCTGTATCCGGTGGAATAATGCGGGGTCTCGAAAGGGTCAGTGGGCAGCATTGTTACGTTGTAAATTTTGTTGGTACTGTAGCAAAATCACTATGCGGACAGTTTCGTCGCTGTAGCAGCGGTGAGAATGTCGGGAGGTCCCATTGCTGCCGACCTGTTCGGGGGATGTGAATTCAAGAGGACCAGGGGTCAAGTGCCCCCCTGGAAAAAAATTTGCAAAATAATTTAGTGTATTTGTATGATTTGTCAAATTTTTTTTGCAAATTAACCATGTATATTTAAAAATTTGTAATAGTTTGTCCTCCCTGAAAAAAATTATAAATCGTGTTTGTCCTGACGAAAATTTTGAATCTGCCCTGATTAGTCTATTAGACTATTTGCACAAAGCTTAATAGCTAGAAGGGTGTTTCATGACAGTAGCGCTGTACACGTACTATCGAACTTTTCTGCTAACTTATCTCGAGAGCAAATTCAAAAATCCATGCAGCTGAAAAGGGATCCAATAATTATGTTAATAAAATTAAACCTCAAATAATTCTTTTTAAAAAATTAAATAATAAATTTAATTAATAAATATTTTGTATATTGATAGTTATATGAGTATAACAAAATTATATTATATTAATTTAATTTTCAATATATGTCAAGAACTGTCTAAATCAACAATCTGGATTTAAACGATTTAATCGCTACTGCGGGAGTGATAAATTCCTCAATCCAAGAATTAGGTTCCATCTGTTTTGCCAGCACAAATAGATTCGACCTGTAATTCAATTAAAATTTAATTGCAAGTAGCAGATTACTCGAATAGAAAAAAGAAATTAGAAAAAAAAATAAGAATCGTATGATGTGTCTCATCTTATTTTCCTCTTCACTTTAAGGCTCTACGCAGCTAATATATCCTTTTTTTTCTCTGTTTACATTTTGCAGAGTTACATCAGCATTCATTCATAATTTGCTCTAACAAATACATTGCAAATTGCAAAAGATACCAGTTTATACGCTTCTCTTTGTGCACTACAAGCAACCAACATTCCTAATTAACCAGACTCGTTTTTTTCTTTTTTCTTTTTCTCTTTGTGCAGTAGCCTTCTCGGCTCAATCTTCACCTTACAACTCTACATATCGATTCGAATCAAATGAAAATGTATTTGAAAAACTTCAACTGGAGTTTTGAAAGGATGATGAACTACTAGTCAAAGTGATAAAATAAAGTATAAGCTTAGAGAGAAAAGTCAATGAAAAAAAATTAGCTCCAGAAAAGAGAGTAATGTGCCTCACATGCAAAAGGATGGTCATTCTCTTCAAAATCGTTATACAATTTTTCCATCCAAGAGAAAAGGAGAACAAGAAGGTAGACTCAAGAAGTTCAATGGAAAGAAGAAAGTCATGCAAGCCATATAGAGTTGTCTCCGATGAAAGCGAGGAAGAAGTTGATCTAGGAGGAGGAGAAGAAAGCAAGCTTGTCCTATTTGTCGACAATGGTGAATCAACCTATCTTGATCGGATACTTCAAATCATCAGGGTGGATGCAATTATCGATCCAATAATGATTAACACAATGATTAGCATCACAAATGCTAAAGATGCTAAGATAGCTAAAGAAAAAAAAAGAAACAAGAAAAGGCCTTGAAAGCAAATAATGAAAAAATGGAGGCCCCAAGTCGATATAGTAAGGTTAATTTAAATAATAATGTTTTATGTGATGATGAGTGTGAGTCTAGCGATGAGTCTAACATTGCTTTGGATGAAGATCACGAGTCTTATAATGTGACTAAAATGAAAGAATTATTTGAAGAGTCCAAAAAGACTATGAATATTAAAAATGTCATGATAGTTGATCTTAAAGCAAATATCGAATTTCTTGAGACTATAGTAAATGACCTAGAAATCAAAATCAACTTGGATAACAAAAATTAGAATGAAAAGAAGCACATCCTCTTCTTTTCGAGGCGAATTAACGATTTAGCGAAGCATCTACTAATTTGTTGAAATGCATTGCGTGCATTGATTCAAAGTATTCTTTCTCTAATTGATCACGTCGAACTTCTTGGTGACTTCTCATCCCTTGATTGTACATTCTTAAGAAGTGAACTCGACACATTCATTACTGATGTGAGAAATGCTATAGAATTTTCAGCTTATCATTATCTTGTAACTTTTGCTATTCTAATTATTCAATTCGAAAGACGTGTGATATCCATCGATATATCGCATCATTGAGTTGGTCTTGATATTATTTGTGGCGACAACAATAGTTGAAAGGGCATTTTCAGTAATAAAAATCATTACACCGAGTTGTGTAGTAAGATGACTAATGAATGGATGAATGACATAGTTTGCTACATTGAGCGAGTGATTTTTGTTGTTATTGATGATGAAAGAATTTTACAGCATTTTTCAAAACATGAAGACTCAAAAGTTCCAACTATCTCAAATTAGTGGTACGTTTTCTAATTGAGAATTTTAAATTATTATGATCATAATATATGAATTCGCTATAAGATTGTTTACCCAATTATTCTATACAGGTTTTGATGTGGAGCTCCTCAAAGATAGTGATAATAGAAGAGCACTAGAAGAGAGAGTGTTAGAGTTTGTTAAATGTTAATATTATTTTTGTTTTGTTTTGTTTTATTAGTTGTGGCTTGGTAGTTCATCTGTTATTTTGTTTTCAACCTTTTTTCTGATTGAGTAGGATTTTATATAGATCAGATATAGAAAAAATGGCGTTAGGAAAAAGTATGTTACTTTTGTAATTTTTTTTTTTAAAGAAAGTTGCAGGTTTATTTCAAAAAAAAAGGTAACAGAGTATGATAATTGATAATTAATTAATTAATTATTTTTATTATTTAATTGTGTAACATGAAACTAAAATTGATGTTTTGAAAATCTAGTGAGGCGTCTTTTGCAGATTTTTTTGGTTCTGCCACTGGCAACAACAACAGTTGAAAGGACATTTTCAGTAATGAAAATTATTAAGACCGAATTGCGTAATAAGATGACTGATGAATGGATGAATGACAACATGGTTTGCTATATTGAATGAGAAATTTTTTCTACTATTGATGATGAACGAATTTTGCAGCGTTTTCAAAACATGAAGACTCGAAAGTTTCAACTATCTCAAATTAGTAATCAGTGGTACATTTTTTAATTGAACTTTTAAATCATTATGATCATAATACATGAATTAATTATATGATTGTTTACTCAATTATTCTATACAGGTTGTTTTAATGTAGAGCTGCTCAAATATAGTGATAATGGAAGAGCACTTGAAGAGAGGGTGTTAGAGCTTGGTATATGTTAATATCATTTTTTGTTTTGTTTTGTGTTGTTAGTTGTGGCTTGGTAGTTGATGTGTTATTATATTTTTTTATTTTTTGGATCGAATATGATTTGTATAGATCAGATATAGAAAAAATGGCATTAGGAAAAGTATGCTTCATTTGTAATTTTGTTTTTTATTAAAAAAGTGGCAGGTTTATTTCAAAAAAGTAACAGAATATGATAATAGGTAATTTATTGATTTTTTTATTATTTGATTGTGTAACATAAAAATAAAATTGATATTTTGAAAATCTAGCTAGACATCTCTTACAGATTTTTTCTGATTCAGCCATTGTCTTGGACAAATTAAAACAATTAAGTTAATACCCAATTTAAAATAAAGAGTTAATATATCATCCCCCACTTTCTGTCCCCCTCTCGCGTCTCCCGCTACGTGACAAAACAGTTACGTGATACAGTATAAAACTTGTAACATTTAATATAAAGACTTTCATGTTAAAATATAGACTGCCAAATAAAGTATTATGTGTACATTTTCTGAGAAATGAAGACTGTCAAATAAAGTATTATGTATACATTTTCTGAGAAATGAAGACTGCCAGAAGTATAAAGACTTCGAATGTTAATTATAAAGACTTCTATGATACAGTATTCATTGCAGTATATAATTAACAAGAAAATTACAAATAAATACTACATGTCTTGAGAAATGAAAACTTGACACTCAATATTTATTATAATGAATCCAGCCCAATAGTATAAAGAGTACTACATTTGAGTATAAAGACTTACATTCAGTATATAAAGACTACTACATTTATCATATATGAAGGACGTGTAAGGAGGACTTGTAAGGAAGAACAGTTAGTCGCTTACTAAAATAAAACAACAATAGAAAAGTTAATTCACCAACAAGAGCGGATTAAAGGCAGAAGCCGGGAATGAAGAAATAAAAAACAAGAACAATGCACAAATTATTTTGGATTTCTTACCTCTTTCGCCATGAATGGACAAGGAGAAGAAAAGAAAAAAAGAAGCAACAGTACTTTGAAAAAGAAAGGTAATAGAACGATACTAACAAGAGAAATAAAACTCACCTTGAAGACAAAATTTTAACACTGTGCTGGCCCGCTAAACCGTTTCCATTTCACAAATAAAATAATGAAATATGTTTGTAATGGAAATTGATAATATAATAATAAGAAGTTCTGCTTCTAGTGGAGAAGAATCAAACAGACAATGATTTCGAAACATTTTTTAATTCACAGACGAAATAAAGAAGAGTTAGTTAATTCAACCTATCTTTTTGCTCAAACAGGAGGACATCGAAAGAGAAAATTGAAGATCTATTATGTGGATAAATGCATTCCTAAGATATCTGAACTACCCTGGCAAGATGTCAACTGGAATAAGTCAATAAACTCTCCTTTCAAGTTCCACAGATTGAGATCTTTGCTACTTTTCTGGATTGCATCCTGTTTCATAAGAGAATCCTTGCTTCTTATGAGGGTTACTCTTTTTCAGTTTTTCAGATTTTTTTACTTGTACAACTTCAGTTCACTGGGATAAGTTAAAAATTCTCACCATTTTTCAGTTTTAGTAGATTTTATTTTTGAAGAAAGAGAACAATATTTTTTTTCAGCTTCAACTATGTAAGACACAGAGGTGGAACTAGAAAATTTACATAGCAGGGGCTAAGTAGAAAGATTTGTACAATTTTAGTATTATGAGGGAAGCTATCAGTATTAATGATAAAAAAAAATTATGAGGTTTAAAACAAAAATTTACAATTTTTAGGGGTGGCTTAGCAGTTAGCCCCCCTTCTCATCCCCTTTAGATCTGCCCCTGGTAAGACAGGCCCAATCCGTACAATTCATAGTTGCAAGACAGCTGGGCTTCTTCATGTCATTTAGGAGTGCATAACATATTCGTAATTCGTGACTTGTTCGTATTCGATTATTATTAAATCGTTCGTTAACAACTCGAGTTGTTAAAGAGACGAATTGACCGATTCGTTACTAAACGAGACAATCTCGAGTTGTCACCAACTCGTCTCGCTTCAGCTCATTGTGATAACGAGTTAAAAGAATATAAACTTTTCAATATAATATTTGCTAGAAGAGATACTGAATTGGGGTATAAAGTCCTTTTGCATTTAGATACTGAGAGAGGCCCGTACTCCCATTAGATGAATAATTAGTATTTGGTAGGTTGTTACGAATTTTATTTAATAAAATTATTGTATTTAAACAATCATATTTTCAAAAAAAATATCAAATCATTGTATTAATTGCTTAAAAGTATTTTTTCAATCGAAACACAATAATTATTAGTGAATATAAGTAATATAGTAACGAAGGACAATAATAAAAATATAATTAATGCAAATAAATTATAAAACAATAGTAATCTCACTCGAATACCTTGAAGAGCAAAATTAGAAAGATTAAATTTTGATCATTGCTCGATCATGACATGATAATCTATGATTAATTTTTATTTTGAAATTTGATTAAATCAATTTTGAACATTCAAGATGCATATAAAGCAGAGATTAAATTATTTTCCGACTAACAAAATGTGCATGCATCACGATGAGTAGTTGTTGGATTTATTAATTGGTACACCCATTATGGGAAATCCGAATCCAATAACAGACCCGTTATGAAAGGGTGCAGACCCGTTATGAAAGGGTGCAGACCCTTCATGAAAAGGTGCATTAATATTATATATACTCTGTCCTTATCTCTCTAAAAGCATCTGTCAGAAAACGAGTGAATAGAGACAGCCAAAATTAGAGAGAAAATAAAGAGAGCACCAAGAAGTACTCTGTGAAGGAAAGAAGGTTTTAGGCTGTGGAAAACGCAAGACTTTCTGCTTCGGCTTGTGATTCCTTGCAGAACCAGTGATACTGCTACGCTCGTAAGATCCGCTTCCGCACGAAGATTAACGGAGTAATCTGTAAGTCTTATCCGTTAATTAACAATAGTGAATATCATAATGAAAAGCTAAAGGAAAATAAATAAGAAAGGTTTTTGTACCAGGTGGTACATGGTACGCTCAACACATTACTGAAGTCTTTGCTGAGTACAGAATCTGGCCTTGCACATCCTTCGACTGTTGCTGAAGTATGTGCTAACACTGCACAAGGAACGAGATCTTCTAACGCGCAGCACCGATACTGTGCGTGCTGCGCAGCAAATTTCAGTCTTTGATTTGCATCGAGATTCGTGCAAGCTAAATTTTATAATATCAGACCCCTGAATCAAATCTGAGTCGTCCGTAGCTTACAGCGCAGAAAATCTGAGTCGTCCGTCGATGCTGCGCAGTAGAAGATTAGGTTCCCACTGCACAAGGCAGAATACCAGTTTTGTTAAGGCAATAACCAATGCGTCCTAATTTTTGAGGGAAATTGTTTAGCTCCTGTTATCATTATCTAGCACACTAAATAAGCTCGTCGAGAAAATAAAACTAATAATTAAGAAGTAATAATGCAACAAAATGCAAAGAGATTTCCAAAAGAAACCAACATATTCTCAAAGATATAACTAACAAACAGCACCATCACTTTGGTTCCTCTGGTCGCTCGCTGAGCATCTCAGGAACAAATTCACATCTTGACGTTAAACGTTATACCAGAGAATTTGTGAAAAGTGAAAATTTAGTTGCCACTGATTTCTTGATCATACTGTGCAAAACAACACTAAGTTCTCACTAATTATACATCTAAGCTGGTACTTTCCTAATCATCTGATAAAATTGAATGTGAAAATTTCTTGCCCATTGTTTGAGCAACAAAAATATATATTTTTTCTTTTTACATTTTGGTATCATTTACAAGAGGAATAAACTGATCAACAGTGTCCTCCTCCATTTGAAGGATTGCCGGTGCAGTTGCTAGATCCCGATGGGTGGCCTTTAGAGCTTAGAAGAATTTTTAGACTATCTAGGCTTTCTAGATTAAATTCCGGCCAACTACCATCCAACAGCCTCGCTGCTTCGAGCATCGGCACAGTACTCGACATCATCAGCACCAGGAACAGTACTGGCACGATGCATTTTCCATGAGAATTGTTAGAAAAAACCATCTCTCAGAATTCAGAAAATAGTCGGGAATAAGTGCTTGGTATTCTATACTTGACAGTACTTGTGGGATTTTCTTTTGTGATATAAGGAAATAGATGATGAATATGGATGATCGAAAAGGTTTATATATACAACAAAAGTTGATATTGACCGTTTAATTTTTAAGATGGCCGAGTCTAATGGTTTGAATTTGAATTCTTAGTTTTATATTTCTCAGCAAATTATGACTCAGTCAGTAGTAGAAAAACTATTGGGGATCCAACAATGACTAATGATCCAAGCTTGGGATCTGTTGTGTTAGGTTTGCTGGATCAGGAACCTGCTTTTTTCCATTTTTTTCCCGGTTAAAAATCGTTTTTTGTATCCCATACCATACAAAAATTAATATATACATTTCCATTTTTAAGCATTTATGCATGCAAAAAAAACAATTCTGAGGAAATTATAATGCACAAGGCAAAATGATATATTTCTAACTACCAAAAGAAAAGATAAATGACATATCTCTGCCTCTCCATATCGGGTTTTGGATGTGTCATGTGTTGTGTGAAAAAGCTTATTCCAGGGAGGCTCGTGCGTCAACACTTGCCTAGAACCGCTGGCCGCTGCCAATGCTAAGGTGTTATTACTAACTTGACCATACCTAATTCGGATGTAACAAGCTTAAGTAGGAACATTTTTTCTATCTGACCATCAAAAAAATAATAATTACATTAAAGATTCTGTTTTCAAACATTTGACAGTCATGGCTCTATTTTTCTGCGTTCAGCATTCAGACTAAACGCATGCGTTCACGCTGAAAAAACAAACGACAAAAGTGATTAAGTATGATGCAAAATTTCAAATCTGCGTTCACGTCTAAAAGCCGTGTCTGAACGCTGCGTTCAGGCAACGTTGTGAACGACACGTCTGGACGCACGTTCAGATGTGAACGCATATTTCAAAAATACTTGGTATTTTTTTGCCTCGTAAACTCGGGTGACCTCTATTTCTGAACGCATGCGTCCAGAAAACACTTCTGAATGCTGAACGCAGAAAAATAGAGTCATGACTGTCAAATGTTTGAAAATATGGTCGTGAATGTAATTCTTCTTATATGTTTTCTCCAATGTGTAGAAAATAGAGACGCGATTAACAATAGCATCCTTAGATGAATTTCAACTGAAACTTCTATGAAAGTTTAAGAATCAATTCAACTTTCTTAGGGACGCTATTGTTAACCGCTTTTCTATTTTCTGCACCGAAGTGGACCTCAGACAAGAAAAAAATTGAAAAAATAATAAAATATTAGATGAAAGTTAAGAACGCTGTAAACAATAGCGCTTTCAATTATCTGTAAAAAAAATTGAAAACTCTAAACCATTACATATAATTATTGAGCACTTTACAAAAGTTTTTCATTCAAATTTCAGTTTTCTGCGAAATGAAATATTTTTTATGTGCTTGTTGCGTATGTGATAAGTCAGCTGGAAGCCTGGAATGGTCAGAAACCTTTTTAGTTGAATTCTAATGCTTTTTTTTTTTTTTTTTTTGAGAAGACATATGCTCTAATGCTCACAGACAAAGACCTTTTTTGAGTTGACTTGAAAGGCGTTTAACCTACCTAAAAAAAATCCATTTTTAATTCAACGGTTGATTTTTAATGATTTTGTAGTGAATGGTCAAATAAATTTAAACATTACTCAAATTTAATACACGCTTATTTAAAATAATGTAAAGAACATATACTATTTTATTTTATACTTCAACATATATTTCACGATATCAATAGATGTTTTATAAAAAAAATGACTTATATGTTAGAATTATCCATTATTTGTGATATGTGCTAGCTTGTTATATTGGCTATTTTAAGTACAAAAGTTGTTTGGAAAGAAATACAAAGAATAATTAACTAGATGATTAATTTACCTATATCTGATATTGCTTGTTTCTAGACTTAAACTGAAAATCATACAGAGATATATTGTGCTTTTATTTTATTTTCCATCATATAACAATCGTCCTTTTGTATCTTCTAAACTTAGTGGCCAATTCATGGAAATATTCAGTAAATAAAAACAAGCAACACCATTTTCTACAAAATGAGTGCTTAGCAAAAGTCAATTTTTGAGGCATTCATTGGTGGCTCTTTATTAGCGGTTTGGTGCGAATGCTTGCACTTATGTGCGCGTTGTTTACTTGCGCATGGATTGTTTTTCGCGTTGAATATTTCAAATGTCTTCTTTGAAAAGACGTCGCGAAGGGGCGGAGCCACATTCATTCAAGAGTGCACCTGAATTGGAAATTTCTTTTTTTAAAAACGATAATATATTTAGTTTTTTTAAAAATAACTATATATTTGAAATATTTTTATACAAATAATCATATAAGATAAATATTATTCAAAAATAAATATCATTTCGACTTTCTTGAAAAAAATCGTAAATATTAAATTTCTCTGTGAAAATTCTGAATCCGTTCCTGATGTCATGTAGTTGGAATATCTGAAAAGTATTATTCGAACTGAAGATTCAGTTTTTTTTTATAAATTTCTGTGTTTTTTTTTTTGTTTTTGTTCATGAATTCGTCGCTAATTTATATAATATTAACTTTGATTTTCCAGATCAAACACTAAGAGCACTAGTTTAATTATTATAATAGAAAGGACTGGGTTTTTTTTATAATTTAAAAGCTGATTTAGTGTAATAAATGTTTATGGACTAACTTATTTTTCTTGAAGTATTCAAGAAAAATCAGTACAATTATTATGAAATCAAAGACTGATTTAGTATACTAAAACCTGATTATTATTTTTCAATGTACAACTTTTCAACGTATGGTTTCCTGCTTCATCCTTTAAGACATCTGCAGAGGCAAGTTTGGACAAATGCAAAATATTCCTTATTTCGTACTAGAGAAAAAATTTCATCGAACTAAACACATGGTTCAGTTTACCCATGGAACCGTTGAATTTTGAATTATTTGCAATTCGGATCCCCCTTGTCATAGCCTCATACACTACTTTTCACCAAAATCAATTAATATAGCCGATCCGGACCGTTCAAAACATCACTCATATTAATATAGACTTGAAGACTAAATTTGACATTTTGGTTTTTTTTTTACTATTTTATCGGACGGATTGAAAATTGGATGTCTAGATAAATCCAATTTCAACCCGTCCGATAAAAAAAATTAAAAAAAAATCTAAAATTTGGTCTCTAAGTCTATATTAGTATGAATAATGTTTTCAACGGTCCGGATCGAGTATGGCTAGGAAAACGTTTGCACTTCGGCCGAAGTGCAAAAGTTTCACATTAGCGAATTTTTTGTGATCAAAATTTAAATTTAAGTTGCTCAATAAAATTTTCATATGAAAATCTTGTAGGAAATAAAATTTAGTGATTTTTAGAGCTTTCTAGTTATATTTTAAATATTTTTTAAAAATAGTCCAGTTTAATATTAAAAAAACATGACATTTTCAAGACTTTAAAAAATATTTAAAATATAGTTAGAAAAATCTAAAAATCACAAAATTTAATTACCTACAAGATTTTAAAATATTTAAAATATAGCTAGAAAACTTTAAAAAGATATTTAAAATATAGCTCGAATCGGTTATGGATCGTCTCGGATCGGGTTCGAATTAGTTTGACTTCAATAAAAAAAGAGTCAGATTGAATTTGAATCGAATCGGGTCGGACGAATTTTGCGGATAGAGTCAGATTCTGCCACCTCTGGTTAGATCCTACCCAACTGAAAAGTTGTACCAGCTGGCAGCTGTGGTGACAGACACCACTGGTAACCAAATCTGAATCACGCCATCGCGTCACCATGGGAGGAAGCCAAGACCACAAGTCTACCACTTCCGCCTCCTCATCCTCAACTCGTTCTTTCCTCTCTTCGTTTTGCTCCGCTGCTCTCCGGCGAAAGCCGATCGAGCTCGCCGCCGCCTCCTCCTCCTCCTCCACCAGCATCGGCGGGCTAGAGCGCCACCTCGGCCCGTTCGAGCTCATTCTCATCGGAATCGGCGCCTCCATTGGCGCTGGAATTTTCGTTATCACTGGTACCGTAGCTAGAGATGCCGGTCCAGGTAAGTTTTATTTGATCTTCTTTGAGACACAGATGAATATGATCAGTGGTTTCTCAAATATATCATAATTGATTTTGAACTAAAGAGTAATTCGTTCCTAATAGCGTAGTATTGGAATCGTCTAGATAATATATTAATCTTCCTGTCCGCAATAAATTATAAAATCAAAACAAGCTGAAGAAGGCATACAAGCATACAATTAAGATACGAGCCATTGTTAATCATCAAATTGCAATCAAATCAAGGCACACAAGCATGATCCCTGAAAACACATATAAATACAGTATTCCATATTCTGATGTAGATTGCAGTGAGATCTACCATCTTTCCACTTATTTTAAGACCAAGACACCCCTGAAACCCTAACCTTTGATGGCCTCTGACAGGTGTCACGATCAGCTTCATCCTTGCGGGGGCGGCATGCACCCTTAATGCCCTCTGCTATGCCGAGCTTTCAACCCGCTTCCCTGCTGTGGTTGGTGGGGCCTTCCTTTATGCTTATTCTGCCTTCAATGAACTCACTGCATTTCTTGTGTTCGCACAATTAATGCTCGATTACCATATAGGCGCAGCAAGCATATCCAGAAGCCTGGCCAGTTACTTTGTGTCTCTTTTAGAGCTGTTTCCTTTTCTCCATGGACTCTTTCCTAGCTGGATTGGTCATGGTAAGGAGCTCTTTGGGGGGGTTGTTTCACTAAATTTGCTCGCACCGGTTCTGCTGGCGGTTCTAACCGTTATACTTTGTTCTGGGGGAAAGGAATCGTCAGCAGTTAATTCATTCATGACAGCACTTAAGGTGTGTTAATGAAGTTATTTTATTTTTCGGTGTTGGTTTGATCACATATTACTGGTTTTGCATATGGTGGTTGGAAAATGCATGGTTATGTCTGGTTGGGATGCATGGTTTTGGTACCCCAGAGGTTCCAATATGCACCAACCCCAGAGGTATACAAGTAAATTCATAACAGAGTTTCCTTCCAGGTAGTCGGTACAGTTGTGACACCAGGTTATCATTGTTCTATTTGTGAAACTGCGTAATCTCTCAAAAGCAGGGCTAAGATTGAAATGTATAATTTCAGGTGACCATTGTATTGGTTATAATATTGGTCGGCAGTCTTGAGGTTGATGTGTCGAATTGGACACCATTTGCACCAAATGGGTTTAAGGCAATTGTAACTGGAGCTACCGTAGTCTTCTTTGCATATGTTGGATTTGATGCTGTAGCCAATTCAGCTGAAGAGTCAAAAAAACCACAAGTAATCCCTTCATTTCTTCAGAAATTACTTCCTGTACTTCATTATTTCTTGCTGTTCTTATGTGTGCAAAACTTGAGATATTTGTATACCCCTACAAAACTCAAAATGGTCTTTATGTATTGAAACTTGAGAAATGCCTCAAGCACATTATTGCAGATTTTCCTATCCCCTCCCCAAGCTTATTTTTCTTAAGTTGCAGAAACTGAAAATACATGTCACTGATTTCAAGATCACCAGAGACAGTGAGCTGTATGTTGCATGTCTAAGCATGCTAAGTTTTTGTTTTTTTTGGCATGCTTTTCATTGTTTCGGACCAAATTATTCACAGCAATGGACATTACAAGGAAATATTCAGAGTTTTATTTCACATGACATTTCTTAAACTTAAGTAATCTTCTAGAGTAAGTATGGAATTGGAAGTGATGTAAACAAACAAACTAGCAAACCACATATCTGGCGACTGTGCTCAAGCATTGCCCTCTTTCCCCTTATAGTCTAAGAAAATAATGTGTAACCACCCTATTTTCTTATCATGTCTACATCAGGAAATACTTTTTTTTTTTTGCTGATTTGCAATTTTCCATATTGTGATGCTTTGAGTGATGTGTTGTACCCATGATGTGTATATATAACTGCATTAACCTTTGTTTCCTTTTTTTTTTGACAGAGGGACTTACCAATTGGGATACTTGGGAGCCTGCTTGTATGTATGACCTTATATGTTTGTGTGTGTTTGGTAATAACTGGCATGGTTCCATACCAAAACCTTGGTGCGGATGCTCCACTGGCTGAGGCTTTCACTGCCAAAGGGTTGAAGTTTGTCTCAGTTCTTATAAGCATTGGTGCTGTTGCCGGCCTTACTACTACACTTCTTGTTGGCCTCTATGTGCAGGTATATCGAAATTCCCTCTTGGTTGCCTTTGGTTGCTTAAATAAGTAAAAGGCCATTTCCTTTCTTAAGGACTGGCTTGTTTGGGATTCTTTTCTCTTACAAATAAGTATTCTTTTTCCTGTTTTCAGTGGGTTTTTTTTTCAATTTTTGTGCTTCTTTTTCCTTGTTTGTTGAACAGGGAAAGCATATACTTGTCATATTTGTTTCTTCCAGTCGAAGTATAATGTGGAGAGTAATGTTACACAATGTTACAAATTTGATCTCGTTAGTGTTTTTTTTTAACCAAGGGCTAAAAAAGAGCATGTCTTTACTGATGATATTCCCCAACAAGACTCCTAGTCATGGTGAATATATTTGTTATAATAATACATTGTGTCTTTTTGTACTTAGTCGCGGTTGTATCTTGGGCTTGGAAGGTATGGTCTTCTGCCATCGGTATTTGCTAAAGTCCACCCAAATAGGCATACTCCTGTAAATTCTCAAATCTGGGTCGGTATTGTTGCAGCTGTTTTAGCCGGCATCTTTAATGTTACCCAGCTCTCCCATATTCTCTCTGTTGGAACACTGGTGCGTGCTTATGTTTAAGATTTTTTTAATCTGAACTATCACTTTGTACATGTATTTGTAATGTACAGGTCACGGCTTGCATTGGTGACCAGATTGGTACATAGCACCTCTTCAAACCCATTCACCTACAAAGCCACAAACACACACAAAAAGATAAATAAATAAATAAAAAAACAGATGAGAAGCAGACAATTAGTTGAACTCTGCTACTCCAGACAACTATGATCCCACATTCTGATATCTTCTACTAAACACCAGGGGCTTGATCTTGCAATACTGTTAACATACATGACATCAATCAAAAATAAAAATAAAAATCCTGATGCAATTATAATTTTCCACATTCCATTGCCTGATTGTCATATTGTTAGGTGCATTCAGTCTTCTTCTAGTGAGGAAACATTTTGATACCTTTTTTTGCCCTTCTTGTTTATGCTTAAAAATGAAGATAGTTGCTGCCCTTGTATTTTTACTATTATGTACTTTTTTATTTTACTTTTATTCTTACAGACTGGTTATTCGGTTGTTTCGGCTTGTGTGATAACCCTTCGGTGGGAGGATAGAAGAGACATTCACGTCTACAAGATGCAAATCTCCTCCTGGTCTGAAGGAGTAATTTGTCTTCTTATAGTTGCCATAAGTAGTTTTGTGGCGGGTTTGTGTTACCGTTTTGGTGCCCCGTTCATATCCTTGTTCATTTTCTTTTTTATTGCATTTTCTGCTGCTGCTGCTCTTTATTTCCGACAAGTAAGCCCTTCTTTTATTTCTCAAAAAACAAAATGATGAAATAAAATAAGTTCAAATTATGAGTGTGTGCATCTATCATCCTTCTCTTCATTACACAAGCAGAACTATTACTTTGGCAGTCGTGTTGCAATATGCAAGGGGAAATTTGTAAATTAGCTTTCCTCATATTAAATGATTCCTAAAATTGTTAATATAAATTCCTCAGGCTAAAATTATTTTAAGTTCCTTTTTTTTGGACAACGAGCTGTTTGACTTGTCCTTTCTTATACTTCTCCAAAATGAAGGTTCAACGTGTTGTTAATTTTGGAGTTGAAAAGTTAGATTAAATGTACTTTGGTGCGTATTGGCCAGCTGCAAAACTGCACAAAACTATATAACTAATTTATACATGAAAACCCGTATTTTCGGTTTGAGGTAGTCTCGGTGCTGGTAAATTTTTGTTTCTTGCAGCCCAGTAAACTTTGGTCTTATAAGATAAGAAAGTCTATGACTGTGCGCACCAGTATGGTCGCACCACTTGTCTGCCTCGCTTAAACAGCACCTGCTTGTATTAAGTGTAACCGTGTATGATATCCAGACTGCATCTAACCCATGCATAGCATCCTCATTGGTCAAAAAGTCTCTTAGTCTTCTCTTGTGATGCCATATCAAAGATAATGAAATTCACTTGCGTTATAAATTTCAGGTGTATGCAGAGACTCTTGGTTTTTCTTGTCCTGGGGTTCCTTTTGTTCCAATTATCTCCATTTTCTTCAATATGTTCTTGTTTGCACAGGTATTCAATCTTAATCCTGCTCAACTAATTCAATTTTCATAAAACTGTCATAACTAAAATGGTTTATGGTATCCAAACATTGTATCCGGTAAATCTCCAGTTCACGTAAGCTTCCCTATTCACTGCCATCCAATTTATCCCTGATCAGTCCTCTATAGAGCCCTGATGGCCTCAATTTATGCTGCCACCCTCCAAGTTCCTGGATGTGATAATTACCAAACCAAATTGTACAGGGGGTGTGATTATATACTTTCCTGTTTATCTATCTGTTATTTCCTGTTTATTTATTTATTTTTGTTGTTGTTGCCGCAGTTGCATGAAGAAGCATGGTATAGATTTGTGATTCTCAGCCTTATTTCAGTCGGAATATATGCATTTTATGGCCAGTACAGTGCAACTAGAGCAATCAGAGATCACTACCATCCTATTCCTACCAACTCTTCCAAAATACTGCAAACTTTTACCCTAGATAAGTCAATATGTGATTAATTATGGAGAATATTATATTGTAAGCTAGGGTCAATTGTGTAGATTAATGGAACACACTTTCACGTTGTACATGAGTAAGAAAGAGAGAGGAGCATTATTAGGCCAATCTGTGTTGAACTTTTCAAGTAAATTCTCGCCTAGTTTTCGCCAATTGTACCGATTGTAAACATCTTCGTTGAAGTTACTCTGTTGGTATTTTACGAAAGTCTTTTGAGTCTGTTGAAACTAAAACATTTTATTTCAGAATGGTTGGTTATGCAAATTGTAAAAATGACAAAATTTCGACCGAATGTAACAGATGGCTTACCTCCATGTTCCGATATTTTACCATGAGAGGGGTTTTATCATAATTCAGAAAGTTTCTTATTCTTGTTAATAAATCAAAATCGTTGACTCTCTTCTTTGTTTTTTTAGTTGCAACTCTATTCTTTGTTAAAGATGAATTCAGTTGAAGTTCCAGTATTTGTAATATTTGTTCCATGCAATAACAATGAGATCATAAAAAAAAAATTGATAAAATCTTTTATAAAATAAGAAAACTAAAATTAAACAATTAACGAACAACGATTGCGTCATAGTGAAGCCGACAAAATCTACTAACAATTAAAAACTTTGGATCAATTTTGAGATACTCAAGAGCAAAAGACTTATGTAGTCATTAAAAAAAGAATCTACTAACAATTGTTAATTTTAAATCCTATCTAGTATAGTGGTGAGGCACAAGGTCTTCATGGGAGAGGTCTGGAGTTCAAACTCAGTTAGGGGCTATTTTTGGGGGGTTCAAATTTATTTTCTAATTTGTTTGTGGATGAGTGTGTGTTGTAAGTTTACGAACAATGAAAAAAAAAAGATGTTAATTTTAAACGAGCAACAATTATAGAGTTGTCCAAATCCAAAATAACCCAAAGGGCAACCTTACCAAATAACTTCACCACCCACCAACAACAGCAAGTATCCGAAAAGTAGGCAAGTTGAGAAAGGGTCATATGATGAGAGCAGAATTGTTCAACTGAAGGTCAAGTTGAGAAAGGAATTTGAGATGGACTCGGAAAAGTTTAGATATTTTTTTTGGAATTGAGGTGGTTCATGGTGAAAAGAGGATTATTCTATCTCAACGGAAGTATGTACTAGACTTATTAATGGAAACAGGATGTCGAGATGTAAGCCTGCAGTTGCACCCATTGACCAGAAGTCCAAGCTGAGTGTGGAGGCAGGAGAACCAGTTGATAGAGAGAGGTACCAGAGATTGGTGGGCCGATTAATTTACTAGAGTCACACTCGTCCATATATATCATTTGCAGTGAGTGTGGTGAGTCGTTACATGCATGGTATCTTAGAAAGGATCATACGGATGTGGCGTATCATGTTCTGAGATACCTGAAGAGTGCTTCAGGAAAAGGGTTGTTCTTCGAGAGAAATGGGTACATCGACATTGAGGGCTATTGTGATTTAGATTGTGCTAATTGTGCTGATGTCAAAAAGTCCACATCTGGATATTGCATGTTTGTAGGAGGTAGTTTGGTCTCTTGGAAGAGCAAGAAACAACATGTGGTTGCTAGATCTACTGCTGAGGCAAAGTATCGGACCATGACCTTAGGGGTTGCAGAGATGTTATGGTTGAGAGTATTGTTGATGGAACTCAAGATCAACCAAGGAGCTTCAATGAAGTTGTGGTGTGCAAGGCTGCAATTAGTATTGCAAACAATCATGTGCAAATGACAGGACCAAGCATGTGGAGATTGACAGATTCTTAATCAAGGAGAAACTGAATAGTGAACTATTGGAATTGAGACATGTAGTCACTAAGAAGCATGTAGCTGACTGTCTCACTAAAGAGCTTAGTTCATTAGATTTGGCTAGATGTTGTGACAAGATCGGCTTGATGGATATATTTCACACATCTTGAGGGGTGCATTAGAAATATATTTAGTATCTTTTAATATATGATTAGTGTTGGATTTGTTAGAATTTGGGCTTATGTGAAATTTCACTAATAATGCACAATTCAAAAGGTCAAGAAAGAGTGCGGAAGTGTTTGTAATTCAATTCAGATTTTCAAGATCTTAATCATCTAGCCAATTCAATTTAGCAAGCAATTTTAAGAGCAAATCACAAAATAGAGATCAAAAAGTTTAAAGAGAGAGATAGAGTGAAGAGAGATCAATCAAGCACAAAGTGACACAGTATGTAACGTGGTTCGGCCTACCAAAAGAAAATAGGCCTACGTTCACGGATCTCTTGGAATAAAACGTCTTCCAAACGTTACACTATAACCAAATGTTTTTATAAAGGGGCGGAGATGATCTTTAGCTTCTTTCCAACACAAGATAGCTAATATTTTTCTCCACACACGATGCAAGGGACAACACCACTCTACACCAAACTAAAGGTCCAATTGACTAAATAATTAAGGACAGGGATGTACCACTCGACATCACAAGATGGTGCACCAAAAGGCTAAAGAATAGCAAGGTTTGATTTATGATAGACAATTAGACAATAATGTAGCTAGCCTAAGTGCTCTTAGATTTAGATAGCTTGAGGAGACTTGAAAGATGCTCTCTGTAGTGCTCAATGAAGATTTGAAGCTTTTTTTAATGTTTGGATGACCTTTTGGATCGGATCTGGCATCTTTATATAGGCTGAGCACTTCTTGGAGTCTTGATCAGTGAAGAATAGCCTCTAGAGTTACAGCATGATCCATAACGCCTAGAGAAGGCGTTATAACGCCTTGGACACTTTTCCTGCATGCCCTTCTGTAGCTGACAACTGGGCCACATAACTCCTAACTCGTTATAACACATGGATATGACGTTATAACGGATGGCCAGGCATTGTGACGCCTTGCTGGAGCGTTATAGTAACGCTTGCCTCGGACTTTTCCAAAAGTCTAGCCTTCTCTCTCCTCCTAAAGCGTTGTGATGCCTTGATGACCCGTTATAACGAGTTGCAGACTCGTTATAACCCATGACCAAGCGTTATGATAACGCATGACTCAGTCTTGTGCCAATTGTTGGTGTGGGTTATTTTTAAATAACTCAGCTGTTAGAATGAAATTTAACATGGACATGCCCCTGAGTCTGACATTTTCTATTACCTGGCAAAATTTCTTCATCACCATTTTTTTGCATATGTAGAATCTATAAATCATGTATTGTATAAAAATGCAAGTGCTGATGCAGACTAGAAATGAGAAGGTACGACCAAAGATACTAGGCCTGATTCGCCTGAAGGTGATAAGATATCTGGTTGAGCACCTAAAAGAGGAATACATGGTTTTCTTACCTGAGACTTCCATTTTTGGGCGAATTGCTTGAGGATGCAGATTTGTCTGTGAAGACCTTGGCAATTGGCACAAGAGATTTTGAAGGAGATGGAGATCCTTAGCGGCGAAAGCCTTAGGCAATACCTGTAGATTATTTTTTTTCTTAAATTAAAAATTAGGAAATTTTTTTTTTATTTTAATCAGTTAATGTAACTCTTGTAAAATGCCTTAGATTATTTACACTAAGATATTAAAGAAACCATTTTGATTATCGCTAATCAGCATATTTCCTTATCATTACAATTGGTTGTGATGATTATATTCCTGTATTTTTGTTGTCTTGTTGATTTGATATATAGTACAGAGTGGGACTAGTGCGTTGGATACTGCAATGGTCAAGAGCTTTTTGTTTTATTTCTGTTACAATTTGCACTGAAACCACTTGGGGAGCAGCTCTTAATTTATTATATTATCTCTTGTTATTTTACAGTTTCTCTGATATGTATCGTCTTATTGCCAAATACTGAAATACTTGTGCTCTATTTTGTTCCGAAGTCTCAATTGTGTGGTTGAGAGCTGAGGCAAGTCTTGCTTTGATGAAGTCCCATGATGAAATGGCTCCCCAATACCCCAAGGCTTGGGAACCAAATCTGCTGCTCGTATATCTCTCGTCGTTTCCTGTTTGTTTCGATCTGGACTGTTCGAAACTCATCTAACGGTCAAAGCATCTGTCATCTGAATCAAATCACAGTCGTTAGTGACGGTCGATCGATTTATAACAATCTAATCGAAGCAAACACGATCATACTCGTATTTGATACGAGCAGCAGATTCGGATCCCACTGGTATTTAATGAGACTGGAGGTGATGGGACCATGGTCTTGGACTCTCGGTATTTTAAAAAATTAATCTACGTATTTCGGAGACTCAGTGGGTAAAGGACAAAGATCGCAGAATTGTATATTGCATCGAACAAAGACGCCCCTCCCCTTGCTCTTTCTTAGCTTGTTGCATGAATGCATGTTATAAAAGACAAATCTCAAACTGCACACTTTCCTGGGGAATCTTTCCAAGCATGTCACGACCGTTTTCACTGTGCTGACTGCTGAGGCTGTCTGATGGAATTGGGATCCATGCACACTTTATTATTGATTCAATAGGTCTATTTCTGGAATGAGATCTTAACATTTGATTTGGATCGAGATTCTTGCGAGTTAAATTTTATAATATCAGAACCTTCTTGAATCAAATCTGAGCCGTCCGTAGTCTATAATCCAGAAACGAAATTTTTGTTGTGCGGCAGAAGAATTGCTTCCGTCTATTTCTTGGTGTTCGAATGCTAATCATGTTGGCATTGCTGAATTTTTTTGTTTGACCCTTAAAAAATTAGAATGACATCTATGTTTTTTTTATTTTAAAAATTTGACATTTATGATTTTATTTTTTTGCGTTCAGCGTTCAGACTAAAAGCATGTGTTCATGCTGAAAAAACAAACAACAAAATGATTAAGTATGGTGCAAAATATCAAATCTATGTTCACGTAAGGCAACGTTGTAAATATAACGTCTGAAAGCACGTTCAGACACTATGTTTAGATGTGAACGCAGATTTCAAAAGTACTTAATATTTTTGTTTCTTTGTAAAATCGGGTGACCTCTATTTTTGAAGAACGTGTGCGTCTAAAAAACATGTTTGAATGCTGAACGAGAAAAGTATAACCACTGAGTGTCAAATATTTGAAACTATAATCATTCTTATTTTTTTAGAATCAAACGTAAAAAGAATTCGCCATTGCTCACCTCATTAAATTCGTACCTACCAGGAAATCTGGATCCCGGTCTCATGTTTTCATGTTTCTGGTTTGGATTTCATGTGACGCTTAGAATCATAGCCAATGGAGTTTGGTATCTGTTTTTGGTTTCAGGTAAATCTTTTTTTCTCTTTAGAGAGGACTTTTTCAATTTGCCCACTTTATTCACATTTTGCCAACTATGTTATGAATTAACAAATTTTCTCTTCATGATTTTGATTTAGTGGAGTCCCGTCGGAACAGAGGAGCAGTGACGTGTCGAAGAGTCGGAGCAGCGCTTAAGAGCATTGGACCAGCAGAGCGTCAAAGCACATATACTAGATGTATTAATGGTCTACGGAGACAAGTCGACGGTCGACGAATCGGAATAGCGGTGAGTTCACAAAGAGACTAAGAGACGAGTCGAAACCCAAAGAGACGGAGAACGAAGTCCCTGAGTTTCTTCTACTGAGATCCCTGCATTTTTTTCGCCACTAATAGAATTCTAGATAATTTGTTTCTCTAATTTCTTGTTGTTTATTAAAATTCAGTGGGATCCTAGAATCCAAATTCTAATATGTTGCTCCGCCTCTGGTAACAAATGGATGATTTAGAAAAGGTTTGATCAGGTTTAAAGCTCAGGATTAAAACATAATATCAACATGATTTGAAAAACAAAAATCATCCTTAATGCAAAGTCAAAATTAATCTAAACTTTGCGAAGCAAGATATAATACATATCTCCTTATTATAATACAAATAACATATCAATATAAAGAAATATATAACAAAAAAATGTATAATATGGTTTTTGGCGCCAATTCTAATAATATGGATGAAAGTTATCTAAAAATGTATGCCTAGAAATTTTGTTTCATTCGCATTTTATCAAAAATATAATTCGAAAAGGAAAAAAAATCGCCTAAATTATCCAGTACACATTTTGACCCTTTTTACTAAAAATGGTTTAAGATTAATTATATGAACGTATACAATTTACTTTTTCTGATCGAAAACATGGTCTATATCCTATATCGGATGAAATTTGAAGAATTCTTCCTAAACGATACAAAAATCCTTTTTTTATAAAAGAGAAAATACTAAATAGTGAATATGTAGGACGAACAATCATTTATTTTTTTTATCTAACAGAACAAATACTGAAATACGAACGGAATTGAGACAAGAGGAGATCCGTGAGCTGGAGGAGGAACATTGAAAGAAACATGATGTAGCCATTAATAATTAATTAACCATTGGTCCAACACTAACAGCTACCAAAGCGAGATCAGTTATTATTAATTAAGGAGCACACTTTTCTTAAATAAATAAAAAACTCAAATGGATGTTTGTCACGATTCTTCCTAGTTCCACTGCTAGTAAATCCTAATATATATATAGAGGTTAGGATGCTTCATGAAGCATCAAACTTCTAATGCTTCATACGGTATCTCCAATTTAAAAGTTTCAACGACCGATCCGAACCGTTGAACATGATCTACATATTGAAATCTATTTGAAAATTGAATTTTACGTTTTTTGAATTTTTTTTGCTATTTTTTAGAGATGTAGGAAAATTGCAACTTTTATTGGTTCAGAAACCGTTTGATTAGCAACTTTTCTACCTCTTTAAAAAATAGCAAAAAAATTAAAAAAATGTAAAATTCAGTTTCCAAGTAGATTTCAATATGTAGATCATGTTCAACGGTTCGGATCGGACGTTGAAATTTTCAAATTGAATATAACGGATGTGGAGCACGAGCAATTTGGTGCTCCATGGAGCACCCTAGCCTTTCTGTCTATATATATATATATATATATATATATATATATATATATATATATGAGATATGTTGGGATGCTCCATAAAACACCAAACGAAATGAAAAACGATTAAACGACTGAACATCTACATTTACATGCATATTTACTGTGACGAAAAAATAACGAGTCAACAAATTAGGACCTTTTTCAACACATTCTAAAGGGTATAGTTAAATTTCATGCCTGTCATTATAGGGATTGGAAAGTTGGAGAAGATAGTGACGAGCACTATTTTTAGGTAGAAAAGGACGCTCGGGTTCATATAAATCAGCATAACGTGTGTAACGATTACGAAAGAATATAATTGCGTTAATCGTTTTGTTTAATGAATGATTAAGAAATTTTATTTCGTTAATTGTTTTGTTAAAGATAACGATCAAAACGATCAGAACGAAACATAACGATCAAACTCATTCTCTTTGTTTTTCATTATCTTCTCTCTCATCACACTAAAGCAAATCAGGAACTGGTGCTGAACGATTTTAATCATACTCCAAAATCAAATCATTCATATCCTCATTCGAGCAATCTTTCATCTCATCTCTCGTCACCTTATCTCAGCATAGCATTTTTCTCTGAAATCAAAATAATCCTAGCAATACATAGTCACAAACGAAACTACGAATCAAACGATCACGGAATAATATATTTTCGTTAACCGTTTTGTTATTTAAACGAAAGAAATATCTTTGATCGTAATCGTTTCTTTTGTCACGAAACGAAACGAAAAACGATTAAACGACATATCATTGACAGGCCTAGCTTCATACCAGAACCGCTTGCTTTGAACCAATTTTTTTAGTATTAAAAATTTAATAAATAAATTATAAATAAAAAAATGGTTTTGAAAGTTCGAAAAACATAAAAGTTCTAAATTGCGAATTCCGATTAATTAAAATAATTCAAAACAAAAATATAAGAATTACATTTATGATTCTGATTTTAAATCTTTAACAACGATTATCTTATTTTTTAATTTTCAAATTCACACGTGTTATCTAATCACATGTGTTCAGAATCTCGACAGACCAAAAAATGATTTAAGTACATGTGAACACTGTGTTCAGACTTTGCATTCAGAAGTGTTTTCTGAACTCTGCGTTCAGAAACAACATTCAGACTCTGGATTTACAGTTGCAACTTTACTTAGGAGTTTTTTTTATTGAGAATTTGGATTTCTTAACGCATGTGTCTAGATAACACATGTGAACGTGAAAGTTAAAAAATAAGATCACCATTGTCAAAGATTTGAATCCAGAATCATAGGTATTGCACTTATTTTTTTAGGTCAGGCATAAAAAAATTTCACTTTTTTGTACATTGAATATTTTATAATTAAAATATTAATAATTTAATTATAATTGAGTTATATTTAGATATTTTTTTGTAACAATTTCAGTTGCGTTCGTTGGTATTGTAGTTAATTTTTATCGTTGCAAGCCATCGAGTTGTAAATATTCAAGTCTACTTCCACCGCGTCAAGTCTAATTAGTGATCGGAGGAACAAGCGATTCAAAATTAATTCTAATGCAAACTCGTGATAAAAAATACTAATTAAGACATAAGTTGAATATGGAACCAAATTTGAGACACACATACCTCGGATCACAAATTAAATTGGACCCGGTAACAATAGACTCGAATATCTACAGCTCAATAGCTTGCGACGATCAGAAAAAAAACTAATTACAGACCTGACGAGCGTAGTCGAAGTTACTGCAAAGAAAAATAAGTATGATTAGTATTTTTTACAAGCTCCAACTACGCTCGTCGGGACAGTAATTAGTTTTTTTATCGTCGCAAGTCCTCGAGCTGTAGATATTCAAGTCTACTTTCATTACGTCGAGTTTGATTTGCGATCAGAGGAATGTGCATCTTAAATGTGGCTCAATCTTCAACTTATGTTTTAATTAGTAATTTTTATCACGAGTATGTGTCAGAGTCAAATTTAAATCGTTCATTCCTCCGATCACTAATAAGACTTGACGCCATGAAAGTAGACTCCAATATTTACAACTTGATGACTTGCGACGGTAAAAAAACTAATTACAATACCGATTAACGCAACTGAAGTTTTTAAAAAATTACCTAAATACAACCAAACTAGAATTATTATTAATATATTTAATAATAAAATATTCAACGTACAAAAGAGTGATTTTTATGCCTGACCTAAAAAATAACAATAATACTTATGATTCTGAATTCAAATATTTGACATGATGATTCTATTTTTTAACGTCCACGTTAACATGTGTTATCTAGACTCATGCATTCAGAAATTCAAATTCTCCACCAAAAGTTCCTAAGTAAAGTTGCAAATGTGGATCCAGAGTTTCTTCTGAACGCAGAGTTCAGAAAACACTTCTGAATGTAGAGTCTGAATGCAATGTTTACAGGTATTTGGAATCTTTTTTTTGTTTGTCTGGATTTTTGAACACATGCGACTAGATAATACATGTGATGGTGAGCGTTAAAAAATAGGATAATCACTGTCAAAGATTTGAAATCAATGTCATAAATGTAATTCTTAATTTTTCAGAATTATTCAAAAGTTATAGAAATCAATTGATCGGTGTTGAAAACAAGGTCATTTTGAGAATGAGATCCCAATAAATTGATCCATGAAACCTCATGTTTTTGAAAAAGATATTTAAACATATATAAATAGGTGGTCGGTTATATGTTGAAAATAATTACGGAAATCACATTTTATTTCAAAGGATGATATATTAATTTAAAGTTTATGCAGACATATTATTTTTGTTTTCAATTTCTAATCAGCATCTTCTAATATAATTTGTATATCGATAGAAAATAAAATGAATTAAAAATATTGAATTATAGAAGACTCTTGTACCTGTGTAAAATTTAGGTTAGCATAAATTTAATTGGGAGGAAATACTTGTATGTGATTTTTTTTAATGTATATACACAACTCTGTGATACAGAGTATCATTATTAATACTATCTTGTGTACTAATAACACTATCATTAATAACATGAAATTGATTAACAGTAATGAAAATGTACGAGCAACACCCTCCTCTAGTCTCATTTTTTCATGACTTTACAGTGTAGAATCTACAGTTCAAATAACAGTAATGAAAATGTGTTTTCACTGTTCAAATTTTTTTATTTTTCCAGACTTTTTTTGCAGAAATTTTTATTTTTTAAAGTAAAAGGCGTAGATAGTGATGAAGTTGTTTTTCATATAAAAAAAACATTGATAGTAGCAAAGCCACGTGTCTTTTTCTAGTATACGTTATGTTTGTCCGATTTTGATATACAGAAAGATGACGTGGAAACTAATATTGTTTTGAAATAATAATTATTGTATGATTAAAGTTGAAACACAAGTTGAATAAAAAGAATTCACACGGGTCCCTTAGTTACATCCTATTTACACAACCCAAATTTTGATGTTATTTTCGCAATTTCAAATTTAATATTATTTCTTCAATCCACCTATTTTGAGATGTAACAGTCAGAGAAGATAACACAGCACATGGAAAACAAATAATTAGGTTTGATTGAATTATTTTTTTCCACCAATGGGGAGTAGAATGAAAATAGTTTCAAACCCATTCCTCTCAAAACACACCACCGAATAGCTTTGTAAATGTTTTCCCACATAGCACAAAATCCCATGAATTTCCGCTGAATTGGGAAACATCCGAACTGCCCTTTGTAGGGGAGTGTTTGGATCACCAAAAATAGCACTAACCATGTATAAGTATTGTTATTCACACAAAAATGTGATCCAAACATGATTTAGTAAGTTGTGAGTAGTGTTGGTTAGTGCTATTTTGCTAATCCAACAAAATGGTAGGATTAGCAAATTACCACATGTCATGGTTAGCAAAATTATTATTTTATTACATTGTAATCATCATCTTGATGTTATTATTATTTAATATTATTATTATTATTATTTTAATTGTCATTATTTTATTATTATTATTATTGTCATTATTATTTTATTATTATTATAATTGCCATTATTACTATTATTTTATTATTATTATTATTTTATTATTATTATTATTATTGTCATTATTATTATTATTTTATTATTATTGGTCATATTATTATTATTTTATTATTATTATTTTAATTGTCATTATTTTATTAATATTATTATTGTCATTATTGTTTTATTAGTATTATTATAATTGTCTTTATTATTATGTTTATTATTATTATAATTGTCATTAATATTATTTTTTATTATTTTGATTGTGATTATTTTATTACTATTATAATTGTCATTATTATTTTATTATTATTATTATAATTGTAATTATCATTATTTTTATTATTATTGTAATTATCATTATTTTATTATTATAATTTTCATTAATATTATTTTATTATTATTTTAATTGTCATTATTTTATTATTATTATTGTCGTTATTATTATTATAATTGTCATTATTATTATTCTTATTATTGTTATTGTAATTATCATTATTTTATTATTATAACAATTGTCATTATTATTATTTTATTAATATTATTTTAGTTGTCATTATTTTATTATTATTATTATTTTATTAGTATTATTATAATTATTTTTATTGTCATTATTTTATTATTATTATTTTATTACTATTATCATTTATTATTATTGTATTATTATTATATTATAAATTGATATCAATATTTTATTATTTTATTATTATTATTATCGTTAAAAAAACTAAAATTATTTATTATTTTACTAACTCACTATCACTACTCCAAATGTGCAATCCAAACAACATTTCACTAACCTAGATAGAACAAAATTAGCACTATTTTTGCACTAACCTAGATAGCAAAAAGTAACTACTATTTCAACCACTAATCTAGATAGCACTATTTTTGCACTAATCATGACATGATCCAAACGCACCCTAGATTTTTTTTTTTGTGATATCCAGTTACAAAAACAATTTCTTAACATTCAGTTTGATGATTGAAGTACTACTGAATAATGTTATTTAGACAAGAAATTTTCAAATCAGGTTTATCATAATGTTAAAAATATATATATATACTCAATTCTAAAAACAGAGAAATCAGGTCTTTAACAACTTACATATCATTCTTTCAAGTTTCTTCAATCCTAGCAATTCTTACTTCACCTATAAATTTCCTTTTCAGCTATACAAAATACTATACCCAGCACATTTGCTATCCGCCATGTAAAAAAAATTAAAATTACAACATCACCCCTCACCGGCAAATTTCCTCCAGCTGCCTCAATACACCCTTGATATCCGGCCTCAAAACAGGGGAAGGAGAGCAACACGTCGTGGCGAATCTAAAGAGCATCTGCATTTTCTCTTCATTTGTGCCGCCTTTGTTCTTCGTCAAAACCTCGGTACCAAAAGCATCACTTATCTTTCTCTCAAGCACCAAATCCTTGAAATTAGTCGGTACATGCAATTCTTCACTCGCCAACACACTACCATCTCGTACCGATTCTTCCTTCGGAGAGATCATCTCCAGTAGGACCACACCAAAACTAAATATATCACCTTTTGTGCAAACATCTTTCATTTTCATGAGTTCAGGTGGTTTGTAGCCATTGGATGCAGCTGATTCAAGCATCTCTTGTGAAGCGGTCGGGTTTAGCAAGAGGTGAAGCCCGAAATCTGATAAACGAGGTTGGAAGTTTGAGTCAAGGAGTATGTTGTTGGCCTTGAGGTTGCCATGAATTACAGGTTTTAATAACCCATTATGGAGGTGGTCTAATCCTCTCGCAATGCCGATCGAAATCTTACAAGTTATGTCCCATTTATGTGTTTCATCAATTCCTTCTGTAGTTCAGATATAGTACAAAATACAGTTTGCATTATTAGTGTTGACATAAGAGTCCGGAAAATAAGAGAAATGGATTACAAAAGAAAAAGATTTCAATTAAGATACCAAGTGACATCACTGAAATGCCAAATACAAAGAAATGAATGATATATCTGATATAAATCCAAGCAGAGAGAACAGACATAACAACAGATCTGATGTTGAATACACTTGTTGAATTATGGTATCTAGAACAATTTCATTTAGCACATTCTAAATATTGTATTGTTCTCCAATTTCCACTCTTAAAAAAAGAAGGTACTGTTCTCCAGTAAGTGCTCAATAAGACTACCCTAATTGAGGTGGAATTGAAAGAACCGTTGACAATTGTTGAAAAACTTAGCCTGGTAGCAAGGAAAATAAGATTTTCACTTCCCACAAAATATATTCAATCTCCAAATCAATAACAACAAAAGCACACACCTTTCAGAAATCGGGCAAGTGTACCAGCTGCGTAGAAAGGATGAACAAGCAACTTCTCTCCTCGGGGCCCAACATAAAGAGCTCTCAGTGGTACCAAATTGGGGTGCCGAATTGAACCAAGCATATTCACAATCGGTACGATCTCCTTGGACCGGCCGGCACAGCCAGGCCTCAGAAACCTCAGCGACACACTCGTCGCACTGGTACCGGCAGGGCCCACCGGTATTGAGGCCCGGTACAATGTACTATGACCTGATTTACCTACCACCTCTCCTGGCGCCTCCAGGATACTTGTCACTGTTAAATTCTCGCCTCCAGAGAAAGTTATTAACACTTCTGTTTCGGTACCGTACATCAAACCCAACTCTAGTGAGCTTGCAAGGTCTGTGCATTTTTTGCGAAAATGGTGGGTTATTTTTTTACAAAAAGGGTGGTTGTAGTGGTACAAGTAGAGAAAGAAGAGACAAAGGAGGAGGGAGAGAGGGATGACAATTGCTAGGATGAGGTTTGTTTGAAGGTGCTCGCTCATTGTTCCTTCGTTTGTGAGTTGTGGGGAGGGAAAAACTAGGGTTCTGAGAAAGAAATGAGGAGAAAGGAGGTGATTCTTTTCTTCCTTTGTTTGTTGCAAGGAAGAAAGATCGGTGGGAGTAGCAGCAAGTGACTGAGATTCGTTTTTTTGGTGAGCTTTTTTCTTGTCGTGAGGTGTAAAAACCAGAAAAGTTAGGAACTTTTATGGGAAGGTGTGTGTCAGTGTGTCAGTGTGTGAGACAAGAAAGAGAGGTTGGGGAATCGAGGCAAGTAATATGTGATTGTGATCTATGGACCTAGAACCAGGGAAAATAAGACATCTTACCTGTCTTTTGACTAGACGCGGTGTACTGTCTGATAGGTAAATCCGGTGCTGTTAAAAAGTTGTGTAAGAATCTGCTGTTTTTTTCTTTTTAACTTTACAAAAATAATTAAAACAATGTTTATAACAAATTTATTAGAGTTTTCTTTGAACATATTTGCTGTATGATAACTATTATCGAACAAATGTTAAAAGTTCTGATGATTGGGAATGATAAATATAATATAATAAATTCTAAATAAAAACATGTAATTTGAAAATTTAGAAGATGTAAATAAGACAAAAATTTGAATACTTCAAAACTAGATACACTGCATATTCCACTCTCATCTCATTGATTCAATTGAATGCTTTCTAGGTGTTGTTTTTCAGTCACTAGTAATCGTACCCGTGCCAAGCAACGGAAGACATTATGAATGAAAAAAAATCATTTAAATTGTGTGTTGATCAAATACTATTTTTGTGTGTATCACATTTTTGTGAATTATTCGTAGCATATTCAAAATTATGTGTTCTTTTCAATTAGTTGTATTAAAAATAAATGCTTGGAGAAGTGCTTTTACAATTTTTCGCGCGTATTTATCTTTCAACTATATAACAATATAACATATACATGCACTGCATAACAATTTCATTTAGACGATGATTCTCTAGGTATCACCGATGTGTTGCAACATAAATACAAAAAATAAAATTGATTCAGACAACTTACGAAATAACACACAAGTAAAATCCCAAAAAACAAATAAAGTGTCACAAATCAGAATTATCACATGAGTTTCATTATTTAGTTTGCTTCAAAGATACTAACATAAGAAAAACTAAAGATAAAAATGCTAGAAGTACATCTGCTAAGAAATGAAACTTAACATAAGAAAAAGAGCATATTACATTTTACCATTATTATTTCCTATTTCTTTGAGCGGTTTTTCCGAAATTTGATCTCGCTTGATAAGGTTGTTGAAGCTCTCTCTAACGATTGCTTACGCCTCTTATGCGGCACTGCGATTTAGCCTGGGTGAACGCACAAACATAGCTACCTGATACATGATACTGAGTACTTTGACAAATTTGAGAAGGTAAACACATATATTTTCTGGTTGCATCAGATTATTTCCGAATCTGTCATATTGCTTCTATTCGGCTGTTGAGTCGACATAACGACGCCATGGAGGATTTTTTTTCAAGACAACAATAGAGAGGAGAGTAAAATACTTGAAATTGAATGGAAGAATTAACACATTCAATCCAGAGATTCAAACAAATATTTAAAAAATTTGAATAGTAATCCAGATTTATACATACATTGCATATTTCCAATGCTATATTTAAAAAATCATCAGCAATATAAAAGATATTATTTATGCAATTCGTATAGTAATATTTCGTAAAATGCACGTTATAAAAAACAAACAAAAACAACTTAGTTTAAATTCTCCTAACTATGATATAAGTTCCATAAAAATTAGTTCTTGTATCTGTTGGTTACTAACAGTTCAAAACCCATCAATTGGCCTAAGCAGCAGAAAGACCGTAAAACAAAAATTTTACGTCTAACTTAAGCCGAGGATTAAGCGGGGTATGTCGGATAAACCACAGAGGGTGTCCACCTCTCGTTTATCCCTAACATCAAAACCCTACTTAATCCCTAAACAGATCTACTCCTTCACTGAATTCTAAAACTTTAATCTACTTACAAATTAAATAGATTAATAAAACATTAATACCTTGATCCAAATTCGAATTGGACCGCAGAAGACTCGGAAGACCGAATCACAAACGCTCTTATCCCCATAGTATCAGACGTCTGATACCTCTACCAGTTGTCCACCAGGACGACCAGAGAGCGGCTTACTTCTTCTGCTAGAAATACCGAAAGCCGCGATATACCGCAAAAACACTATTCACCGAGATACGGACTAAATAAAATATCTTCGTGAATCGCAATTATCCAAAATATGGAATATCGCTCTAACACAACATACTATTTTCCGAATCCCGTAAACAACCGTATACGAGAAAGAGAGAAAGTATATTTATCGATACGAATCCGAGTTAACGAGTCCGAGTCGATTTTGGTGCTTCTTTCTCTCTCCCCCTACCCCTCTATTTATAGGAAAATGAGGAGGTTACATTTTTACAAATAAACCCTTGGAAAAACTTAATTTCCAAAATACCCTTAAGGATAAGCATGATGACATGGAATTTTTTTATTAAAAATTCCTTTATCCAAACATGCCAACCTTAATATATTTTTTTTATTATTATTTTTATATTTATTTATTTATTTATAATTAAGATTTTAATTAATTTTTAATTAAGGTTTTAATTTGATAATGACTTTCATCCCAAATTCAAAACCATAATCTATAATTAAAATCTAAATTAAATATATATAAATATACATAAACATATAATTGTTCTCAACAATTATATTTTTCAGGGTTTGGTATTTGTTTGGTTGCGGTATGATTTTATACAACGTATCGTATACGTTTATAAATTCAACCGTTGTTTTTGCTTGTCATCTTATATGACATATATAATTTAATCATATCATATATAATTAATTATAATCATCTTAATATTAATTATAACTATTTATAATTCATCATTAAGATTCTCTGATTTAGCTCCTATGCGGTGTGACCCAATAGGATCTGTGTTATGTTGGTAAATAAAATTAAAACCATTTTAATTTCTATAATCATAGGAGGCATCTGACATCTGCGCTATGACCATCCAATTACACAGACGATGTTGTACTTATGCAATATCACGATCCACTAAATATTTTAGTCGTGTTAATTCTTTCGTCTCATAGTATCAGATTAGTTTCAAGGCAGGTGTGTGTCATCCTTGCAAACTTAATCTTTTCTCGATCTTGAGCAGACTTATCAAATATAATTACTCTTGTAATTATACCGCATGCAAATAATCTTACTCTATCAAGGGACAAGTGATACTGTAACTCGTATCAAGACACGAGGGACAATAGTACTTTCAGTAAACCATCACTACCTCAACTAAGCTATGTATACCGAAAAGCTACCGTTATGACTGCGTTTTACCGACAACGTTAGATAACAATCACACATACACATCTCTTAGTAGGAAAAATGAATACCTCATACTTTAGAACTTAACACTGAATGAAAACATTAATGACACGTACACAATTCCATTTAATGTTTCATTCGAGGTCTTTCAAATACTATGTTCTTCTAACATGTATTCATGTGATTAAAACGACATCTCATGTCTATGGTTTGTAAAACTTAACCATTTTTAATCCACTTTCTAACCTTGTAACGGTAAATTAGTGTTCCTGCCAATTACCTTGGTTAGAGACTTTTAAGAGTATATATCATCTGTATTATGAAGTTTCACAATTCCAGTTATTGACTCAAGTCAGATAAAGGAATGATTCATAAATTCAATAATACTCAAGGTAACAAAATGACAGTTTATTAATCACTCAATTCATGAACAAAGCTTTATGATAATTTATCGTATTATTGACTTCTAGATTATTACAAACTAACAATCTCCCACTTAAGCTAAAAGCCAATCATCGTAGGCTCTAGTTACACGAATCTCTAAATTTCAAAGAAATCTCATAGATCTAAAGAAAAACTCATAACCAATCTCCTATGTGTCTCAGACCCATAGAAGCTGTATGCAACTGGTGCTTGGTTTGAGGAAGAGGTTTCGTGAGTGGATCAGCTGTGTTGCTGGATGTGTCAACTCTACATATCTTTACATCACCTCTATTTACGATTTCTCGTATCAGGTGAAAACGGCGTAAAACATGCTTGGATCTCGAGTGCGATCTCGGTTCTTTGGCCTGAGCTATAGCTCCATTGTTATCACAATAGAGGTCCACAGGTCCTTGAGCACTAGGAACCACTCCAAGTTCGCTAAGGAACTTCTTGATCCAGAATCCTTCTTTTGCTGCTTCAGATGCAGCTATGTACTCAGCTTTGGTTGTTGAGTCTGCTGTAGTCTCCTGCTTTGAGCTCTTCCAGCTCACAGCCCCTCCGTTGAGTATGAACACGTACCCGGACTGTGATCTCGAATCATCTCGATCAGTTTGGAAACTTGCATCTGTTTAACCGTTTATCACGAGTTCAGAGTCACCACCATAGACGAGAAACATATCCTTAGTTCTTCTTAAGTACTTAAGGATATTCTTTGCAGCATTCCAGTGCTCCATGCCTGGATTAGCCTGATATCTACTCGTCACACTTAAAGCGTACGAGACATCATGGCGAGTACACAACATGGCGTACATGATAGAGCCTATAGCCGAAGCGTATGGCACTCTACTCATTATGCTTCGCTCATCAGTTGTCGAAGGACACTGAGTCTTGCTAAGCTGCGCACCATGATTCACTGGCAGGAATCCTTTCTTAGAATCCTGCATGCTAAACCTATTTAGCACTTTGTCAATGTACATGCTTTGACTTAATCCTATAAGTCTTTTCGATCTATCACGATAGATCTTTATGCCTAGTATATAGACAACCTCGCCTAAGTCCTTCATCGAGAACACTTTCTTTAATGAAGACTTAGCCTTTTGTAACATAGGAATATCGTTTCCCATTAGGAGTATGTCATCTACATATAAGATTAAAAAGGCGATGGCACTCCCACTAGTTTTTCTGTACACACACGGTTCTTCTTCGCATCTGACGAAGTCAAACTTTTTGACTTCTTCGTCAAACCGAAGATTCCAACTCTGTGACGCTTGCTTCAATCCATAAATTGATTTACGAAGCTTGCATATCTTTCCAACATTCTTTGGATCCTCAAAACCCTCAGGTTGTGTCATATACACATCCTGTTCTAAATTTCCATTTAAGAAGGCGGTTTTGACATCCATCTGCCATATTTCATAATCATGAAATGCAGTAATTGCTAGGAGTATCCGAATTGCCTTAAACATAGCCACGAGCGAAAAAGTTTCATCATAATCAACTCCTTAAATTTGTTTGAAACCTTTCGCAACCAGTCGTGCTTTGTATACAGTCAACTTACCATCCATGTCTGTTTTTCTTTTAAAAATCCATTTGTTTGCTATGGGTTTCACCCCATCAAATGGTACAACTAGGTTCCACACCGTGTTGTCATGCATGGATTGTATTTCGGATTCCATGGCCTCTAGTCATTTATCAGAGTTGGGCCTATCTATCGCTTCCGCATAGGTCATAGGATCTTCAGTATCATATACTGAGACCTCATGCAGTCCCAAGTACCTCTCGGGTGCTCGGACTGTTCTTGCAGACCTACGTAGCACTTGACCTTCGGTTTGTTGAACTTGATCTGCAACTATTTGCGGATTTGGTTCTACTTCAACTTGCGTTGAAGTACTTGAGCTCGGGACTAGAACCTCCTCCACAACTACTTGTGGATTTGATTCTTCCAGATGCTCTTCAACCGAAGTATCAAGTGGTGGATTAATTTGATCTCGTTTAGATACTGTATTGTGCGATGTATCTCGAATTTCTTCAAGTATTACATTACTCCCACTACTTCCTTTTGCGAGAAACTGTTTCTCCAAAAATACACCAATACGAGCAACAACTATTTTGTTCTCGGCCTGGTGATAGAAGTAATATCATTTCGTTTCCTTAGGATATCCTACGAAAAAGCATTTGTCAGACTTGGGATCAAGTTTGCCAGACGTCAGACGTTTGACAAATACTTCGCAACCCCATATTTTAAGATAAGACATATTTGGGGTTTTCCCAAACCATAACTCGTATGGAGTCTTTTCTACTGACTTAGACGGGACCATATTTGTCGTTTGTGCCGCAGTTTCTAGTGCGTACCCCCAAAAGGATTTCGGAAGAGTGGCATTACTCATCATAGATCGGACCATGTCTAGCAGGGTTCGATTTCGTCTCTCAAAAACACCATTACATTGTGGTGTTCCTGGAGGCGTGAGTTGTGAAACTATTCCACATTGTTTTAAATACGTTATAAACTCATGACTCAAGTATTCGCCTCCACGATCATATCGTAAGGCTTTAATACTCTTGTTTAATTGATTTTCTACTTCAGCCTTGAATTCCTTGAACTTTTCAAAGGATTCGGACTTATGTCTCATCAAGTAGACATAACCGTATCTACTGTAATCATCAGTAAACGTGATAAAGTAAGAATAACCATTTCTTGTACAAGTACTCATAGGTCCGCATACATCAGTATGTACGAGTCCTAGTAAGTCACTTGCCCTTTCGCCCTTTTTGGAGAAAGGCGCTTTGGTTATTTTTCCACGTAAACAAGATTCGCACGTGTTAATTGATTCAAGATCAAAATTTCCAAGAAGTCCATCTTTATGCAACTTCTCGATGCGTTTCTCGTTTATATGACCAAGGAGACAATGTCACATTTAAGTTGTGCTTTCATGAGACGCTTTGAGTCGTTTATTAGTTATGTTGAACACGAGTTTTTCCAATTGCAATATATACAGACCATTCATCATACAAGAGGATCCATAATATAACTTTCTTTTATATATTGAGCAACTATTGTTCTTTATTACAAAAGAGAACCCATTCGTCTCTAAACATGAGATCGAAATGATGTTCTTGGAAATGTAGGAACAAAATAAACATTTTCTAGTTCCAATACAAGCCCGCTAGGCAAATACAACTCTATATTTCCAACGGTTACGACTGCAACCTTTGCTCCATTTCCAACTTGGAGTTGTACTTCCTTGTTACGTAATATCCTCTTATTCTTTAGTGCCTGCACATTTGAACAAATATGAGCACATGATCCAGTATCTAATACTCAATCATTATTAGAGGTAGTAACGTTAATTTCAACAACAAATATACCTGAGGATGAAGCTTTGGAAACATTTCCAGACTTCACGTCCGCCAGATACTTCGGGCAGTTTCTTTTCCAATGACCCTTTACTTTGCAGTAAAAGCAGTTAGAGGCATCAGATACCTTTACCTTGGGATGATTGGGTTTAGCAATCTTTTTCCCTTTGCCCTTGTACTTCGAGGCCACTTTCTTCGGTGATTTCTTCACCTTTCTTTGACCAGCCCGGATCATGAGGACATATGTATTCTTCTTTATGTCATCATCTGTGATCCTCAACATCCCTGCAACTCTTGCAGACTCTTCTCCATTCCCAGCATATGATAGTTCATTATGAAATTCGAAAAGCTGGGAGGGAGGGAGTGAAGGATAACGTCCGTTGCAAAATATAATTCCAAACGGAGCGTTCATTTTCTGCAGCTGCTCAACATCGCTTGTCATACGAAGCATTTGAGAGCTGATAGAACCACCTTCATTTAACTTATGATTAAGTAGGGATGTGACCACTTTATATTTCTCCGCACGAGCCTGCTTTTGAAACATGTTCTTGAGCTGCTCGCACATCTCGTAGGTCTTAGTGTCCATGAATCGACGCTACAATTCAGGAACCATAATTCCTACCAGGAGACTTTGTACATCAAGCTCATCATTTTTGTGCTTGTTGTACAAAGCGATATGATCTGCTTCGCCTCCAGCAGGCCCAGCAGGGATTGGTTTGTTCATAACATAATCCTTTTTCTCGTGTCTTAGTACGATGGTGATGGCACGGAACCAATCAGTAAAATTTGATCCGTCCACCTTCAGAGTTTGTTTCTCGAGCAGGGAACACAGTGAGAATGATGATTCTTTAGCCATATTTCTACAACGTTAAGAGTAAAGATTTTAGCTTTGTTCATGTTATGTTCTATTTAAATAATAAAACTCCCACTGCAAATTTGTTATATTCCCTTTTGCAGTAGGACCAAGATCCCTATTTTCACTAATATAAGAGTCAGCTGTTATGCATAACCCGGCTATTAGTTATTTTAGGTAAGCCATCTTGCTAATCACAACTCTTTGCGATTCTTGGTTTCGTTAAAACATCGTATGTTTTTAACGAAGACTTTGCCCCAAGCCAAAAACGTTTTTGGAAATCGTGGTAAGTAACCTCACTCTACTTTGTTCGTTATGTCTTAAATAACCCTTGACCACCAAAGGTAAAAGGCGACGCCTATTTATTAGAGAACCGTCAACCGATGAACAATAGTGTGAGAAAGATAGAGTAGGAAGGGCATACTACTTAATTCGTGTGGGTTTGTTTTTATATATAAAAATCGTAAGCATTCTAAAAAATGTATGTCAGATAAACGACCGAGGGGATCCACCTCTAGTTTATCTTTGGCATCAGAACCTTTTTCTTATGCTTAACGGTGCAAACTTCACTAAAAGTGTATGTCAGATAAACCACAAAGGTGTCCACCTTCCGTTTATCTCTAACATCAAAACCTCTTTCAGAAGCTTACGTTTGTTAAGAAGTCAGTTTTTTAAACTAATTGTAAGACACTCTTACAGATACGTGAAAAACCGTCTGCCAGAAAGATCATCGTGAGTTCCTTCACAAATCTATCTTTGACATCACGCTCTTTCACGTTTCCTTGAAAGTGATAAATCTCATTTATACATTTTGTAATATCTCGGTAAATCTCAATTTACGTATATACTTGGTCCGATATATCATTTATCAGTTTCTAATTCTTTATCTCGCAGCAATGCTCAGTTCTCATTTATACTGTTTAAAAGCACATAAACAATTTATATGATTTTGCAAACAGATATTCTTTCCAGTCCATAAAGCAATTAGTAATGTGACAAAGTCCCCATTTGAGCCTGATGTCGTATTATGGAAAGGGGCTCCCAGGAAAGATCAGGGTCACCGGGGACCTTATTAGTTCTAATCTTTCCTAGACAGAACCTTCTTTCTCATCGTACGCGCAACAGCTCTTACTTTGAGTACTTTATTGCTTCATCACACTCCTTAATTTACTTTACTTATCCGAAGGTTTTCGAAATGCGAAAGAGTTGCATTTTGCCATTTCAAAAACATCTGAGTAATTTGGTAACGTGATAAAGTCCCCATTTAGGCCAGCTAATCAGGACACGTAAAAGAGATCAGACGAAAGAGTTCTAAGACACCTCTCATGTCATAACCTTTATCTCTTACGTGTGGAGATTAACAGTTCTAACTTTGGGTACTCTATTGCTTCATCACATTCTTAGATATACTCAAACGCGGTTGAAAGCGTTATAAAACGAAAACTTAAATAAAACATACAGAAAGCTTAAATCACATTTAACTTTCTCAGTCGGTAAAACCAAACCGAGGAAATCTCATTTCATTTCGGTTTTGGACTTAAGTTGCAATTCAAAGAATAAACCGATGTGCGGTATATGCACCTAATTTGCATAAGTTATAACTTTTAGAAAATCAATTAGCGGGAGTGCCCGGTGCTCTGATACCACTGTTGGGTTACGAATAGTTCAAAACCCGTCAATTGGCCTAAGCAGCAGAAATACCGTAAAACAAAAATTATACGTCTAACTTAAGCCGTGGATTAAGCGGGGTATGTCGGATAAACCACAGAGGGTGTCCACCTCCCGTTTATCCCTAACAACAAAACCCTACTTAATCCCTAAACAGATCTACTCCTTAACTGAATTCTAAAACTTTAATCTACTTACAAATTAAATAGATTAATATAACATTAATACCTTGATCCAAATTCGAATTGGATCGCAGAAGACTCGGAAGATCGAATCACAGAAGCTCTTCTCCCCGGAGTATCAGACGTCTGATACCTCTACCAGATGTCCACCAGGACGACCAAAGAGCGGCTTACTTCTTCTGCCAGAAATACCGAAAGCCGCGATATCCCGCAAAAACACTATTCACCGAGATACGAACTAAATAAAATATCTTCGTGAATCGCAATTATCCAAAATATGGAATATCGCTCTAACACAAAAATACTATTTTCCGAATCCCGTAAACAACCGTATACGAGAAAGAGAGAGTATATTTATCGATACGAATCCGAGTTAACGAGTCCGAGTCGATTTTGGTGCTTCTTTCTCTCTCCCCCTACCCCTCTATTTATAGGAAAATGAGGAGGTTACATTTTTACAAATAAACCCTTGGAAAAAGTGAATTTCCAAAATATCCTTAAGGATAAGCATGATGACATGAAATTTTTTTATTAAAAATTCCTTTATCCAAACATGCCAACCTTAATATTTTTTATTATTATTATTTTTTATATTTATTTATTTATTTATAATTAAGATTTTAATTAATTTTTAATTAAGGTTTTAATTTGATAATGACTTTCATCCCAAATTCAAAACCATAATCTATAATTAAAATCTAAATTAAATATATATAAATATACATAAACATATAATTGTTCTCAACAATTATATTTCTCAGGGTTTGGTATTTGTTTGGTTGCGGTATGATTTTATACAACGTATCGTATACGTTTATAAATTCAACCGTTGTTTTTGCTTGTCATCTTATATGACATATATAATTTAATCATATCATATATAATTAATTATAATCATCTTAATATTAATTATAACTATTTATAATTAATCATTAAGATTCTCTGATTTAGCTCCTATGCGGTGTGACCCAATAGGATATGTGTTATGTTGGTAAATAAAATTAAAACCATTTTAATTTCTATAATCATAGGAGGCATCTGACATCTGCGCTATGACCATCCAATTACACAGACGACGTTGTACTTATGCAATATCACGATCCACTAAATATTTTAGTCGTGTTAATTCTTTCGTCTCACAGTATCAGATTAGTTTCAAGGCAGGTGTGTGTCATCCTTGCAAACTTAATCTTTTCTCGATCTTGAGCAGACTTATCAAATATAATTACTCTTGTAATTATACCGCATGCAAATAATCTTACTCTATCAAGGGGCAAGTGATATTGTAACTCGTATCAAGACACGAGGGACAATAGTACTTTCAGTAAACCATCACTACCTCAACTAAGCTATGTATACCGAAAAGCTACCGTTATGACTGCGTTTTACCGACAACGTTAGATAACAATCACACATACACATCTCTTAGTAGGAAAAATGAATACCTCATACTTTAGAACTTAACACTGAATGAAAACATTAATGACACGTACACAATTCATTTAATGTTTCATTCGAGGTCTTTCAAATACTATGTTCTTCTAACATGTATTCATGTGATTAAAACGACATCTCATGTCTATGGTTTGTAAAACTTAACAATTTTTAATCCACTTTCTAACCTTGTAACGGTAAATTAGTATTCCTGCTAATTACCTTGGTTAGAGACTTTTAAGAGTATATATCATCTGTATTATGAAGTTTCACAATTCCAGTTATTGACTCAAGTCAGATAAACGAATGATTCATAAATTCAATAATACTTAAGGTAACAAAATGACAGTTTATTAATCACTCAATTCATGAACAAAGCTTTATGATAATTTATCGTATTATTTTTTTTTGAAGAAATAATTTATCGTATTATTGACTTCTAGATTATTACAAACGAACAGTATCATGTGTAGGTCCCATAAAATTTATAAGACAATAGTTTTGAGAATATACATCAGTCTCAAATATCAATTATTTTTTGAAAAATATATGTAAATGTGAATCTTTAAACTTCAAATTAAATGCATGAAAAAATAATTAACAAAACAAAATTACAAAGCAGGGTTGAATATTGCACTGTTTCATTAATTTCATGATTTAACGTCTAACCAAAATATCAGAAAATAAAAATATATATATTTATATATATTTTTTTTACAAATTAACCAACTCGTACATTTCTAGTAATTGTAAATTGTTGGCAAAAATTATTGGTCAGTAATATGATTCTATAGTATTTTAAAATATTATAATTTTTTACTCTGTTATAGTCAAAGTTATGTGGCATTTAACCAATTTTTTTAGTTAAAAAATAATAAATAGTTTAAAATATTTGATACATTAGTATGGTAATGCGACTATGAAATGAGTGCTTGAAAATTAGTTGGTATAGAAAATATTAATAGTTTAAAATATTTTGGCACAACTTTCCATTTGTTTCCCTAGCTAATAAAATGCAACGTCAGAAGAGATTTCAATATGTAATAATTACTTACCATATATAATTTGTACAAATGATATTATTGTCCTTATAGAATCAAGCATTGTGTATCAGTATCCTCTGGTTTGAAGGATATTTTAGTCTATAAAAAAATAAGACTATGACCAAATGGAGAACTCTATTTTTTAGGTGTTTTATAAAATAGTATAGATATGTGAAATTAAATCAATCGGATGAGAGTGAAGCATGCGTTGTATCTATTTTTGAAGTATGCAAATATTTTTATGTAAATAAAATCACGAAAAAATATTAAAAGACAAAAAAATAATAAAGGTGAAAGTGATAATGGTGATAGCCTAATCCAAAGGCCCACCATCAAGACTTGGCCTGAGTGATACAAAATGAGACGGTTCGGCGCTCTCAACCTGTCGGTGATGCGAATCGAAAGAGACTTACAATCCATATTTTTTATTAAACACGACCTTATTATCCCATAACATTACATAAAAACACCAATGTTTTGAAGTTGAGGCAATTTCACATTTACTTTATTTCATTTGTCAAACGAACCTCGGGTTGCTCGTATATTTCAATCAAAACCAAAAAAATATATAGATATGATATTGTGCATATATCTAGTCTGATACTGTAATTTCATAATTTAAGAATTCGTTGATAATGCATTAAGGATGATTAAATTTACACATATGTACTTCGGTCTTCGGGAAAATAAATTTTGAAATTATTAATGATTCCGTTTCAACAATATTCTAATGAATAAATAATCACATGTCAATTTGATTCTAAGTTTGATGCAATTAGCTCTGTTCGAATGATGACAGTATACCTATAATTTGATTTATTTGTTTGTTGACAATAACGAGCTAACGACGATATGAAGGTCTGCATCATAATAAAATATATGTATCAGAGAAATGTCCTTTTCTCTAAGATGATGCGAGAATGCTAATAATTCCAAGTGTATAATGTGTATTAAAATTATTTTGATTCAGTTTCTGTTACAAAGTAGGTGAATCACTTATTGCCGTTCTTATTCACTCAGACAAGACAAATGATGGACACATTAATTAGACGAAAAAGAAATCATAACAGAAAAATAGACACAAAAGGGTTTAGTTCATGAAGACTAATAAAACACTTATTGAGGATAATTTGTTCATGACCATAAAATTCACGTGCAATGTTCAACAGCAGCAGCAGCAACAACAACAAAAATTTTAGTTCCAAATTAGTTGAGATCAAATACATTTTTCCTACTAAATAAATAAGATGAGGTATTCTTAGAGTTTGCCAACCGGGTCGGATCAGGACCTGTTGGGCCTAACTCTCTTGTGCCACAGGTTGCGACGAGTTATGGGTTATGATTGGGATGGATCACACGGTCCGAATTTAGGCGAGCCGAAATATGAATACCCCCAACCCTTCCCGTCTTTGGCACACTCGGGTCGGACCCCTCTGGGTTGGCACGGATCGCGATTCGATCCGATCCAAGTCGATCCAGATAGGTCGGTCCGAAAATAAATAAAAAATTCAGTTTTCTTCCAAGAAAACCAAAAAATTGCAAAATAAATTTTCATATTTTTTTAAAACAATAATGTATAGAGATTTTTTTTGATAGAATTTTTTAATATTATTTATTTTCTGAATATTATTGATTTTTTTAAAGTAACTATTTTTTAATAGCAGAAATCTTTTCAGAATTTTCTTCCACTAACTATGGCTGTATCATTGACTGCGACCATAGTTAGAGTCGACAAAGTAGTTTTTATGCTATTTGGGGGATTTTTAGGTAGTTTATTTCGGAGTTTTGTCTCCCATATATATAAGGATCTACATATTAGGTCAAGAGACTTTTTTGGCATTGAGAAAAGAGATTGGAGAGGTTAGAAACTTGCGAGAGAAGAAGAAAAAGAAGATCTTGCACACATCATCATCTTCAACTTGGTTTTATCTTTCTTTACTTCATTTTTTTTTGAACTCCCTCTAGAGTTTTCAAGGATTTGTTCTTGAAACTTTGACGTATTTTGCTTGGTAATAATTATTACTTGTGTTTGTTTTTGTTATGGGGCTTGTTCTTTGTTTCAATTGAGTGTATTCTTAATAAAATTGCATAACTTAGGATTAGATATTTTAATTGAAAAATTGAATTGTTGGATCTCGACCACAAAGAAACAAGATAGATAATAGTATTAGTACCAAAACGTGACGATTGTTATCTATAGGTATGCCTAATTGATTTAGAGAACCGAACCATGTTCCGAGATGTGAATTACAATTTTTTAGTTTTGGATCATTAAGACTTAATGAATTTAGGCTAGAATGATCAAGTACAAAAAGGAGAAAATTATGCTAGTTCAGATATGATGTTAACATAGAAATATCACATAATACCTATAATTGTAAATCGTGCCTTCATATCACAAAACAAACTTTCAACGAACCAAGTAGATATCAACAAAGTGAAAAGACAACCCTAGGAACCCTAATTTTCGAACTGGTCTAATCTCTTAGTGTGTGCAGTTAACTTTAGTTAAATTTCAAACTTGCAAAATCAAACAAATCTCCAAACAACTTTTCAAAATGCCACTTTTTCCTTTACTTAAATCAAATTATGAAAAATCTGAAACGTAAATTCGACTTGTCATTTGGGTTCGACCCCAAAGTACTACTGATTGTTGTATTCTTGCAACATAAAAACAAAACTAGAATAATTTGTTTCTTTGCTCGTCAAAAGCTCGTCAAGAAATTGGCGCGGGATAATGATGATTTTTGTTTCAGATTTGAGCAATTTATTTTGAGAATTTTTCTTTTTCTTTTATTTTGTTACTTGTTTGTTCTCTTTTCTTGTAGGTATCAAAACTGCAAATAATAAGGAGAGCAAGAAATCATGGCAAATCTACAAGCACAACTTGCAAAACTTCAAGCACAAAATGCTAAATTAGTCGCTGACCTTGAGCAAACAAAGCGTGCTTCTCTCAATTACTTCGCCAATGTCGCTATATATCCCAAACGACCTCTTAGAGGTTACACAACACCTAGGACATATGATATCCACCTCGGATACACGACACCCACTATCAATGCAAATGAATACTAAATCCCTCCTGCATGGGTCAACATGCTGCAGTGTCACGTATTCTACGGTCTACTTCTTGAGGACGCTACAGAACACTTAACCAATTTTGAAGAAATATATATCACAATAAAGGTTCAAACTATTTCTCTTGATGATCTTAAAGTTATATCATTTACTTTTTCTATTGCAGATAAAGGTAAGAGTTGGATGAGGGGACAAAGACTCGCGAACATGAACACATGATCTAAGATGGCGAATGCATTTCTCAACAAGTTTTTTCCGCCATTCAAGACAAACTCCTTGCTCCACCAAATTCATAATTTTCAATAAAGAGCAAACGAGACGATGAGTGAAGCGTGAGAAAAGTTTCAGGAATTGTAAAGGTGTTGTCCTCTCCATGGAATAGAAGGATGAAACCTCCTACATATCTTCTACAAAAGCCTTTTGCCGCAAGACAAGGACATATTAGACACATCCGCTGGAGGAAGCCTCATAAAATAAAGGAGCCGCTGATGAATACAAGTTGGTTGATAACATGGCTCTCAACCAACCAAAGCCAATGACACAATCCAAAAAAAGTGACTAGAGTAGTACATGGAGGCGTGTATGAAGTTGATCCGAATGTCATATTTGTCGCATAATTGGACGCAATTCAACTAACCATTCAACAAATGAGCGTCAATTACGTAAAACAAAATACTCATTGTTTTCTTTGTTGTAGTTTAGACCGTTTGGTTGTATGAATGAATGGAGTTGCGAACAAATAAATGCATTGAATGAAGGCATTGGCAGACCATGCGGCCGCCGTATACTTCCTAATTTATTTAGCGCTCTCAAACAGGAACCGATTGTGTCCGTTTGTATTTTGTATCCGTAGGTCAGAGTTGGTGGGCCAATTGCTATACTGGCATATACTAATAGTCTAGTTCTAGTACTAGGCGCGCAGAAAAGAAATCAAAGACTACAGAGCCGCTATCATTATTGGTTGCATATGTCTCATCATCTCTGAATCTCTGATATGATACATGTCAAAGATACGTCTTGGTCTCGCACAGTCGCACTCTCGCCTCGTTGCCTCGTTCCAAATTTCCAATTGATGAAAACTTTTTTTCCTATCGCTGAGAGTGAGACCCGGCCCCTGACCAACACCGACACGGCGACAAACCTCTTCCAGATCCTTTGTGACAGGGATGCACGTATAAAGATACATCACGTCACTGACATTGTGTAACGCAGGATCATTTCTTTATTTATTTTTATATTCATTGCCGTAGATTCACTCAAACCGAGTCCTCTGGTAAGAATTCAACTGTCATTGATCAATTCCTACACCACGCTCACTGAACTCTGTAAGAGAAACACATAAGGCTCTTTTATAGAAGTTCTACTTTCTGGTTCGAAAAACACATGGAAATAAAAGAGAAACACATAAGGCTGGATGCTTCCCTACAATCTTACTTGTGCATGTAGGCTTGCATCGTGCCCTGGTTTCCTGGAACTTTGCTTTCTTTGCACACATTCATATGGTATGGATTCCTTTCTTCTCCCCAATAAATTTAGTGCTATTTCTGTTGTAATTAATTTATCTGCTTGATAAAGGAAGAAGTGGTACACTAGGTTACCCGGATTCTTCGAAAACCTGCGGCACTCCGTATCGGATACGTATAGATGGTACATAATGCAAGGGAAGTTCGGCAATTCTTTATATTATATTATTTTGAATAGTAGGTCCATTTTAAAATGGTGTAATTTTAAAATTGTCTTTCACTAAAAGAAATTGGAGCAGCAAAAGAGAGCGTGGAAAAAAAATAAAGAAGTGATACTCTTTTTAACTGCTTTTATCATTTTTTTCACCACCAAACAGGTTACATTCTTGTCTGAACAATATTTTTTTCCCTTCTCTTTCACTAAGCGCTTACATAAATTACATGAAAAAAAAATTCCTTAGGATATTAGTCCGTATGTTAACCTTAATACATTAACAAAAGTCTTGCAAATGTTGCCTTGATTCCGCAGTTCATAAAAATAACTACTTTTGCACCCTTCCTCAATTCTCCAAAAAGAAAAAGAAAAAGAAAAATGAAAGAACGAAATTCCTTTCAAAGTTATTGAGATAATACTAGTTCCCATCAAAATATTAAGGCATCAACTAATTTTGTAATATTTTCAACTAATTAACAACTTTGGACCCTACATCTAAATCGGTCTTGCTGTGCCTACCAGCTCCGAAGCAACAGTATAAAATACATGGAAATGACAGTTTTTTTAATACTGCTGGGACTAGGTGACTGCTCTAAAACACTTTGCCAAATAGTTCACCAGATATGCATATATATCTTGGTAAATTAGTAAATCAAAACATAACTTGCATTAAAGATAATCATAAGCAAAGTAAAAGATCAAGTGGTTTTGATCAACATATTAATCTACCAATTTCAAATTTAACTTCAAACTAATTTACACTATTTTCCGCCACCTTTCCGAACAGTTGATCTTTTTCTACACTGCATCTTCTGCTGTCTGATCTGTTCTCTAAATTTTGCTATGAATTCATCAGCCTTTTTATCCACCTCATTTTCTTCTTTTCCATCATCAGTGACACAACTACTCGAATTCGATGATCCATCTTCATCGAATGACTCATCACTTTCTGACTCCTCCAATGTTTTAATCAATTCATCCATGGAGTTGCTACTCTTCATTTTGACTGTTTTAGCTGACCTTCCTATTAACCTAGAACCATTTTGTGCACAGATATAATTCTGTGGTGTGATTTTTCGACCAATATTAGGCTGTTTTGTGACCTGAGAATGAAAGGACCCGTGCGATGAACGACCAGAGTTGGAATTAATGGATGGTTTTAAATGTTCACCTTTCTCTTGGTCGCACGTTGAATCGGAGGCATTGGCATCTCCATCATTTTGAAATAATTCATCTTCTCTGAGCAGTTCGGGTTCTCGGTTTATAGGGTTCAAGCTTCGAATGGGCAAAAAAAGGGGCTTGTTAATTTTCTGTGCATTGGCATTCATGATTTTGTTTTCCACTACAACAAGAGGCTCATTAGGGTTGTACAACGTGCTCCAAGATTGAACATTTGTGTTCTCAGATTCATTTGAATCGAAAACCGGCAACCCATCTAGCATATCAGATACAGTACTTTGCGGGTTGTCTGGCTCAATTGCATTCTCCTTCTCGGTCTCTTGGTCGGTACCCTTTCTACTAAAAAGACCATAAGATACAGCAATGCCTACCAAAAGAAGTTGAAAGAGCTCCCACATTTTGTTTGAAAGCATTTGTTTCACAAAATCTGGGGCTTGGGAGGACAAAATAGGAAGAAAAACGATAAACATTGCCAGAAATATAGCTTTGATTTGAAAATTGGAGAGAGATAAGGATGAGTCTTGTTGGTTTTGTGGGGTTTCTGTTTTGATTGGTTCTGCCATTGTAGGAGAAGAAAGGCTTGGGAAACTCTTCTCTCTTATCTCCTTTTTGTGCTTTTGAATGCTTTTCCCCCCTTTTTTCCACCTTTTTTTAATCGACTTGGGAGATCATATTCCTTTCTTTATCTTTGATCGACTGCTTTGTTGGAAGAAGTAGACTTGGTTGCTAAGGAAAAGTGCTAGTGAATTAAAGAGGCAGAACAAAAGCTGGTAAAATGGGACCAGTAAAGGTGAAACAAGAGGTTGCCAAGATATCATTTTTAGGATTTTGGCCAAATTTTGAAATGAAATCTGAATGACTTGACACTTGTAGATATATGATACTAATCCATAAGGATAGCATTCTGCATGAACAGTTCATGCAATGTGCTGCGTTCGTATTCCTGAGCCTAATATTTCAAGAGAGAAACAACATAATGTCATGACAACATCAGTACTAGTGTTGGGAAAGAAAATGAACAAGAGCACAAGACTTTAGCAATAACCATTTAATGTAGAAATAAAATTTTGTTCCGCAGAGAGTAAAACTTCTAATCTCAACCGTTGGATTAAAGATCAGCGGTTCAAATTAATAATATTAAAAACTCCTTCTGAATCATATAATTAACCGTCTTTCAATCTCAATCGTTAGATTAAAAATCAACGATTCAGATTAATAATATTAAAAACTTCACCTGAATCATAATCATATAATTAACTGTCGAACGTTGATCTTTAATCCGGCAACTCAAATCAAGTTTCGCAGAAAGCAGAAAAAAAAAGTCCACAGCATGCGGTTTTATTTAATGCAACGTCCGGTACTATAAATCTTGGTCTCAAATGGGTTTTTAAGTTCTTAGTTCTACCATCTAACTTCAGATGGGCCTTACTGGGCCTACTTCATGTCCAAAGTAACTTGAACATTTAAACGCACAGGCTTTAGCACATTATACAATCAAAAGCCCAGTTTCCCTAGTGCGTTTCAATTGAAGGCACAGGATTTAATTCGATTGGCTTTTGTGATCAACAGAGAGCTTAATAACACAAATAATATTTCATTTCTGTTGCAATCTCATCAGCATGTTTCAATGTTTGGATGTGCAAAACTACAATAGAAGATTAATTAACCAGACAAAACCAATAATTTTTAACTTAGTTAGGAGCTTTGGCTTGGTTTCATTCATTTTCTTGAACCAAGATTTTGTAATAATTGGGAGATACCCAATTAAATGTTATTCTAAGGCCTAGGAATGAATTGAAATCAGATAATGTTGTACATAATCATTATTTCGCCTTCTTTTCATGACATTATTATTTATATTTAGGTTAATGCCGTTAAATCCTTAACCTTTTCACAAGTGACAAAGAGGCCCTCGGTTTTCTATTTATGACAATCAATCATCTCCCTCCTAATTTTAATTTTTCAATGAAAAAATTGAAGATTTCTTGGAAGTTGTCCTGAAAAGTAAAGGCACATTAAATTTGCCCACAGGGATGAACAAAACAGTCCCAAGTAAATAAAATAAATTTCCATCCTGCACCAGACTCCAGGCAGGGATCAGGGATCAGGGGACCAACGGGAATTAATGATGCCTTACAGATTTCGATGCATATCATGCATCATTCATCATGAATCATGCATTGAATTGAGAGGTAGAAGTAGAACAGGAGTCCGTATCGGCTGTTATTCTGACGAAATAACAGGATCCTCTTATTTCGCTGCTGATCGTCCGATCTATACGAACGGCATAGATGGACTGCACAGAGCCTACTGTATTACATAAATTATTTATTAGATCGAAAATGAACAGTCAGATATGAAATAACATGATCCTGTTATCCCTTGGAATAATAACGGATATGAAATCAGTAGAACAGAGCGTGTGGGGTATTGGCTAGGCAAGTAGGCAGGGGCAACTATCAGTCACATTCATCATAGACAATTTTCCAGTTTTTACTCCCCAACTTAAGGTTGCTGGTTCAGTGTTTGCTTGATTGCTTGGTTGGTTGCTTCCCCCACCACTTCAATTATAGCCTCCATCTCAGATCTCAGTATCTCACCCTCTGTACTCCCAATTCTCCTTTTTTGTTTCTCATCCGGGATAAATGATATTGATCTCAAAATTATAACATTTCTTTTATACCAGAGTATGGTGGCTGAATGGGTTTGTTGTTCACAAGGTGATGGGTAGTATAAAATAAAATAATAAGAGTTAATTTGGCTAAGGTACTTCACAAAGTATTAAGTGATATTTTGCTTTCGTATTTCTAAATTCAAAGTTCAAATGTCCGATTCGAACCGTTGAATTTCATCTTCATATCAACATTTTCATTGAACTTTATCTTCATATCAAAATTTTCTTGGAGACCGACTTTATATTTTATAAATTATTTTACTATATTTTAGAGAGAATGAAAAGTTGGTTAATTTAATGATTTTTTAATCATTGAATCCGGATGATTTTTCATCTCTACAAAAATAGTAAAATAATTCTAAAAAATATAAAATAAGATCTCCGAGGAGATTTCAATATGACGATCAAGTTCAACGGTTTGAATTCGTCGTTTGAATTTTGAAATTAGAAATACAAAAAAGAAATACCGATTGTTTGGTGTTTTGTTAAGTACCGTACCCTCCCTCAATAACTAAACACATTTTCTTATTTTCTGTTATTTTTTATTTTTAAATTGAAACCGGAGAACACGAGAACTAACAGACACTAGCCCCATTCATCCAACATATGGTTCCTACAATGTATTCCATCATCCGTGTTCCTTTTTATTTTGAATTTTTGAGCATATGATGATGAGAAATATTTTGTTTAGTAAAGGATGCGAGTCAAGTCTTTGGTTTTAAATATCTATTAAGCATTTTCTATCTAATTGAACTTACGATATCTCGTATGAAAAATATTATCTTAGTCGTTTGATAAGAGATTGCTTCTTCTTGTTAGGAATTTGAGTATGAGAAAACAATCACACAACAAGAAAGAAGAAAATCTAGAAAAAATATAACACCAGATTTACGTGGAAAATCTTCTAGAGAAAGAAAATCTACGGCCGCTGCCAAACAAATTTACTACGTACTCAAATTCAGTTATAAAAAGTACAATAAGAAATTATGTATATATATAGAAACAACCAACCCACATAAAAAATTCTAAATTGAGATATAAACTGAGCCGTACATCTCTCTCAGTAAATCGGATAATCTGAACTCTTGACTAAAGAATTTCCATGTCATTTCACTTCGTAACCTCAAATACCGCTCATAGGAAACTGCCGCCCCCTGCCACCTCTGCATACTGCTCAAATATGGCCCACATACATAACACTTCTCCTTCAATACTTTATTAACAAAGAACATGCTTATTTCTCGAGTAATAGAAAAATTAGGTGTGCCATGATTAGATTTCTAGAAGGAGCTATGGAAATTAGATCCCTCGTTATTTAAACTTGGCTTGCAACAAGCTTTTGTGTTTTGTATATATTAATAATCTCAAAATGGCAGTATTAGCAAAAGAATAAGAGTAATTTCAAGGTACATCCAATTTAGTTAAAAATAAAAATTGTTTACCCTCGTCGTTAACAAAACCCAAAAAAAAAAAATATAAATTAAGATGACGGACCACGGCCTCAAATAAAGAATCCGTATTCTTTGGAATGAACAGAAATTTTTGGGGAGGAATTGGCAGTTTTACTGAGTGAGTACTATAACGACGCTGTAGCAATTACTGTGTAGACAGATCAAAAACGCTATAGCAGCGTTGAGAATCAGGGGCGGACAATATTGTAATTCAGAGGATGTGAATTCTCAAATAAAATATCCGGTCGAAATAATTTATTCGATTATGAAACTATATCGATCTTAAAAATATGAAGAGCATTTCATCTTATAAACTGAATTATATCTTATTCTTATCTTATTGCATCTTAATTATATAAGAGCTTCCCACGTGAATAAGAAATAAGAAAATTATTTAAATAGATAAATATATTATATGAATTTACAACCAATTGATTTTCATCTCTGAGATGATTTGTTTTGTTTTTGTGATATATGTCTATTATTAAATGTCTCCTAACGTAAAGCAAATATTCATTACTTAATTGAAATCATTTTAATTAGCTACAACTTATTAATAAATTATTAATAAAAGATAATTCTAGCATACACCAATTTATATAATACATTCAACATTTTGATAGACATAATTGAGACTTATTTATTGAAATTAAAATATTAAATTGTAGATGCGTCTCAATTATTTAGATATGACACGTATAGAATATTCGAATTGGAATCGATTTGAAATTTAACATCAGAAAGCCATTATCCACCGTTGAAAAACTAAAATTATTTGATGAGCGTCTAACTTGTTAAATGGCTTATGCAAGTAATTAAACAATTCGCAATTTTTTTTTTAAGGACTTACTAACAGTCTCTCCTTAACTATCTTTCATTACATGACAAAAAGAAATAGCGCTTCATTCGCTCATCTGCTCCGCTCCTCCTGCAATAGTGATGTGCCATTGACCCTTGGCCTAACTCGGCACCTGACCGACCCCTATCAGACTCGGTCTTGACCCGACTCTTACTAATAAATAGTAAAGACTGGGGGCTTGTAAGGACGAGACTCATTTTTAGAATATCACGACCTTATATATCCGGTCCTTTCAAGTTCTTATTACAAAAAAATTAAAAATTAAAGAAAAATATATAAAAACAAAAAAAATGATAATACAAAAATAATAAACCCTTTGAATCCTTATCTGGCTCTTCATGAACCCGATCCCTTAAGTTTTGAGGGCCTGATAAAGACCGGGCCTCTCCTCACAAAAAAGAGCCCATATTATCCGGCCCCTATAAAACCCTCTTTAGACCCGACCCTCTCGTAAGCCCTGTGGGCCCGGCCCTTTTAAAGCCCAGTTCGACCATTTGGTTCGTCCCTATCCTGCAAGTCTTTATATTAAATTTTGCTATATTTTTTTTATTTTGCTGCAAAATTCTATTTTTGCTCTAATGTAAAGACTTACAACTTTTAATATAGATACTTGCACATTCTAATATAAAGATTTGCTTGTTCTCACATAGAGACTTGCAGGTTCTAATATTGATATTTGCAAGTTTCAATTATTTGAGACTTGCAGGTTTCAATATAGAAACTTACAGCTTCTAATATTGATACCTGCATGTTTCAATTATTTCAGACTTACAGGTTTTAATATTGATATTTGCAAGTTCTAATATAAAAACATGCATGTTCCAATAATGATACTTGCAGTTTCTAATATCCTGACTTACATGTTCTAATATAAATACTTGTTTGATATAATATAGAAACATTCTTATTATAATATAAAAACTTACATGTTGTAATATAAATACTTGCTTGTTCTAATATAAAAACTTGCAAATTTCAATATAGAGACTTATTTGTTATAATATAAAATTTTACTTATTCTTATATCAAAGCTTGCAGGTTCTAATATAGATACTTGCTTTAAAATTTAGTGAAAGACAGTGCTTTGAAACTTAGTGAGATGTAATTGATCAGATAAAATTTGAATCAGGAATGCTGACTTAGACATATTTGAGAGAAAAGGAGAAGCGAGCGGTGGAATTTTTTTGTTTAAGTGGAGGGAGGGGGGAGCAAGGGAGACAGGAACCATGGACTATTATAATTACTCATTTCTTAATTGTAATAATACTTTTTTAATAAAACGTCCTGCAAATTAAAATTTGCTGCTAGAATTATGAAAGCTTTCTTGAAAAATAATTTTTCTAATAGAAATAATAAAATTAGTTGGCATCCGCCTCAAAATACCCTCTCAACGTGCTTTCGGGTTTCGACCGAAATTAAATTTCACAACGGAAAATAGAGAAATCATTGTTCATTTCGATTCAAATGGATATGCATTAGTTTTAGCTGTGTTGTGTTGGATGAATCCTATAGAAAGGAGTGAATGTGCATTTCGGAAATTTATCAAAAAAAAAAAAGAATGTGCATTTCGGATTGGAAACTGTGCATTTAACGGAGATAAATGTTCATCTAGTTGAAACAAATTGTACATTTCAATGGGAAAACATGCGGAGACCATTTGCAAGGTCAGTCAGACTAGATATGGTCATCTTTACAATAATGCACATTACTGAAGTATATATGAAGAACAATAACAAATAAACTATCATATCACCAAGTTAAATATCAGGTGCACCAACCTATGCCTCATCCAAACATTCAAAGCAACATATATTCAACAATGTTCAGCTAAAAATTATAACTCTAACTGGTTTTTCCAAACAAAAAGAATAGTTCTAAGAATGCTGTGGAGGCGTATCTAAAAATGTCGGACGGAGAGGAATCGGGGCCCACGGTGCTGGTACAATTGGCCGGTGGTGCTGACAAGGCTGATGCATGAAAGGAGGAACAGGTGCTGCAGCGCTAGAACCGCCCGAACCTGATTTGCTGGCAGAGGAACTAGATACTCTCTCACAAGAGGGACACATTGTTAAGGTTGTAGGAGGATTCATTTGCATGTAGAATTGTGGGGAAAGTTTTAATGCTCTCAGTTCCTGCAACTCCTTTTGCAGCCTCCTGTTCTCCTCCGTTAGGTTCTCGCAGCATCGTTTCAGGAACCCGCAGTCCACCTCTGTTTGCTTCAGCTTTGTCCTGAAATTAGAAGTTGAAAAATATTTAGTTCACTGCTTTAATTGCAAGGATAATTTATGCAATTGCTAACCCTTCTCTGTAGCCCCTCCCCCACAATGTCTCCCTCTTTTTTTTAGGTGGTTGCAAGTTTTAAGATTTCTACAATTGAATAGAAATCATTACCTTGCTCTTCTGTTCTGGAACCACACTTCCACCTGCCTTGGCCTCAAATTCAGCCGCTGTGCCAGCGCCATTTTCTGCTTCTGCACACATAAGAGAAATAAAAATGTAATTAATTTAAAATTAAAATAAACAAAATGTCAATCTCACATTTAAATTAAAAATAAATCAAATCGAACAAATAAGTAATTAAGATATCATATCAAGCATACCGGATTGAGAGTATTATGCTCTTTGAAGCTCTCTTCGAGCACCACAGACTGATCCTTTGACAATCGCAATTTCTTGCGGGACCCGTCTCCGCCGTCGTCTTCATCACTCATACCTCCAGAACCAGCTCTCTCTAATAGGTGATCTTCACAAGCGACTCGATCCCTTTCGTTTCTTTTGCCACTTGAACTGGAGTTTGTGCTGTTAGGCGAGGAGGGTATGCCTGCATGCGCATCCTCATCACTGTCTTCTCTCTCTGTGACCGGGGCCCGGTTCATGTCGATCCCTCGGAGATATGTTGGTGGCGGGGTTCGTGTGTCTGTCAATAAAAAAACGAACAACAAAATGAATTTCTGATTAATTTTACAGAAAATGTAGTGCCTGGATCTTTGTTAGAAATTGGGAAGATTTACATGTTCTCTGGAGAAGTACATAGCATTGGCGCTGTACTTGCATAATTTGGGTGATGTAAGGAGATCATGTAAGTGTACCTAGAGAAGAAAAGGTAGGCATTAGGTTGAGCTGACGAGACCGACAATTGGTGGCGGTGGCGATTGTCGGGCTGAGACTGAGACTAAGACCCAGATCTTCCTTTCCTATCATCATCTCTTACTTCCTTTTTCTCGTTCCTTTCCTTCTTCTTTGGAGCTTAATTTGTGGGTTGAATAGGTTTTAGAGCTTAGAGGGAGATGAGTAGAAACTAGCTAGAAAGGGTAAAGTATGATTTAAGAAAAAAACAGCTTGTTTTTATAAAGGGTTGAAGCGTCTGTTTTCTCGGGTGACTTTTGCCTCAGAAGTCGGATCTCTTTATCGAATTAATAAAGAGGTGCTTGTTGCCTAATTATGTTTCCTACAACTCCACCCTGTGGCATCCTTTAATTGTGACATGTCACAGCAATTAAAATGTAACAGAGTAATTGAGACATTGAGTAGCACAAAACATAACAATTTCAGCAATTAATTAGATGACCATGCATTACCCAATTGATTTTGAGTTACAATTTGATATTTTAATATTTTAATGCATGATAGATAGGTAAGGGGTTTCGGGTTGAATTCTGAGTTTGTTGCTTTGTGCTGTTAGGATGGAATCAGTACAGCAATGGGACCCTTGAGTTGCCTCTCCCATGGCTCACAAGTGGGGCCATGTCAGGTCGCATGATTGCATTCCATGGTACCAAAGTACCAAACTAACAAATATCAATCCATGTTTATCATTGCTTACAGCTGCACAATAATTGGCTCTTGGAAAATGCCTGGCGACACTTCTAATCCTCCCTAAAAGGAGCAAATCAACAAATCCCATCAGCTAGCAACTTTTTTTAAAAGAACTACCATTAACTTCAAGAGTGAGTTTTTTATGAAAAAAAAAATTAAATTCAAAGTAATTGTATTCGTTAATCATCATCAATAATTGTACAATCAACAATCAAGGTGATTTTGCATCGATAATAATGAAATCAAGTTAATTTTGATCAATAGCAGAATTTGCCTAACTCTTTCAAATATTATTTGTGATGCTTTCAAAATTTCAACTCTCATCTAACACTACGAAAATAAATACTATTTGTGATGAATATAATTTATGATGCTCATTTGAGAGAGAAGAAACGGCGATCATAAAAAAAAAATTATAAGAGTTTTAACATTAGCTTGTTTCCTAAAATGAAATCTTGATGCATGCAAACAAAAATATTCATAAAATTTAAATAAATTCACTTCAATGATTATAGGATTAAATTCAGTTTTACTGTTTTATATATATTTTCTATGAAAATATTTCGCCACGTATGGAAGTGTTAATTAATAATTAAGTAGTTTGTTATTAGAGCATCTTTATCTCACTTGTAAATGTTAATGATGCACTTGTAATGTTAATTACAAGGAGAACAATTTCTTAGCAAGTTGTTTAAAAATATCACATCAACTTTTGCAATTACATTGCTATCACCATCATCTCCATCTTCGTAATTGTAAAGATGCTCTTTTTGCTAAATTAAAAATTAATTAGTTTCTAATAATATCATGTTTGCACAATCAAATTACATGATTAAAAAGTTCTTAAATTAATATGAAACATATTAAATTATTGACGGACAAATAAATTGAAATTTCAAATTACGAGAATGATTATGCTCTTATATTTTGTCCAAAGATGATAGCATTAATTTATTTCAATACCTATGCCGACAATATTAAAATTTCAATATATACCCTTATATAATAAAAACTAGATCAGCTTCAATTAATTCCAAGAGGAGTTGTATTATGTAAAATTTATATCTATTTTTTTGCAATTATTATAGGAAAATGTTTCGGTGATCTCTTCGTCGATAGTTGCATCAATACCTGACCGTTATGTATATTATACGAGTTATTATACATACTATGCATGTTATTTTTCGTCTATACCTGCATCCATACATTTAATCCAAGCTTCTAGCCATGAAAGAATAATCTTTCTCTGGCCTTTTAACTTTTAATCGTACTAAATCTTTCAAGTACATTAGATGGCTGAAAATGATGCAACAGATCGTTGATATCAGGATCATATCGCCAAGATCAAGTCGAAAATAAACAAAAAATGATTAGAGTCTTAAAAAAAAGGACCAAACAATCATGCCCACGTCACTCAAGGGTCAATGGGCAAGTAAAACAACCGATAATAGTTAGTAAAAAGTATCAAGAGAAAAAGAGATTAGTAAGAGAACCAAGAAGACAGAGAGAAAATGAGAATAAATAAGAGTCAGCTTGAATTCGCTTTTAATTCAGAATTCTTTGTAATTGCAGAAATTCTATTGTCGTAGAATATTAAACATAACAACGCAATAAGCGAAACGTAACACTTGAGTTAGTTTCATTTTGTTTTAATAAACGAAACAACTAAAAGTTGAATTAAACATTTCGCTCAGTAAACAAAACAAAATTAAAACTTATGTTAACCGTTTTGTTTTAGACGAATCGAAACGGTTAAACTTGAAATACTTTGGGTTGAGACCCTTCCAAATTCCAATAATTGAATATGATGACTTGTACGCTTATTAAAATAAATATATTTTGCAAGACAAGGGGGAGAAGACTAGAAGAGCATGTGTTGGGGGGCCCACACATTCATTGAAAATGGTCGTGCACTGGTCCCTTTTACCAGTGTCCCTCTTTAGACCAGCATATACAATTATACATAATACATGGTAACATGGAGCTTGCTCTTCGGGCCCCACAATAATCTTTCCGTGTCATCACATCATTGATCATTGGTCTCTCTCATTCAATGTTACTGTTTCCAGGTACGGCTGTCTACCTTCCTGTTGGATGTTCATCGGGGACTAGTGTTCTTTTCGAATTCCGCTTATTTCCAAACATAAATTGTAAACACAACTAAAATAATTTAATTGTAAGGGACTAAGGGCACATCTTCAGGAAAAAAGAGTCAAAATTTTTATCATTGCACTCTTTCATAATTTTATTTATTTATCATGGAACACCAATGAAATAGAGTGAAAGAAGCTTCTTCCGGACGTGAACGGATTCATAATTTTCGGTAGGATATGATAGGATTTGAGTATTAGATGTATTATTATAATTATTTTGAATTTTATGTATATTTTTGTAACTTTTTGACTTAAAATTATAATTAGATGTGTATTTAAAAAAAAAATCAGAGTATGATATATTTCAAAATTCTTTCAAATTACAAGTATATTTCAAAAAATATGTAACATGAATTATACATTTCGGAAAAATATTTCTAGATCCGCCAATGCTTCCGGAATAAAACTTCTTCTAGCTAATTTCAAAAGAAGAAGTTGATACCAAACACACTCTAGCCTTACCTAATAAAGGATATAAGAAATTAATTTGCTTAGTGAGGAGAAAATAAAAAAAATAATTAAATTTAATAATTAAATTTTGAATATTGAATATCCATATATATTAAATTTTCATGCATTATTAATCTTGTACAGGTCACACATTAATTTTTTGTCATGTCATGTCAATTATCAAATTTTCATTGTCATGTCAATTATCAAATTCTTGCGCTTCTATTCTAAAGTTAATTTTTCTGAACTTAATAATTATTTTCAATTGAATGACTCTTCAGCAAGCCAATTTTTTTCACTAATTTTGTACTTTTTATCAAAAATTCTGAATCTTACTTATCATGTATATTGAAATATAGCAACGCTAGATATGCTGTTATTCTTCGAGAAGCACAGAATTCTGTTATATCAATACTGATCGTTCGATTAAACCGGACGGCGTTGATGTGATGCACGAAAACCATATTATGACAAATTTATCTGCAAAATTGAATATGAACCTCGAATCTAAAAACGGAACTCTATTTTTCTCAAAAATAACAGCAGATATGAGGTCGCATGACAATACCACCAACGACATTAAATTGTTGCCGACATATGAGATCCACGTGGTCGTCCAAATGACAGGTACAAATAATAAAAGTTGCTATCTTATATGATATATCAATATCATGAATCATAACTGTTGTATCATCATCATGTGCCAAGATGGTTTCGTGGTCCAACGGCATGCCTCTTCAATTGGGCCACTTGCCCATTAAATTGCACCGCTAATCATTGCTTCTTTCTTAAAATTCCAAACTGTACCTCTCTTTTCAGCAACCGCATCTTCTGCTCGTAAATCTCTGCTTGTTTTCTTGCTTGTTTCGATTTGGACCGTTCAAAACTCATTTAACGGCCAAAATATCTGCTCTCTGAATCAAATCACAGCCGTCCGTGATGATCGAGCGATCGGATCAAAAACAAGCAGAAAAGCAAGTAGGAATTTACGAGCAGCAGATTCGAACCCCTCTTTTCATTGCTTTTTTTTTTTAAACAAAAAAAACCTACGGAATGCTCGTGTTGATCTTCTTCTGTTTTTCCTGACAAATTGCAGGAGGATATTAAACTTATAACTAATTGACGGAGTATAAATTAAGTAAAATATAATAAAACAAACTACTACGAGAAATCATGGTTTGAACTTTGAACATTGAGCGCGACGGAAACTTCATGTAAATACACGTGTACGGTTGTAGTGTTCTTTGACTTCTTGTCAATTCTACGGTTCATCCACCATATCAGTTTCCTAAAAACTTGTTACTGAAGTACTATACTATTTTCATTTCTACAAATAAAAATAAAAATTAGATAGATGCATACAGTGTATTATGAATGAAATAATATATAATTGTGATTTGTGAGAAGCATTCAGCAAGATAGATACAGAGGCTTGAGCACAGCCAAAGAGAGAGAGAGAGAGAGAAGAAGAGGGCTGTGGCTTGTGGAGGGATTGTGCGTTCACGTGGGAGAGAGGAATAAGCCCCACCCCACACCACGTCACCACTCCAGCATGAGTCGTGAGTCGTGAGTCGTGACCTAACCTAAAACCTAACTGTGGGCTCCATCTTGTCTGCTCTCAACCGACAATTGCGCACGGCACACAGCACACTCTCCTCAATCATCACACCTCTATTTTTCTTTTCTTATTATAGTCGAAATTATCTGCAATTCTTACCATCAAATTAATGAAAATAGAAAATATATGTATGTTAAAAGTTAAAACTTAAAAGTCACGTATCATTATTACAATAATAATAAAGAATAACTCACATGCAATTTTCATGAACGCAACAAGTCGTAACATTGACGTTCTACAAGTTTACAATTAAATATTTAGTTCAAATTAAAGATTTTTAAAAATTAAAAGTATGCATACATGAAAAATAACAAGATCATTCTCATGACTTGCATCGATCATTAAATATTGCATGTGAGCTATTCTTTATTAATATAAGTTTTTTATTATCTACTTTTAAATTATCGTGCATATTATTTGAGTTATTATGCATATTATTTTTTTTAATGAAATAGGTATATGTTAATATTTTTTTTGAGGAAAATGTACTGAAATAGTTATGATATAACATGCATAACAAGTTAATAACTCAAATAATGTGCATTATAACTCAACTAAAGATGCATTATAAAATTGATATCAATAATTGATATCAAATGTGGCATCTACGTAACATTATTCAAAAAATAAATCATCCTTATTTCCTTTCTTTCATTATGAGAATTGAACGTCCTCCTTTCTCATTTGAAATAAACATCTGTTCACTTATGTTATGTAAATTAATTGCTTAAAGAAATCTTGAACCAATTTTCTCTTCATGTTTAACATTACTCATATAGAAGATAAAATCAGGTGAACGGGAGAGGAGGTAAAGGTGGGACAACGTGAGAATTTTATTGAAAATTTTGGAAATTGCAAGTGGACACTATTTCAAATTTTCAAAATTTTGGAAAGAAGGACAATTTGTTAAATTGCCGTATTTGGTTAATTATAATAATGTGACGGCATCCACTTCAACTTTTTAATTAAATTATTGTTGTATTTTTCATACGCATATATTTCAATATGTTAACATTTTTTTACGATACGCAATAAACAAGATGGAAAAATTAAAAATAATTTTTTTTGAAAAATCATTGAAAAACTAGTTCTAAAACTCGTCCTGTTTTGTAATCGTGCTATATTTTGGTGTATTCTATATGAACTTGATATCTAATATTCTCTAAATGTCTCTTGCAAAATTTGAAATTACATCTTTCTAATTAACTGCATAGATGTTATTTTCTTTGTGCAACCTATAAACTTAATGAAAATTCTTAAGTTGCATTTTATAGATTATTTCGTCTATAGTACTATTTCAGAAAGAATCATTCTTAATATCTATTTAAAACTTTAAACACGGTGCTATTAATTTATTTAAAGAATCTTTAAGGAAAAAAAATTCTTTATAACTCAAAATTTATATATGAGAAACTTTTTTGGACAAAATTTAACTTTATATTTCTCAATATTACCATTTTAATTTCGTTTTGTTCAAATTTTCATTTGTATCAAAACATGTTCGATACTTTAAGGTAATGAAGAAAATATTCAATTTGTCATTATAAGTAGTTTCATTTCTTTATATATAAGATAACTTTCGATAGTAACATAATTATTTCTCTAGTCATGTTTTATAGAAAAACATGAAAACACGACTAGATAGATGTGTGGACACATTTTTTCTGAATTTTGTAATCAACAATTTATTAAATTAAAATTTAGATTTTACAAAATTTAAATCCACATCATATTAAATAGATTGTTCAAATCAATATTCACGTGAGAATCAATTTTGATATAGTAGCTAAAACAATGTTTTCGTGCGCACATTCGAAATTCGAATAATGTTTTTTATAATTTACGTTAAATACCGTTAAATAGAATCCACATTTGATGTCATAATTGTGATGGCAACAAATTGTCACAGTCGATATCGACCATCGGATTAAATTTGAAAGATCAGATTTAATGCAAAGACAAAATATTATATTACTGAGCATGACTAAAATAATATGCATAGTACATCCCATTTTGTACTATGCATATATATATAGGTCAATAAATTGAGATTTAAGTTGCTTAATAAATTCTATTATAGGAAATCAAATTCGTGATTTTTAGAGCTTTCTTGCTATTTTTTAAATATTTTTTAAAAACAGTCCAGATTTAATACTACAAAAGTGCAATTTTTTGGTTGTTTTTAAAAAATATTTAAAAAATAACAAGAAAACTCTAAAAATTACAAAATTTTATTTCCTACAAAATTTTGATATAAAGAATTTATTGAGCAACTTAAATATCAATTTAATGACCAAATTAAATATAAATAACCGCATAATACGAAATGAGATATACTATGCATATTATTTTAGCCATGCTCTATATTACTTGTGAGACTCGCATGTCATAGACACAATGACAATGTCCTGACATTACAAATTCCTGGCAGCAGAGTGCAAATACAATTGTTACACAATTAACCCTTCTTCTCTGTCTTTATGTCTTTATGATCACGAGTTGTCGAGTTGAGAGAACTGAGAACAGGGGCACCCTTCTTAATGGTTTTGGCAGATGTAATTCTGGTATTCGGATAGATAACACTTTGCTGGTTTGGTCCCTTTGGCCTTTGAGTTCACTTGTCTGTTGGAATTTGGAAACCATCAAAAGTAATTGCATTCTTTTTATTTATTTTTTTAGTTCAAGTTGTGTTGTTTTATTATTTCCAGAATTCAGAATTTCGTATGCTGTTCCCATGTGCTGGGTTAGTGCAGTTAGGATCCTGGAATCCAAGGTTTACTAGTTGCATGCTTGCCCAACTTGAAAAAATATATATATATATATATATATATATATATATATATAAGAGCAATATATATTGCACACGTTATGTAGCCAGGCATTAGCACTCACTATTTATAATTTTTTCTTTTAGTGGTCCGCTAGAACAAAAAGTGTAAAACACTTAAGCAGTGGATATATGTAAATTTATAGATGTATGAAATAATCATTGTTTGAATTGCACATTTGAAATAATGATAGTGAAAATTAATAAAATAATGAAGTATTTTACTTTTTTAAAGGATAATAATAATAAAGTAAAAAATATTGATATTATTTTATAATATTATAATGATACACTAATAATAAAATGATAATAATATAATAATAATAATAATAATACATGTGACAATAATGAAGAAATAATAAAGTAAATAATATAATAAAATAATAATAATAAAATAATAATAATAATAATGATAATTACAATAATAATAATGACAACAATAGTAATAAAATAATAATAATAATAATAACAAGAGTAATAACAATGACAATTACAATAATAATAATGATAATAATAACAATAGTGAGAAAAATATGTTCAATGTTTGAATCATTTATTGTGTAAAAATAATGCAGTATAAATGGTTTGCACTAATTTGAACTCATTTAAACGCAATATTATCTGCTAATTTGCCTACTTCAAATGTCAGATGCATAAAAAATAGATAATAAATATCTGATCAATCCCAATAATTCTCACAATGCTATATTTGATCCTTTTTTTTCTCTGCAAGTAACCGAGTTGGAATCAGATATTTGCCTGACTTTTTTTACAAATATTTAACATCGAAAGAGTTTGAATCCATTTTGATAATAAAAAAAATAAAGTTATACCGTATCTACTTGAAAGATTGATACTACTATTACAAATCAGTAGTTTTAGTCTATTTAAGAAGTATCCTTGTGCGTATTTGCTTTTCTATGTAGTTTTTTGTTTTGTTATTTTGAATCCATTTCTCATGTTACTAAAATATTACTTTTATTTGAACTTACTATTGACATGTTCTAGCTACAAGCTCATAATAATACTCTTCTTTACACGGTGCATTGTCCACAGAAAAATTCTATTGCATTCCAAATTAACAGATTTACAGTGGTTTTAATTCTGTGTATATTTATATATATGTATGTTGGTGTTTTATAAAGTATTTTAGCAATTGGTCATTTAGGAAGTATCAAAATGAAATATCACATGATCAATTTAGAAATTGAAGTATCGGAGTGAAATATGATTCGGGTTGTCTAACATGCTCCGAAGTCCGAACGACTCGGATGAAGCTGAGACTGCTATGTTGCACGGGTGCGGGTGCGAGTATCGTATCCGATACGATGCGGGTGCGGGGATACGTCATTTTAAAAAAAACTAGGATACGGGAGTATATATAGAATAATAAAAAAAATCACATTATATATTAAAATGCTTGATTTTGTTTACATTCAACTACCACTATAGATGCATGTTATCCAGTATTTTGTTCTGAAATAATAATATATATTGCTATGTAGGTTTTAGAAGTAATTAATATTAAATTAAGTTTGTTTTGTAAGAATTCAAGATACTGCTATAATTTAGTATATTTTACTGTATAAATCAAGAGATATAATATCCTAGATGATAAGCCAAGATTATAAAGCTCTTTCTTAGCTTTTGCAACGCACTTTGAATCAGCTTAATCGGAGTTCGAACGAAGAACTTATGACCAAAATACTGACTGTTGCGTACTGAAACGTATCCCAGTCGTATCCCAGCCGTATCCTGTGCCGTATCCTGCCGTATCCCAGCCGTATCCTGCCGTATCCCAGCCGTATCCTGCCGTATCCCAATATTAAAATAATGCGATACGCCACGTGGAGTATCCGGTGCGTATCGCACCCGTATCGCACGCGAATCCGCGTCGGATACGTATCCGATACGCGGTGCGGCATGATGTCGGAGTATCCGGGCAACCTAGTGAGACTGTAATAATAGTAACAAAAATATGATTTCCGAAAAAAGTTTAATCGTGATTCGGATATATTACGAGTATAATTCAGAAAATGTTTTTCAATAATATAAATAACATATCAAAATAATAAAATATTTAGAAAAATAGAACAAAAAATGTAATATTTTTGGCTAAAAACATTAATTAAACTCAACAAACACATAAAATGTTTTAGTTGTGTTTTATCAAAATTCGTTAAAACCAATATTGTATATTATAGAGATATTTGTAATTCACTTGTTGGACGTATGTCAAACAATATTTATTCAGGAATGAAACATAATATTTTGTTGCTTGTAAATTATATATGCAATTGGAGAGGATTACAACTCAATTTACTATTATTCACAATCAGATTGTATGAATTGCACAGAGCCAGAGCAGCAAAACTCCTTTTTTACATGACATGCACATTAAATAAATACATGCTAGTTGGCAACAATGCCACGATACATAGGCTCATAACCATCTAGAAATTGGCAAGAATGAGTGTTTTCGGTTTGACAATTAGATGATTGTAGCTATCTTAAATCTCTCAAATTAGACAGCTATACGAGAAGACTCTAGTGTACTTTCTGATACTCAATTAAATGCTTGAAAGTTTGAGAGGATTTCAGATGTCTTCTAGGTTTGCTCTAAGATATATATAGACTGAATATATCTTGAAGTCTTGATTTTGAACACTTGCTTTACAGAAACTCACAACGCATTACAAAATCAGTTATGATGGGTTGGCAGTTTTCCAAAATTGTCATTCTCTGCTTGATTCACTAACTTCTGGGTCCTCTTCAGCTGAAATCCGTTGTAACATGTTAGGAACTCATTGTGACAGGTCCCTGATGACACGTTACAGTAACAAATGCCTCTGGAAATCCTTCACTTCTCCAACTCTTCTCCTCTTGAACCCGTTGTGACGAGTTGGACACTCGTTATGATGGGTTGGGCACCCGTTGTGATGAGTTGAGCATGCGTTATGGTAACACATGGCTTTGGAATTGCCCATTTGCATGCTTTTGATGTCTTTGAGTATGCCTTGACTTGTATATGCATGTTCCAGCCTTTGCAACATTGATGTGTACTTGTATAAATTTGCAACTTCACCAAAACTTAATTGTGCAAGATTGGTACTGATTTGTTTTGCAAATTATCAAATAAGAGATGAGTTTAATCCAACACATATCACAAAAGCAAATATGGCTAACAACCTTTTGGGTCAAATCGGGTCGAGTTTTCTACAAAAGGCTTTGGGTGCAATTAGATGATGTCGTGATTAGTGCAAAAATAGTGCTATCCGAATTAATAGTGATCAATTTTTACTATCCAAAATAGTATGAAAATAAAGCTAATTTTGTGCTATCTATGTTGGCGAAAATATTGTTTGAATTGTATATTTGGAGTAGTGATAATGAAAATGAATAAAGTAATTAATTATTTTAGTTTTTTTAATGAATAATAATAATAAAATAAATAAAATATCGATATCATTTATAATATAATAATAATACAATAATAATAAAATGATCATAATACAATAATAGGGGTCAAGTATTGAAATCTAATTCAACGATTCAGATTTTAAGAACGACCTCTGCACCCCTACACCCTCTGCATTGCTGCATCCTAAAAAGAGGTGCAAAGAATACAGATCCTTCGAACTACCAGCTACTCGGATTGAGATCACCTCCTTTTTTGAAAAAAAGAAAAGTAGAACCCTACTTTTTTCAATCCCAACTGTTCAAAGAGAATGGATAGATTAGATTTAAAAATATTTGTCCCTACTGTCAAATCTGACCCTTCTGTTTTAATTGGACGACTTGGATTTAAATAGTAGAGTCCTGCATTTCATGAAAATAATAGCAGATTCAAATACCCAACTACCTCCACCACGAAACCTGGAACAAAATTCTCTGCAGAACAAAATTGTCCGCTCACTGTAGAATTTTGATTCGGACCGTCAGATTAAAGATCAACGCTCGATTGCAAATCATATGATTCAGGATATTTTGAATTTTTAATCGTAACCGTTCATAACCGTTGATTTTTAATCCAACCATTGAGATCAAAAGTTCCGGAAGAATTTTGTTGCGCAGAAAGATTTCGTTTCCACGGAACCCTAACTTCTCTCTACCTTCACTACCTTCTCTTCGAACTACAGGAAAGTGCAGAGTTTTGCATGTTCCTTGATTTCAAATTTGGTCTTTTTAATACTAACTATATCAAAATTACTATCGCCTCCAACCATTTACTCTCCAGTGAAACCCTAACCCCTTGTTCCTCGCCTCGCCTCGCCTCGCCAGCCCCGCCCCACCCCACACTTCAACGGCGCAGGAGCAGACCGATCAGCATAAGCGTTAGTGCAGATTCGTACTACCGCTGCAAGTGGACCCCTCAAGGCCATAGTTCTCTCGTTTCTCCTCGTTATTTCGCATCCTCGCATTTTCGCTGCTCTCGTGAGAAGGCTAGCAATCTCTGAATGGCAATGGCTTCCAAAGAAATCTGTCGAAACGAGCTTAGGCAAGCCGTTAGGCAGCTCTCTGACCGGTGCCTCCATTCGGCTTCAAAATGGTAACTTTTTACTACTAGCTAATACAAAGTTCTCTTCTTTATCCCCAATGTCAGAATAGGGGCCGAATTGGAGCCATTGTTGCCTGTTCCAGCTATTAGATGATGTACAGTGCTTATAATCACAATGCCAGTCATGCATATTCTACCTGCCATCTGGATTTTACATCTTCACCCGACTACCTGCTTTTCCTTTGTCGTTCCCACTCAAATTAACAATTAGATAAATCTGAGATGGACTTCGTATCCTGAATTGATCTTTTGTTCCTTTTATATGTATTTTCCCTCTAACATTGTGGAAAATTAGGCAGCAATTGCGACTTCAATTGGAAATAATTAAAGACAGAGTATGTTAGAACTGTGTTGTATCTTTCAAAAGACTAGTTCTGAGCATAAATTTGATTAAAGATAAAAGAGAGAATTTGACCAGAAATTGCATTATCCAGCTTGTTCCTGAGACCCGACTGCTAATTTGTCTCAGAAGGAACACTAAAAAGATATTTTTTTTGCCCTTTTCTACTAATTTCCACAATGACTATCTTCATCTGCTTTTATGTTATATAACCTTGATCTGATTTCACATATAAGGGAAGTACTTATCTGAAAAAAGATATTGTCCTCAAACTTCTCCAGTTCATCAATTTTTTTAATAGGTTAGATCCTTGTTGATATAATATACCATCTACAATCCAGATGTCTTAGAGGTTCTGACAGTGTTGTCAGCATCTTTTTCAGTAGTTACTTCATGACCATATTGTACAATTCTCACTATATATATTTTGAGTTCTTCACAGGGCAGCTGAGCTCTTAGTTGGGATTGAGCCTGATACTCCCTCTTCTCGACCACGCACCTCTGGTGTGACACCTCTGTCCTCAACCCTGCGTCACCGTTTCCGTGCAATTGCAGCTTCGGAGTCCCCAGCCACTGCCACACCACCAGCTGGTGTGTCATATGTTAGCACACCTATTCCCTCTGACGACATGGACATGGACAATGACGACTACGACAGTTACCTTCTAGCAAAGTCATGCTTTGATTGTCGTGAGTACAGGCGTGCTGCTCATGCACTTCGGGGCCAAACTGGAAAAAAGGCAGTTTTCCTTCGGTGCTATGCTCTTTATATGGTAAAGTGAATGATAATATACTTGGTTTTAATTTGCATATATTTCATATTGCCGATTCCTTATGCGCTACCTTAGTTGAAGATTTCAATATTCCCTTCATATGCTACGGCGTCATTTATTATGCATCTTAAAAAAATTCAGAATTCTCGCATAAACGTCCATGGAGTCGAGTTTATTAATCTGTGCTGTGAGCCTTTTATTTTGCAATTTGCCCTTTTATCTTGTTTCATAAACTTGGCATTCTTTTTATTTAACCATTCTGAGCTAGATACAGTGCTGAGTTTTTTTTTGGTTACTTGTAGCACTTCAACTTGAGAGAATATTATGGGTTGGGTGAACTCTAAGTATTGTCTGCCTAACCAAACTTATTGGTAACTCTATAGATTTACATAATAATAACTTTTATATTTGAGGGTTGAACCAGATGTTCCTGAAATTTAGAAGGACACACAATAAATTTAATTTTAAGTTTAAACTTAAAACCTCAAATCTGCACTAAAGTTTTCATGTCATATCTATTTTATCCTTGCAGGCTGGAGAGAAGAGGAAAGAGGAAGAAACAATTGAACTGGAGGGTCCGCTGGGGAAAAGTGACTCTGTCAATGCCGAGTTGGTGACTATAGAGAGAGAGCTATCCTCCCTCCACCGAAACAGGTCTATTGACTCTTTTGGACTGTACCTATATGGTATCATTTTGAGGGACAAAGGGTGCAAGTCCCAGGCTCTGTCAGTCTTGGTTGAGTCAGTCAACAGCTATCCATGGAACTGGAGCACATGGACTGAGCTCCTTTCTTTGTGCACCACTCTAGATATGTTGAGGACTTTAAATTTGAAGAACCATTGGATGAAGGATTTCTTTCTTGCAAGTGCATTTCTTGTAAGTTATTGAATCTTTGATCAAACAAATTCATCACATGTTCAGCAATATAAAATAGAACAAAATGTTATTTTTTGTCAGAACGATCCGTGTTTTTATTCAGACCAGAACCATAAAATGTAAAACAAAAACAACACCATTCCGCCAATCAACAATAATAACCACTAGTCAGACCAGCACAATATCAACATCATCATGTTTATCACCATCTTGGTTTACTATGGCCTCTGAATGAAATCCATGGATGAATACCTACTCTATTTTGGAACGAAATGGCAAAATGGCGGATAACAGATGGGGGCATGGTGAACCTTGCTGGAAGGGAGAACCGGTGTTTTTTATTACAACCTTTGAACTTTGGGCTGATCTGGGCCCAGTGTTGGTTTGTACAAGCTTTTGACCCTGCCAGAATTTAGCCCAGTTCCATTAGTCCATATTGAACCCCAAGGCTGCAAATATCCTCAATAAAAAATTCACTAATTCTTATAGGAACTGAAGATGCATGATGAGTCTTTGGAAACATACAAGCGACTACTAACCATTTTTCGTCTTAGTGACTACATTCAAGCTCAAGTTGCCACTGTACATTACAACATGCGTGAATTAGATGAGGCCGAGTTTATTTTCGAAGAGTTGCTCCGTACTGATCCATACCGCATGGAGTCAATGGACACTTACTCCAACATCCTCTATGCAAAAGAAAGCTTCTCAACACTGAGTTTCCTTGCTCACCGGGTTTTCCTGACCGACAAGTACCGGCCTGAATCATGTTGCATAATTGCAAACTATTACAGTTTGAAGGGGCAGCATGAAAAGTCGGTTTTGTACTTCAGGCGAGCTCTGAAGCTAAACCGAAAGTATCTGTCAGCATGGACCTTGATGGGCCATGAGTATGTGGAGATGAAGAACACACCGGCTGCAATTGACGCATACCGGCGTGCAATTGAGATTAACCCGCGTGATTACCGGGCCTGGTATGGGCTGGGCCAGATGTATGAGATGATGGGCATGATGTATTATGCCTTGTACTATTACAGCAAATCGGCGGCATTGCAGCCAAATGATGCTAGGCTGTGGAATGCAATGGCGCATTGTTATGAGAGTGCACCTCTTCGGAGAACAGAAGAGGCTATCAGGTATGCTTTTGCCTCAGATATATAATTTGTTTGATTCATAGTTCTTTATTGAACTTGAAGCGCTTCAATTTATCAGGCTAAGCTCCGAAACATCAAGATTTCTCTTCTAAATCTAATACTGTTCTTTTGTTTTCAAGTATTGTTTAACATACAAATATGTTTCCCACTCATATTGTGTTAGCTATAGTAACACTGGCTATAATTGAAAATTGTGACATTCTTATTCACATTGAATGAAAATAAAATACTCGAGTACTAAGCAGTAAACTTATTGTTGTATTCTTGAGAACCCTTTAATCCATCTTTTCATAATTAATTGTTTGGCTCCATTGTGACTATTTTATGCTTAATTTTTGTTCTTTAACCGAAATTTCCTCAAGTGCCAACAACCAAGCGTGTCCTCTATTGCAGTCACATCTATTCCTGTACAATGCCATACATTGATGTTTTGGATAGCAATTTACCATACAATCCCACTGTAGAACTCATCACACATTGATGTGTTCAAAAATTGTCTTGAGTGTTCTGAAACTTAAAATTTTTATGTTTGTCTCATCTGGATTTCTGTGAGGTGTGCACCCCGATTGTTCATCTTTTATCTTGCCTATTTTTTAATCAACATCAATCGGTGAAACACAATGTCACTCAGGTGTTACAAACGCTCAGCAGACTGCAGTGATGCAGAAGGGATAGCACTGCACGAGCTGGCACGGCTGTATGGGGAACTGGACCAGGCAGACCAAGCTGCGGTTTACTACAAGAAGGATCTTGATCGGATGGATGCCGAGGAGCGGCAGGGCCCCAACTATGTCGAGGCGTTGTTTTTCCTTGCCAAGTATTGTAGAAGTGTGGGGAGATATGATGATGCTGAGCACTATGCCACTCGCCTGCTGGATTCTACTGGACCGGTATGACTTTGCCTCTCTTCTTTTTGAATCAGTTACAAGAATCATATATATTCTCATGGAATTGCAGCCAAGTCCTATTTATGTTGCTTCCAAAATATTGAATATGTACATGTCTACATGATTAGATGTCAGTGAAATCCTATATGTTGGTGTTTAATAACATTAGTACTAGTGTACTACATTACCACACATTATTTAGATGAACCATTTCAGAATTGAAAAAACTGTTGCTTCAAGTAAGTAGATGTTTAGATGAGGTACGTGCCACCATAGTAGTTGAATAGTAAAATGTATCGTGTATCGGTGGGTTTTATATCGTATCGTATCGTTAAGATATGCTAAGCTATTTTTAAAATAACAAAAGAAGTTGCAGTAATTAGTATCTAAAAAAACATCTAAATAACTAAAGAAACCATCATATATTGTATTTTACATGCAATCTACCATCACCTATTCTTGCCCAATAAGACCAATAAGGATATATTCCCTTCCTTCTTCCCATTTAATTGCAATTAATCTAAAAAATAAATAATAAATTCTGTAATTAGAAACTATGCAAAATATAATTATAATTTGTAATTTGTTTGTGATTATTGATCAAGTACAAAAGCAAAATTAAAATAAGAGAAGTTGCCTCAGTGCCTCAGTATATAGTTTTAATTTATTGAAGTGTCTCACAGCCTCAGTGCCTCAGTGGGACCAAAGAAAAGCAAAAAAAAATCAGAGAAGTAACTCAGGAGGCAGAGCTGTGTGGTGTGTGCATTAAATGCATTAAATGCTATCCGTTTCTTCTATTAAACATCTACGAAAACACCACAAAAAGAAAATAAAGACGGACCTGGTAATGGTGATTAACTCCACGTAGTTGTCAAGGTGACTTGCTTGGGCTTGGCGATTCCACTTTCTTCCTCTCTGAACTTCATTGCTCATGGTTTCGCTAAAATGATAATGCGAGAAAAGCTAGGTTTTGGCGGACTGGCGCGAAATGGTGTCGTAAAGGAGGAAAAAGCGTATCGGCGAGGGCAATTGCAGTTATCGAGGCAAAATCGTGAATTCCTATTGGTTGGTTTAAGTATCGTAACTAAATACGATCCGATACGATACGCATATGTTCGCCCATATCTTGACGATTCACATGATACCCTCCGCCTCCGATACACAGGTGCGATCTGTGGTGTTGAGGCTTTGACTCGTATCAAACCGTAAGATACGTATCTCGTATCGTACGATACTAACTACTATGTGTGCCACTGGATAGTTAGCCGCTATGCATCTGCTTTCATTTTGGGTATTTATTTTCCTCATTTTTGCAAATTTCACTATGCTTCATAAAGTGAGTGTGTGCAAACTTTAAGGATCCTCATTATATCACTCCTTATAGGTGACCTTACTACAGTGCCGCACACAGGAATATAATAAATTTATTATTCCTTTTGGCACAACAATAAACTAAGCATCTAGAAAGGTTTATGTATGTTCTCAAGGGCTAGTCATGTTCCATATTTGATCACTGTGTTTCAGTTAGAATACAAACCATGTGAAAAATCTGACATTCCAAACTACCCAAGGTGCTTCTTTAGTTGGCAAGGAGCATACTGATTTTATTCAAATTATTAAAAGGGTGTTTCGTACTGTAGGGATCTTTTTTCATTTGTTTGTTTCTTTATATAACTTTTTCAATTTTATATTTTGTTAATAAAGTTCGGTTAAGTTAGTTTAATGTATGAACTGCTATGGTTTAGAAGTTTCTACTATCTTGCAATATGCACTATCAATGCTATTTTTCCAATCTAGTCTGATAAAAAAACACATATTGTTAGTTCTTCAAAGAAATCCCAAACAAGGGGTAATTAGAAAAGACAACTGCTATTACTGAGGCTCCATGGCAACAAATGAGCTGGAGCTGGCTTGAGTGCAAGCTCCAGGGTAAAAGTTCATCTTGTGATAGAATCATCAAAAATTTCAAGCTGACTTGGCACAAAGGAATATTGTTGCTGACCTGGGCTGTTGAGCTCAATACAGCACATCTGCAGCCTACGAGCTTGGCTTGTAGCTCAATTAATTGTGTGAAATTGGCTGTACTAAAGGAATTCTTTCAAAATTAAATTAACGTAGTTGCAAAAGAACTGACATTCGTCCAGTCAATATTGAGTTTGGCGAGCTAAAATTGTCTAGTTTATTATTTAGTTCACCGCATTGGTCATTTGTTTGCTTTAATTTTGAAAAGGCAAGCTGGTGTCATGCAAATAATAAATCAGAGGCATGACCTTGAGCAGTGAACTAAAATTTCGTCCATGGCTAGCACTGTTACTATTTACAGAACATCAGTGGTCGATTTTTCCTGCCAAAGTTTGTACTTTACATCCCTGCTTTTGATTATATCTTTTTCTTGAAAGGTGACGGGATAATTCTAAAATTAAGATTTCTACATCCTTTGGAGATTCTTTCATGGATCTACAAGCATGATGGAAAAGGGATCAGTAATGTTGTACTAAATTTGTTGTATCATTGAAATTTGCAGGAGAAAGAGACGGCAAAGTCAATTCTGCGAGGGCTGAAAGCATCCCATTCTGGTTTTGCATCAATGGATATTGATCATTTTACCCCCTAATCATAATGTTTCTGTGCAGTTGCGAGAGGGGAGAGAGAGAGAGAGGGGGGGAGGGGTATCATCTTGGCAGCTTCTGCCAAGGTTTCAAAAAAAGAGAGGGGGAAGGGATTCTTGAACAACTTTCAAATTTGGATACTTGGATACAGAGCACCTACTACATGCAAGTCTAAAAGGAGCTATTTGTACAAAAATGAAGAAATGTAAAATTTCATAATGTACAAAAAAAAAAAAGTTCACCCGGCCCATCCCGCGGTCACATGGTGTATGTCATGGCATTGATCCTACTGATTTGGGTCCAATGATCTGGTTCTTGGATGGTTGGCAGCTGTAAAATATATAATTTCAGCTGCTGAAGCCGAGAAACCAAATGAACCAGCCTCCTTGTTGGTGCAAGAATTAGGGTTAGTGGAATGAACCATATGCCAAGGAACTCAATCACCATCAGCAACCTTCTGTTTTAGAGCTTCTTATGTTATTTTTTATGTTTTCTTGTGTTGGGGTTTCTTCATTAACGATGTAATATTGGTGGGTACTTGTATGCTCTTATAGGGTTATTGCACATACATGTGCTTGTATCCTTTGTTTGTGGTCCTGTCAATTATATTTTCATTGATTGAAACGTTGGACAATAAAAAATAGCAGGAACTTCCCATTTATTAATGATTGAATCATGGGAATCACTGTGCCTTGCAAAACTACACAATAAATGGGACCCACCATTTGATGAACAATCAGCACTGTAAGTTTTTCACAAGGAACAGAATCTGCTGCAGTTGTATAGTTGTGTATCACAAAATTGTTCTTTCTAATCAGTTGGTTTGCTATTTATGCTGTCTGACAAAGTCAATAAAGCAGTTGAATGTTATTGTTATTTCTGATGACTAGTTTTCATCAGCTTAGCTTATTTATTAGCTGGTTTGATTTGGGTATTTGATCTCCATATGAGAATCCGTCATGGGTTTTTTGGTCAATGGTTTACGTTATTCATTATTTGCATTTGCATGTTGATTTGTAAACGTAACGAGGCGGCACTTAGATAATTCATAATTGGATGGTTGAGAATTTTTTTGGGTCAATAGCTATACATTTTGATTATTTGCATGTTGTTGATATTTAAATGCAATGAGGTGGCAGTTTAGATGATTGGAGTGTGATAATAATAAATTAATAATGAGAGAGAAGTTTTCTTTATTTTAGTATGATAAATCAATCATGTCATCAAATGCGATAAAATATGATTCTCTAGCTGTCGATCGAACCGGGAACCAAGAGAGTATGGATCTTTAGTTGCGATTTGTCTTGTTTTGTGATGTTGAGTCCGGAGCTATGGATCTTTCGTCCCTCAACTTGTCAAATATAGAAAATTTGGTTGTTAGTTTCTTATAAATGCAATGATTTGCGAGTTCTATTGATAGAAATATAGAATCGTCCCCAAAACTTCATTAATATTAATTGGACGTTTGGACCTAACCTAAATTTCTATCATGCGTCCTTGGAAAAAATTGCTGAATCAAGATTTGGATTGGCGTAAACAATCCTACACACACACACATATATATATATATATAAAGGTTGAACATAGTTATTACAGTGGTTGTAAATAGTATTTTCACTGTAATGCGCTACAGTGATTTCATTGTAGTATTTTCAAAACAAATTTCTCGGTGTTTTTTATTTATTTTTATTTAAATGATTTATTATAATACGAAAGTTTAAATTTAACTTTTTTTTTGTGCGGAGCACGAGCTGTACGTCTTGTTTATGTAATTTTTGAAGGCAGTATTAGACGATACTTGGATCTGAAATCACCATTCATCTATCGGACCACCTGTTTTTTGGATTCATTCCCATAACAGATCTCTTTCTACACTGCTGTACGTTGTTTGTATTATTATTATTATTATTATTATTATTATTATTATTATTATTATTATTTCTTTTCAACAGCATCATCTTTATTCTTCAGTATTTTATTTTATTTTATTGGATTCGAGTCTGTGGTCCTCTGCATACAAGAAAAATATATCTTATCGTTTGCGTATTTATTCAAAAGACCGCGGCCATAAGGCATAAGGCCATTCCAGCCAATACCTTTGTAAGCAAGCATCAGGACTAAAAAAAAAAAAAAATCAAGTGACTACTAAGATTGCTTATGAATATAAATAACGTAACTAAAAAACAAATGAAGTTTTATAAACTATTGCATGAATTAATAAATAATAAAAGTGGCAACTTCGAGAAATTCAAAATCAAGGAATCCATTTTTTTTTGCCTTAACCTTTTTGTTGCCATTGTTGTTGTTGTTGTTAATAATAACTATTACTGTTATTATTATTATTATTATTATAATCTCTTCCTCTTAACTTTCTCACTAAAAAACAAAAACAATTAATGTTCTGCTATGTTCGTTATGTCCACTTCACTGTATGTTTTTATATTTAGATTTAAAATCTTTATATTTAAAATGAAATAAAAATGAGAGTCAAACTACTCAAATTTAAACGACCATAAGTTCTCCATCCGTTGGAAGAAAAAAAATTGAGGTGTGTAAGAAATTTGCAATACCAATTAACTTATTTTCAGAATTATAGTAAACATTCCTCTTTAATTTTTTAAATGCAGCATTATCTTTTTACGGTTTTTACTAGAACATGTAAAAACAAATGATCATTCTAAATTTAAATAACTTTTTGAGTAAGAAACAATAGGATGTCACATATTGACAAATAATGACTTGATTAGCAGAAATTACATATCAACACGGACTTCCTCTCCTCTTCAAATTAATGGCCTTTGCTGTAGGAAGAGACAAAGCGGTCTATATATGTTGGACCCGGATCTGCTGTAGCGCAGTACCGCGCTACAGCAGATGGACGGTCCGGATCGACCGCCAATTCGCAATCGACTGCCTGAAATGAAAATCAGGAGAGCCTTTATACTTTGACACGAATCTTGATGCAAATCAGTGAAAATCAGACGATTCTGATGCTGCGCTACACGGTCCCGCGCAGCACCAGATCCCATTCCATATATGTTTGCTTGCACGCATGACTAACCTATCATTATACTCAACGAGTACATTTAAATCTTAAATGGTGCTTTTATAATTTCTCCACCATCATGCATCCTCCAATGATTCTACGACATGTGACAAGTCAACGAAATCTTGATCGTAGGCAGGAGCGGAACTAGTGAGGAAGGAAGAATGATAACATTTTAATTAAAATAAAAATATTAAAAATTTGTATAATTTGATTAATATAAATTTTTTTCATTTTTATAATATTAAAATTAAATTTATACTTGCAAATTGACTCTCCTAACTCGATGTTTTGGTTCCGCCACTGATCGTAGGGAGATTTATTTGTCACATTGAAGACTAGGGCTGCAAACGAATTGAACTCGAACGAACTAGCTTGTGTTTGAGTTTGATTTGAAATTATTTCGAACTAGTTTGATTTGAAATAGAACAAGTTTCGAACGAACTGTGTGAAGTTTGAGTCTGATTTGATACTGATTCGAATCGAACTCGAACTAATTACGAACTACGGATTTTTTGCTGCTCAACCGAAAAGTTGTAAAAGGAGATGACGAAGATGAGGAATTATCTAATTGAAGAGGGTGAATAGTAGAATGTTGATAATGAAGAGAGTACGTGAACTAACTAGAGAGTATCTGAATGAAGATGATGATGCTGGCTTTAAAGATGCATAAACTAACTATCTCTAATGAAAATGAAGGTGAAGTAGATAATGTAGTTGAGAAAGGAAGAGAAAAATATCAACAACATTCGAACTATATAGTTTGCGAACAACATTCGAACGAACTTTGTCAAGTTTGAATTTGATTTGATACTAATTCGAACGAACTCGTGGCACATACTACATATATATCAATAGTCTCGATATCATCTGACGGTTCAGATCTCTCAAGATTCGAACTGTTTTAGTTCACGAACAGTTTCGAACGAACCGACTCTAGTTTGAGTTTGATTTAAAATCATTTCGAACTAGTTTGATTCGATTTGAAACTAATTTCGAACTGAAATCGAACGAACTAATTTCGAACTTTTCTCGAATCGAACTCGAACAAATTACGAATTACGAACTACGAATTTTTCTTACAGCCCTATTGAAGACATAATATTAGAGGTAAGACATTTATTTAATAAAAAATAATTTATTTTGAATCCGAAATAGTAGAGTGCTTCTTGCTCAATATTCAACAAGTAAAAGTTCACATACAGTTATTGGAAATACGATACCGGCCTATGTAAAATTTAACTTTTTCCAAGTAAATCTAGAGGCCTACGGGTTTCAAATAATAAAAAAAAAGTAAATCTAGAGGTGCTATAAACTATAGTCCCAAAATAGATTGCCAGCTACTTGTTCACGTGTTCTTCGTAATTGAGAATTTGCATGACAAATTTACAGGAAAATTTTCACATAGGGCCAAGGCCAAAAATGTTCAACAGATAGAGCCAATAACTCCCTAAAAATTGCATAGAAAGTCAGGAGCGTGACTATTAGTCGCGCCCCTAAGAAATTTCGAGTTTTTTTGCTGAATTTAAGGAATTTTGCTATTGTTTTTTCAAATGTGGGCCTACATTAGGGACGCAAGTAATAGTTGTGCCCTTGGTTCTTTGTGCAATTTTTAGAGTGCCTCTTGTCCTATCTGTTGAATTTTTTTGCTGCTTGGCCCTCTATAAATTTTTTCCAAATTTACATGATTCATCTTGTGTCTGTCTTATAATATTATATATGTGGATCTTGCTATTGGTCTCCCAACTTAGCCTCATTTTTGCCCCCAATATTTTGATGAACATGCTCAACAAAATCTTATTATTAGAGGATTCTATTTGCCGAATGTAAATCTATGGATTGATGGAACATGTCAAGGAGACAAGGAGTGGTAGATTTTTTCTATATTAGTAATACTGCTCGTGCATAGCAACGAAAACATATTACATATAATTGGATGAACAAAATATTTCTATATATGACATACTTTTTATAAAAAAAATATGTAGAATGAAAACAAAGAACTAATAGAGACATGACGTATTTTTCTAAATCTCTTTGTTTGTTCACGAGCAATTAAGGATAGAAATCTCTTTGTTGTCCAAGTAATTAGTTATTCCAGTTCTATATATTGTTAACAATAATCAGCATTCGGAAAGAGATACTCAGCTGGAAAACTTCTTTCCTTCTGAGAAGATGAGGATGCTAAGCATACTCTTTGCATATTTTTTCTTTGAATATTAGTTTTCTCAAGGCATACTGGTGATGAAATTTTCAAATGTTTTCAAAATTTTAGTACCAATATAATTGTTAGATTGAATGGAAACTGATATTTAAAGAACTAATGAGTCAAGAGTATCTGAATTTTCTTTGTCAACAGGATTCTGTTACTTTCTGGTAATACTGGAAATGGTCATTTCATCAGAACATGATAATTATACTTTGCTAAACATACATGAAAAAGAAAACAATTATTATGTTTTTCCTTTTCTAATCACACACAAGAAAATAACATTCAATAATAACATATATTAAATTGCTTCAATATGAATTCGAATTTTCTTATTTATAATCTAATATCACCTTCTTATTATCCTTATCGTTATTTCTGTTATTATTATTTTAAGTATATATATAACAAAATAGATTTTAATAATGTTATTTGTTATCTTTACTACTTAAAATAGATAGGAAAATATATGAAGTAAAGAAATAAAAGAAACTCAATGAAACTCAAATAAAAATAACAAAAATTGGTTAATTAATTAGGTACATTTTTATTCTTGGGACATTTTCATTTGTATTTCAAAGTCTTCATATTTTATTTTACACCCATCCGAATTTGGATTGGGCCCATAAATTTTTAAAATTCAGCCCACGGGTCAGCCTTTTAATATTTTTATCAAATGAGTAAACTGATTGAAGAGGGAAATGAATTACTAAAATTTAGTGCAATGTCGTGGGTTTGCCATGTTTTAAGAATAATAAAAGTTGAGTTCACATTCTTAAAATGAAATATATACCTTCATACAAACCCAGATTGTTTTTATTATTATTATTAACGCATTTGTGTCATATTTATCTTAATTTACATCTGATCTGTATCAATTGCCACCAGCAGTATGTGAAATATATATATTAAAGACTGTAGCAGCACTCGAAAGCTGTTTGATAGCTTTTGGATAATATTTTTTATGAACTGATTAAAGTTGTGAATTCACAACTTTTCTAAATGAGAATATCAACGACATACCATGTCCATGACAATTGACATCTTGCTGTGGCAGACACAAAAATCTGGTGTCAAGGTTTCAAAAGGATCTTTTCTGTCTATTTTTTTTTCAAGGGACAACAGTAACAATCTCCACATCATCTAAGGTTGAGTTCATAACAGAGTATTGGAAAGTCCAACCATAACAATCACCTGCATTAACGCCATTCCGATTTACTGCAACTACAACAACAAATCTGGGAAACTTGCGCGCAATTCGTGAAATCGCATCTGATGCAGCCCTTTGAGGTTTCATTCCTTGTCGCATGCTTTCTACCACTTGATAACTGAGAGATTTAGTATGTTAAAAATAATCATCCTGTACCAGTATTTTGATGGTCACAATTTCATCTGGTTAGTGGTATCTGGTCCATACTGTTTTCTCAATGTACAGCTATGCCTCAATTTAGTGTCAATTGAATTCAGCTTATCCCTCTTTAACCTCCATCAGGTCGTTAAGCCCCAAAAAGGAAAAAAAAAACAAAAAACTAAGAAAAAGAAAAGAAAACAAGAGAGAATGATTCGAAAAATTAACTTTCCTATGGGGTGCGTCTAGAATTCTCTGCAGATACATTATTGCACACATCATTAAGAAAACTCAACCATAAAGTTTTTCTTGCTCAAGCTAAATCTCTCCCTAAAAGAAATGGAGCAGCTAACTCCACAAAAAAAAAAAAAAAAAATTCACCAGCCAATAAACCCTCTATTAAGCGCCACTTGATACTTCATGAACAGAAGCTAATCATTCTGGACAGTGCTTTGAAGTACTGTCAGAAGCACTTAACTAGACTGAAGGATCACCAAATAATCAAATAATACATGAAGGTTCATTGGTACTGCTACTGGCAAGCATGTCCATACTAGCCTGCATGGTCCAAGGATATCGAAGAAAAAGGCCGGAGAGAATAAATACCATGGGAGGAAGTGCATCATCACATGATAGTGGAGGCGTAGCAAGCGACCGAGCAAAATGACTAGAAAAAAATCTAAAAAATTTGGTGATTACGTTATAATTTCATAAAATTACGTGATAGTGCAAGTTCTTGGTATAAACTTGTTGCCCACGTTAAATTCTGAAATCAGCATAACAATCCAGGGTTTTATACCATGCCAATAGATCCTCATCCATAACCTGTAACTAACTGTTTGAATTCTGATAACTGGTCTAAACAGTTATGAACATTTATTCTTGCATCAATGGCCCGTACTTTTTTTTTAAGAAATATGTGATAGATGTACAGGATATATGTACGTATATTTCCTGAAGAACCTGTCTCAACATAAGTAACTTTAATAAAGCTCTTAATAAAAAAAAGGCCATGAGAATTTGGAAAACTAATCGTTAATGTTTTTTGGGGCTAATTTTGATCCATATTTTCTATATTTGGTTGTTCTTGCATGAATTGGAGCAACATACTGATCAGGCTTTATAGCCATAGCCATGAGTTGAAGTGCCAACTGCTATGCGTCCCCACACAGTTTCTCTCCACAGTAGCTTTTCGTATAATCGTATTACTTACGTACAGGAAATCAGACCAAGTTTTTATAGAAATCAAAAGCAAGCATGTTCACATTTTACAGTTAATAAAAGTCAGAATAATTAGTGCAACATTACTTTATCAATAACAGATTAACAGCCATGGAGATGGTATCATGATTATGCCGACCAACTACATTATGCCGAGGCCATCGATCTCACCGACTAGTAACGTATGTTCCGTGTGGTCCATTATCAGATTAGCTACCTTTATGCCATCTTTCACAAATCTCATTCCAGCCGCGACCCCCACCTCCATTGTTGTCTACTCATTTCCTTAAAATAAACAAAATCAATATTGGTGAAGAGGAGCCTTGGCCCATCGGTAAAATTGTCGCCTTGTGATCAAGGAGGTCACGGGTTCGAGTCAATGGAAACATGCTCTTGCAGAAATGTAGGAAAAGGTGTGTACAAAGATCCCAAAGTGGTCCGACTTTTTTCCCGGACCCCGCGCAAGCGGAATCTACGTGCACCGGGCTGCTCTAAACAAAATCAATATTGGTAACAGTATAACCAACAACTTAATTTGAGTAATTTAAACTTAATTGAAGTAAAATCTGAATAGTTGGGATCTTAATTGTGACATTCAGGATATTGATAAGGATAAGTTTGGGATACCAGTGAAATCAACTACTACAAGGGACCCTTTTCAAATTCAGACCAATTATAGTGCGTGCATATGTAAGTTGTACAAATTTGTTTCAGCACTGAAACGTGTGGTTAATACTTAATAGCACTTACTTAAAAAAATTCTAGTATGTCAAAACTAAAAAAAGGTAATAAAAGTAATAAGGCATATTTGTAAGACAGCAATTTTGAAAAGAATAAAAGTTTGTTGTCTTAATATTACACTGTGTACTTTGTGAGGTTCACAAAAGCATAAAGGTAATAATTTCATTACTCCATTCATGATGAGAGCATCTAAAGTAGTTTCTCCATTTTCGTCTGGACTGCCACCAGGCCCCACTACACATATAGACTGAAGCTGAATAAGTAGACAGACAAACAAAAATTCTCAAAAAAGAGAAATAACAGCTGCAAAATTATTTATATTTGGTTGTTTTATCATTAAATTAAGACCTATTTGAGGCTATTTGAGAGTTCAATTGAAGAAACAACCCAATAATCCAAGTTTGTACTATGAACCAGTGATATATGCTTGTAAGCTTGTAGAATTGAAGAGACGAGATTAAAATAAGTCCAAACTTCACTAACCGGTGCCGTCACAGCGTAACTCCTCACAAGCAGAGCAACTGTCGATGACGACATCAATGGCAGAGGATCCTTTCTCGTGCGGTGATCTCCACGCAGCTCGCACCACCTCTTAGATGGCCACATGGCGACCACCTCGTAAATGAATTCATCATAATTATATTGTTAATCCATAATATTTATGTACTAATTTGTGCTAGTGACAAATATTAGCGTTGCATGTAGATGAAAAGGATCATCTTTTAGCACCTGTTAGATTTTAAATGTGCTATTCTAAATAAGATTATACAACTTTTACTATAAAAAAATAGATTATACGATATTTTATGTATAATATCTAAAGTATTAGTTTGATTTAACTTGGAAAAATTCACACGCATCGATCTAAATGAAAATAGGTTAGATATAATGTAAGTTAATTTCGATGAATTTAGAATCATAACAGTGGCATGAAGTAACAACTGGCGAATCGGGTTCTTTGGGCTATAATCGAACCTTCTATTGGCTTTATCATCCCACGACGCCACGTTCTGAATCTTCTAGAAACTCCACACGATTCATTGAAATCGAAGTTAGACGCTGTCAGAACTAAGGAACACATAGAGTTAAATTAGTACACCGGAAATAGATTATCACCCGTGTGGGCCCAACATGTCATTGACTGTGGTCCAATACTCGCTTCCTTTTCTTGTCGTTCCGCACTTCCGTACAGTGGGCTGACGTGTCTTAGTGGGTTTGAACCGCGGAGGCAGCTGATAGATTTTAATATGGTCCTGGATCAGAGTTTAATGCACATTCTCAACATATAAAGAAACTTTTGTCTAGGGTAATTAACCTTTGTTCTAAAAATTCGGTCCATTTATTACATTCTGGACCGGGAACAAGTCTTCTCGTGCACCATCGCGCTTCAATTCGGAGTACAAATAAATACAGTGCCGCCAGACGCCAGAGACCACTTCCCAATCCGCTCCGCACTTGATCAAAGAAACACATTGAGAGAAACAAACAAAGAGGCTTTTGCGAACTTCACAAACCAAACCAGTATCTCTTCCCCAATTAATCGATTGGAAAGGAATCCATGGAGCGCTTCAAGAAGGGGCCTTGGTCGAATGAGGAAGATGCAATACTACTTGATTGGGTGGCTGCGTATGGGCCCCAGAACTGGAGCTGCATTCAATCCAAAGGCTTACTCATGCGCGCGGGCAAGTCATGCCGCCTCAGATGGGTTAACATCCTCCGACCTGGCCTGAAGAAGTAAGTCCACTTGCACCGTTTTTCTTCTAGTTGCTTAAATTATTAATATTTCTTTATGGTGGTCTTTTATTGTTCCCACTTATTTGTGGAATTCGATAAAATCACTTGTTTTCAAACTTTGATTAGTCCCGATTCATTGGGCGAATAGTGTGTAAATTACCGTTGTTTATTTTTGTGTGAGTTGACTCGCAGTTGCTCTTTTCAGCATTTAAAGTTGTATTGATCCTGTCTAGATCAAAGTACTAGTTAATTTAGATCTTTTGATGGATATGATATTCATGTGTTAAGTAGCATACCAGTATTGCAATTGACTGCTTAATTAGTGTACGTTTGTATCATCTTTTTTTTTCGAGGAAAATAGTTTGGATCTTATTGTCTTTTTAATTCGAATAATTGTGCACTTTTAAGTTTTAATCAATGGTTTTTTCTTGTGCTTAATGGAAGGTTTATGCATCACTTACACTTAACAAATAAAATCTCCAAAAATCTGGTATGGGGGTTCTGTTCGTAATCCTTGCAAGCAACATATATTATTTTGAAATACTTCCTGACACAAGTTTCTACATGCTGTTAATTGTTAAATAATAGGGGCCGCAAATTTTCACCAGTGGAAGAAGAGAGGGTGGTGAAACTTCAGGCCCAATATGGCAACAAGTGGGCCCGCATCGCAGAATTTTTTCCTGGTCGCACTGACAATGATGTGAAGAACCTCTGGAGCATGCGTAAGAAGAGGCTCACTCGCAGCCAGCAGGGCCCACTTCCATCCATATCTAGGAGTCAAACTGGTGTTCATGGACTGAAGCCAGTAGTTCCCCCTAGCGAGGTGTCTGCTTATGAGGTAAGCATTTTTTTCTGGGGCTTATGTACTGTTTACCAGAAATTGTAGTTTCCTCTTGTGTGGAGTTAGGTTTTCAGTTTATTGAGGATGCCAACGATTAACTTGATGAAATTGAGACCCATATATTAATTGTCTAAAAATTGGGAAAATATGGTTTTTGTCTTGTACCTGGTTCTGGTATCTGGCCTGAACAATAACATTCAATTAGTTACTATGAGAAGGTTTTAGGATTTATGCAATTACTGGTGTTAAATTTGGTTTTCAAAATGTATTCCTCATGCTGTTTGACAATTAGTGTAATATAATTGCTCTTCTGAAAGTCCAAGACAGCTCATTAAAAAGGTTTTGTTCAATCTGATTCAGATTCATTTTCCTTTGCATTGTCATATATTTGAAAATTCTTAATTTTACAACTAATATCATTTCAGAACATTTCAAATAAGTCTAATAACATGTATTGTTTTTTGACAACAGACTCTAACAGATCATCAGCAACAAGACAAGGATGTTACAGAAAATTACCAGGAAACAATGGGCATACCTTGCATCAACCACTTCTTCGATGCCACATCAGGAACACCTGTTCTGACAAGGCCAACCAACGACCCTATCAACACAAATACTACCCTCTTATCGGCACCTTTTGTTGAAGTAATACAACGTGAGCAATGCCTAAATGTCACATCAGCAGCACCTGTTCTGACTTTACCCACCAGTAACCCTCCCAACACAAAGAGTGAACCCCCAGCAGCACCTCTCAATAGTATAATGCCACATCAGAAAGGCCTGAACTGCACATCAGTGACACCTGTTCTGACTGTACCTACCCCTAGCACATCAAACATAAAAGGCGGGCCCTCATCAGCACCTTTCAATGGCACAACTCCACAAATCCAATCTCCATTCTTTGATAATCTTTTTGCAACTGAACCTCATTATTGCTTCTTAGACTGTACTTGTAGGGGAACCCTCTTGGGGCCTTCAATTTTTGATGACCTCACGGCTAGTGTATTAGAGTTTTTTAAGTTACCTCACCTCCCTGATCCGAAGGTCTAACCATTTGGCAATTTTGCATTCCTTTAATTTTATAGGTGTTTATTTCATTTGTACTGTTACTTATTTATGCTTGCATTTTGGGTTTTTGCAAATTCTGAATTTGATTGTAACATGTGTCATTTTTTTCAATGAAATTGTCAACTCAGTGGATGGTGTAAAATTCTTATGCCATGCGTGTTTGTTTAGGGTCCGAATTTGCTATTATTGTGAGCAAAAAGGAGGGTCCTATTATTTCGATCTGAGCCGTTTTATTAAAAATAGACGGATCAGATCGCTCACAAATTTGATTGAGAGGTTGGCTTTAAAAAATCTCATCCTTTACTTGAATTTCAACGGATGAGATTTGAATAGTAGAGTTCTACTTTTCTTTTAAGAAAAGTAGGTGATGTGAATCCGTTTGTTTATCGTAGACATGACAGAAACTGCTTTTTTATCAGAACCAGAACTTGATTGTGTTTATTACGTTTTTCGTTTCTATCTGCTTACAGCACATCATCTCCCATTGCGTAGACCAACAACCATTTTAATTGTATGGTATTACTTTGGTACTCACAATTCATGCAATTATCTGCAAGCATGAGTATACACCAATAATATACTTGCCAAGCCAACACAACCGTGCTACTCATAAGATTTGATTTCAAAGAAAAGAAAAAGATAGCCGAACAAAGGCAAAAACTTAGGTACATCTAGATAGGTACTTCTTAAATACTTCACTCAATTTTTATCGTTTGATTGAAATCTATGATATGAATTTCAATACAATCAAATGGTAAAGATTGAATGAAATATCTAGAGAGCATCTAGATAGGTGTACTTAAGTTTTTCTCCCTAACAAATACATATTTCAACAACAAAAAAAAAAATCTGCTAATCTATAAATCAGTCTTCCATACAAGAGTTAACACGATTTTCTCCCTTTACTATGGTGCTTCTAACCCTTTCCTTCCACAAGTCCAACAACCAGCTGTTCTAATCCGATCCCAACTAGCCTTTGATCAATTTGTACTTTGTTGAATACCTTGATTCTACTACCAAGCCATGTAAGAGCAATATGCATCCTGTGAAGTCCAATATCTTTTGGCAAAATACATTTTCAAAAGAAAATGAATAAATTCCCAACTTACGAGTTATTGTGAAGAACTACAATTTGCACACGTTAGACATCCAGCCTTCTGCATAGGATTTTGACGAAGTAGTTTTGACCCTTGATCAAGCATTAAAAGCTAAAAAAAAATCAGCTACCTTAATTTTCCATAGCAACTTTGTAAAGCTACTTCGACAATCTGAACCGCTTAAAATAGTGTACACAATTTGGTAGAACATGTTCTATGAGTTGCATAATCAAGATATTCTATCATCCTCATTTTATATCGAGATATTCATGACAAGAAACAACGTTTACCCAAGGAAATTTGATATGGAACCTCTCATAGGAACAAGTTAATTCAGGTTAGTAGCATCACAAAGCGTCAGAATTATGCTTACCCAGAAGCCAGAAGTACGGTTTGGAAAGCAAAACCCACATATCCATTTTAAAGAACTTTGGAGTGTACGCCAAAATAAAAAAAAAATACTAGAAGCACCATTCTTTTAAAGAGCAAAATAATCCTTCAATTTACCAAACAATATATTACACATAAATAACCGCAAATACACATAAAATAAGCCAGCAGTTCAAAATAGTTAAAAACAATACATCAAATTGCTAATCTGAGAACAGTAACTTGTCCCAAGAACAGGTAGGGTTTAAAAGTTTAAACTCAACATTCTAAACATGGTGCAAAAAATATTAACAAAAAGGTTAAGATTGTTCTCCAAATGGATGGCCTACACATTGAAAAAAAAATCTCAATATATTTTTATAAATACCACCAAATCAGATGCATAAAATGAACTAGGTCTCACACAACTATGACCAATTTGGTGGTCTCTGCTAATTAAACACTACTGTCACTGTCTGCAGAATAGTATCAGTCCCGCACAGCAGTACACACCCATCTCAGTTTTCGTAAAGTCCTTGGAGAAACATAGAAAATTTCAAAGGACGAAATGAGGAAGAAAAAAACATCATGATTCAGCTATTACACAGTATCTTGGTCAGGGGCAATAACAGCATCTCCTGCATCAGAAGCAGGACCATCCATGGTGTTCTCTGCATCCTTCTCAGGGGTAACCATTTCAGCACTTAATTTATCATTTCCATCAACAACTGTATCTTCAGCTATTATTTCACTAGCAGCTGCAACTTGAGAGGCATCATTTTCAACACAAGGCACCTCCTCATTGTCGACTTTCATCTTCTCTGCTCCTTTAGTAGGGTCAACTTCATTACTCTCAGCAGCCACCTCCTCATTGTCAACTTTCATCTCCTCTGCTCCTTCAATAGGGCCAACTTCCTTACTCTCAGCAGCCACTTTTCTCTTGTGCTCTTCCAGGAGATTCTGGAGCTTCTCAGATTCAGCCAGGAGGTCACCATACCGGCGCTGGAGCTGTGATTCCAGAGCCTTCAGCTTGTTAACTTCATCCAGAAGGTTGTGTACCCGGTACGAGGCTGCGAGCTGCTCCTGTTTCTGAAGCTCCTTGAAGCAGGTAAGTTCAGTTGACAAGTTGTTTACTTGCTTGTAAGTAGCTTCTGTTTGTGACCACAACTTCCCTGCCCTAATCTGCAATTTCCAATTTTTTCAGATGTCAATACATTGTGTTTGCATGCATGTCTGATGATCTTTTGTGCTCTTGTGAATTATGTGATCTGCATTCCAATGTTTGTCTTTATTGTGTGCACAGTACAAGTTATAATTTGTATCACTAGTTGCGGTAGAATAATCTAGGATGTTGCATAACAGAGAGAAGTTTGATTTAGGCTCTTGGACTATTGCATTTGATTCAATCGAGACAGTCGGCTCCTTTCTCTCTTTTCTTTTGTTTAATCAGCCCAGCAAAACCAGATTTGGTTCAAATGGTCCTTGCTGTATTAACGCTTTAAACTGGCTAATTTGGCAATTCTTGTGCTGAGTTGGCAATTGGCGATATCGTAGCACTTCTTTGACAACAACATAGTTGAAGAAAGACTTCAATATCCTCAATTGTAGACTTCTAGTGGATATTCTTATTACCACTCCTTATCTCCTAATAAATAAAAAAAATCATCCTCCCCAACCCTACTTCGAATCTTGCCCCTCTTTCAGTGACCCATTTTCAGAGGTTGCACTATACTTTTAACACCAGGTTGAACCAATTGCATGCTTTTCACTTTTTGGCTTATTACAGCTGAAATGTTTAACTGATTTCAATTTTTGGCTTATGAGAATCGCTTCTTTTCCAAGTGAGATTGATCTTAGTTCTTTAAGAGATGGCTGATGTGTGATTGAGCTTTTAATTCATCATTAAGGGATATAAGGTATAGTGGCATCAAACTAGTCTTTTGGCAAGAACAAAACAATTTATACGGTTTTAAGATAAGAAAAAGTGGAGGGTTTAGGCAGGGTTGCAACAGGATCAGATATTCTCCAACCAGATCCGGATTCAAATCCGGAAATTTGTGGATACAGAATAAGGATATTTCGGATACAGATATGGATTCAAATGTTTTATACCGGATACGAATAAGGATATGGTTTAGAATTTAGTAACGGATAGGGATATAGATATGGATATGGATATGGATATGGATATGGATATAGATATGGATATTTCGGATATCCGTGACAGAAGCCGCGACTTCTGAGTTTTTCCCAGCATATCTGCAACTTCTCTATTTTACTCAGGCATTGGGAAGGAAATATTTGCAGGTCTCGAGGTAGGAACTAGGAAGTATTCAATACGCCATGGGTTTTCTGTAACACAAATTATGCGGCCTACGTGAAAGTTCCAAAAAGGAAATGTGACTCTGCACCACATGGAAATAGAACAGTATGCATTGAAGCTGATAATGTATTAGATTTATGATTCTTGTCTTTTGATGTTGACATTGCAATATTTTAATTATTCCTTAAAAGCTATTTAAGAGTAGAGTTTAAACTAATTTTATTATTGAAATCATGATATATCAATGTTATTATTTTCATACTATTTATTTCGCGGAATTATCCAAATTACATGTGTATTCGCATTAGTATCCGGTAATATCCAATTCATATCTGTACACGGAACTACGTGCACCGGGCTGCCCTTTATCTGTACATGGAACTATCTGAATCCAGATCTGTATAAAAAATAATAGCGGATATGGATACGGTTTGGCTATATCCGTCTGTATCCAATTCGTTTGCACCCCTAGTATTAGGAAGAAAAAAATAACTCTGGGTCTTGGAGTGCGAGGCTACAAAGAATAAACAAAATGACAGAAGTGTTTCTGCAAGAGACTACAACAGAAATAGCAGGTTGCCTTCCCAACCCGGCTTCTTTCCTTTCTTAAGTATTCAGTGCACATATTTTTCCTACATGACATTTGCATTATTCAACGTTCCTCACATGTTAAAGCCTATAAGTTAGTTAACTCCAGATCACAGAATTTTACAAGGTAACTGGCAAAGAGTTGACTGAACCTAGGTCAGTAACTTTATGTAACAGAAATAGAATGAAAGCTACTTGGCAACAGAAAACAAACAATGAGCTGAGATCTAGCTGGTATGAGGATGTATGGTAAGAGTTCACACACATGATCTTCTGTATCTTAAAATTGGGCTTGTATTGTTCTTTAGTGCCGATATTAGACTTCCTAAGTAATAAAAAAATTGTATTACCTGATAACCATGAGTGAGAACCTTAATCTTCTGTTCAAGCTTGGTGGCTTTCTTGGCCTCTTCATCCAAGCGCTTCCTCACTATTTCGAACTCATTCTGGACAGCCGCAAGCTTTTCAGAACTCATTGCAACACTAGCAAGGCCATAGCTACTTGTCCCTGGGAAGAAAATAAGGTCGTCCTGGCATGCATCACGGGCCCGCACAAACTCCTCAAAGGGCTCATTCTCGTGCCCCATGGCTTCACGGAGGAAATTTGCTTCTTCCCTTATCATTGCATCTGCCTATAAGAAGGAAACAAGGAGCTCATCATTATAAAGGAAAAGAACACTTTTCCAGTTCAGTATCTGTTCTTGATTTCTAATCTAAACCTTTTTCTTCTCCTATTTATCTTTTAATTAGGAAATAACACTGCTCGATCAATGATTACTAAGGATACCATTACGTACTAGACTTCTTGTAGCCAGCCAACCCATTCCCACAAAGTGTTTTAGGGTTGCAGATAAGAGAAAAACAAATAGATTTATAGTTATTTAAAGACTAGTCTCTTTCTATTGCTGAAATCTGAATTATGATAGCATTCCTTATGAACTGACTCTAGACCTAAAATCTGCCTTACCATAAAGTGATAGCACAATAAAAAATGATACCCATCACACCAACAAGAATCTTCCAAAAATAAATTGGAATGGGTCCTCAAAGCTAGACAAACCAGAACATCCTTACGGACTGCTAAGAAGCACATACTATATGTTTGACTGGGACAAACAAAAAGCAATGTTAAGTTGTATCAGTTAACCTTTTAGTTGCCATACAAATTGCTGTTCATTACCAATAAAACCCTATTCCACGTACCTCTTTCAATTCGTCCTCTTCAAAATCTTCAATTTCTGGTATATAAACTTTTTCTTTCCGCTTTCCCTTCTTCGTTTCTTTTCCCTTTTCCTCAAGCGGGTATTTTGCATTGTCATGCTCCAACAGAGCAAGCATTTCTCTGTTAATCAACTCATCAGCTTGCTCAAACATAGTTGGCGGCACGAAGGAACCCCTCCCTTCGCCTCCTCGAGCAATAAAAGCCCGAACAATCTCCAATGCACCTGCAGGTGGTCTGGGGAGCTCTCTCTGTAAAACCTTAGACCTTTTCCGTAACAGTGCATCCTCTCTGGCTCTCTCTTCAGCTCTCTCTCTAGCCATTCTATCTGACATGTCCTCTTCTATCCTCTCCTCGGCCTCCACATCATCCTGTACAGGTTGTACTACAATCTGGTACTCATTCTTTGGCTGTGGCAAGGACATCAAGCTCGACCTTAAGTTCTTTCTCAGTTCTTCCTGCCTTCTCTTCTCCAACTTGGCATCTTCTGTCATTTCCAGTTCTTCATTAATTCTCAATTCATCTCGAAATGGAGTCCCTCTAGGGGTCACACCAAATGACTGTCCGTCTTGTGCAGGTGTCATGCCAAGTCGGGGGGTGAGACCTGGTCCGGGAGTGGCGCCAGGTGTTGCTATTGGATTAGGTGTCTGTATTTCCTTCTTCCTTGGAGTCACCCCTGAGAAATCAGATGGGTGAAGCTCAGGATTCTCTCCCCCCAAAAGTGGGGTCTGAGATTCCCTCAACCGAGCCAAATTTTCAGCCTCCATCATAATAGCATCCCCCTTCCCACCTGGGGTCCTCTGTGGGGTTCGCAAGGGAGTTGCCCCAAGCCTAGGAGTCTGAGAATAGTTAGCTAGGAGGGCACGTGTGGCGGCCCCTCCCCCTCCAGCGACTTCCTCACTTGTCAGTGCTGCTAGATCGCTAGCATAGCCAATCCTTGCTATTTCCTCCAACTCGTGATCAGAGATTTGAGGTGCGGGCAGCATTAGCTTTGCTCGTTTCCTCACTGCCTCAGGATCATTCATTTTATTAGCTTGCATTATCGCTGTTGGGGCATCCTGTCTCTGAGCGATTTTGTTCTTTGCAATATCCTGTTTCCTCAGTTGTGCTTCTATATCTGCCCTTCTCTTTCCTTCAAGCTCTTCAATTGTGGTTGGGAAATTCAATGGCTCTGGGGCCCGATCCTCCCCTACTGTGTCATAAAACCCAGGTGGTGGGCGTTTTTCGAAGGGAATCTCAGCATTATAATCAATCCCCTTTCTCTTCCTTCTTCTCTTGTTTATATCAATACCAGCAGCTTTCAGTTCCCTTCGCTTTTGTAAAGATGCAAGCCTTCTGGCCTCCTCTAGCTGTTTCTCTCTAGCCTTTCTTTTGGCCTTTTTGCCGCGTGTATTTGCAAGGCGGGCACGGGCCTCTGAGAGCATCTCCTTTTCATCCTCGTCCATGTCAACTGGATCAGGTCGAGCAGGCTTTGATTCTGGGTTGGGGTCAATCTCACCAGGTCGGAGCTTCCGGGGGTCATCACCTCCTTCATAGTTCTCGTCACGAGCACATGCCGCATCAAGGAGCTTCTCATATCTTTCCAGGCACTGGGATGGGGTGCGGCCCACAATAGGGGCAATTGTACGCCACTGGGTAGGCATGAGTTTAGCAAGGTGAAGAAGCTTTTCATCTTCTTCCCGTGTCCATTCAGTCTGACATGACAGACAAAAGTTAGTGTTCCCGGCAACACATAATTGTAAAAACCAGGCTGGAACAACAACACTAAAATTTAGAAACTTCAACAAAACCAGCACAAGGTTAATTCCAGAACAAAAGGACAGTTAACAAACCAAAGAGCAGAGAAGAAGGCACCTTTTTAATTGAGGGGTCAAGCCACTCGTACCAGCGCGCCTTGCACTGCTTGGCCGATTTTCTGACAAGGAGGGACGAGATACGGGCCCACTGGTTCTTGCCATACTTCATCACGGCCGCCTTCAGAATCTCGTCCTCCGTGTTCTTCCATACGCCTCCTTTAATCATAATCCTCATTTTGGCGACTGTTTCTGGGACCCCGCACGAAGGCTGTTTTGTAGTAGAAAAATGAGCTCAAGTAGGATGCGAGGAGGTGAGTTGGCGACAGCGGTGGGGGAGGAGAGGAGTAGCGATGGCGTTTAGCCGCCGGAGGAAGGAGGAGATGAGAATCGCGCGGGTTAGGGTTTGCTTTCGTTGGCCGGGTTCGGGTTTAGTGTGAGATCTGATCAGATAGGACTAGGCCTGTCAATAGTATCAAACGATCGCGACAGTGGCCAGTTCCGTTTGCGTTTCGTTTAACAAACGGTTATATATTTTTTTTCGTTTTCCGTTTCATTTTGTTAACGTAACAAAATTTAGTTCCGTTGATCGTTTTCATTTACTAAACGATCTAAACAGTTAAACGGTTTAAAATCCGTTTCGTTTAAACAGTGATGCAAACTTTCAAAACTTAACAAAATATTGAGAACAAAATATAAAAAAACAATCTTTCAAGCATTTAAATTACTCTCATCTTGTTCCAGCTTACAAAACATGTAATTCGACATAAATGTAAATATTACATCACATATATTTAGCATGCAACAACAAAATAATCCATCTCACAATACATAAAGCATAAAACTACAAAAGATAAAACCACACAAAGGCTATAAATGCCAATTTACCAGATAAACCCTAAGTCTCTAATCTCAAGCTGTCTATGGTGATTCCTAGGTGCCAACCCTCCCCAAGCTCAACTTGAAGCTCAAGCAATTCTTCTCAAACACTAATCTCAGGCCAATGGCTCAAAACAACATGTTTTATATGTTTTTAAAGTAATGCATCATTAGTGAAGAATTGCTTGAGGTCCAAGGAGCCCAAGATAATTACTGGTACAAATACCAGCACTCCAGGCTTCAACATAGACAATTGAGATTGAGAACCAGCATACTAACATTACCCACTTATCCTACAACATAGCCTACACATATCCTACCAGCAAAATAAATAGCTGCATGAACTCAAAATAAGATTACCAGTACAGCATCAAGTTGCACTGGCAGCACTTCCACAAATCCTATCATCTGGTTTTGCTGGCTCATCAGCAGACCATACAACATCTCCAAATTCCCCACCTCTTTCTGCAATTATACATACAAAGTTACTATGTTAGTAGATGCATTTTGACAAATGATAAAATAATTATAATATTAAAAGAAGGAAATAAAACAAACATAAACTTACCAATTATGGGAGCTTTCAACCAATCTTGTGCACAACAAAATTTCTCTACTCTCATCATTCAGAGAGCTCCTAACAGTGCTTAGGGTTCTACCGGCAGTGCTAAAAGTTGATTCAGAAGCAACTGTTGAAATTGGGACAGCAAGGACATCCCTTGTTAATTTAGCTAGCACATAATACTTTGGTGCTTTGAGCTTCCACCAGAAGATGATGTCAAAGTCTTTATCCATGCTGGCAGAATCAAGTGGCTCATACAGGTACATCTCTAGCTCTGATTTTATGGGCTCACCAACCTTTTTGACACTCAAGTAATCCTTCAATCCAGCTCTAGTGTCACTCATGGCACTTGATTGACTAGAGCAACCCCTACTTAACAAAGAACAAATGCATTAGTATTATTGAATAAAAGAAATGAATAAATGAAATTAAAAAAACGAAATGAATGTACCTAGATTGTGAATTTGCAGATTGTGTTTCAATTGTCTTGGAGTGTGCCTCCAAGTACTCTTTGAATAGGTCTTGCAAGCATAAAGTCAGATTGGTCTTGAACCTTGGTGCATCAGTTGGACTCATCTCTCTAGAATAATACCCAACCACATGGAACTTAGACCTAGGGTCAATAATGCATGCAATTGACAAGAGTACAACTGTTTATCAGGACCATTCATTTTATCAATCTCGTTTATCAGGACCATGCAATTGACAAGAACTTAGACCATTCATTTTATCAACTTAGACCTTGGTACAATCTCGTTTCCTCACTGCCTCAGGATCATTCATTTTATCAAGCTTATTGGCCTATAGTCTCCTAATTAAGTGGTTGTTTTTACTTTTGGAATTAAACATTTTATAGCCCTATTTATCATTGAAATGTCCAGCGTGTTATTATAAATTCTTTACACATAACCAATAAATCAAATTTAATAATCTCCCAAAATTTTTGATAAAATAAAATAGGAAACCCATCAGGACCTGTTGTCTTGTTTGGATCCATTTGAAATACAACTGTTCTTATCTCTTGTAATGTGAATTCAGCTGTTAAAGTCATATTTTCTTCTTGAGTTACTTTTTCCTCTACAGACCATATTAATTCATTTAATTGTATATTTGAGTATTTATATTTTCCTAAAAGATCTCTAAAATGTTTAAACGCATATTTTACTATTTCTTTTTCCTCTGTGATAGTCTCATTCTCTATTGTAATAGAAGAAATATGGTTGTTATGTTTTTTTATAAGAAGCAATTCTATGAAAATACTTTGTATTAGCATCCCCCTATGATAACCATTATGCCTTGGCTCTTTGTTGCCAATATATTGTCTCATTATGGTGTATTGCTAATAATTCAGCTTTAGCATCATAAAGTTCATTTAATTCTGTGTCTTCTAAATCTCTATCTTCTGAAATTATTTCAAATTGTTCTAACTTATGTGTTATATCTTTTTTCTTATCTTTAATTTGTTTTTTAATATTTGCATTCTATCCTCTTAACTTTTGTCTCATAATTTTCAAAGAACTGCTTTATCTATACCTTGAGGTAATCCAGACCACCATTGTGCCATTTTTCCATTACATCCTTCAATATTTAACTAATATCTTTCAAATCTGAAATTAAAACTTGAACAATAGTGTTAGTCCCAAATTCCATACATATGGGATTATGGTCTGAAACTTGCCTGGACAATGTGTATGTAAATATAGTGGGATATATATTGCACCAATTATTATTAACTAAATATGTATCTAAACATGTTTTTTTTTGTGTAGTTCTCCATCCTCTTGCCCATGTATATTTTTTATTGGTGCATTTATAATCTATTAAACCAAAATCATCAATCCAACTATTAAATTTATCCATATTATTTTGATAAAAAGTAATTCTCTTCTTTTCAATTCTTTCCCTCAGAACATTATAATCTCCTCCTATAACCCAAGGATGATTCCATATTACTCCAAGAAATTTTAATTCATTCCAAAAAGATTCTTTAAAATGATGAAGAACAAGTCCATATACATATATATATGCCCAAGTAATATCATCAAAAATATTTTTATTATTGCTGTTAAAGAATGATTACCATATATTCAATTAATTACTTGAAAAATCTTTCATTTATTCCTATCAATATACCTCCTGAAGCTCCTTTAGCTTGTAGGTATCCCCAATTAAAGTTTGAATTTATAGTATTTAAAAACCTCATTGTAAACTGATGTTTTTTAGTTTCATGTATACAAATAATATGTATATTTCTTTACAATCAATTCTTTTAAAATATAACTTTTTTTAGGTAAACCCAAATCCCTAATATTTCAATTAACAATCTTCATAAATAACTATTATATTTTCCCCATTTAGATACTCCCTTTCATTAGCATGAGTCTCATAAAAATCAAATATATCATTTAGAAAGTTTAACATTTTGTCATATTATGTTTGTCTAATATTTTTAATAAAATCATTTTTGTTAGCCTTTATTTTAAAATATAATCCACAGTCATCAAAGAAGTACCAATCTCTTGATCTGTAAGAGTAGTGTAAGGATTTGTTTTTACCACATGTAGCAAGGAAAGCTTTCCTCTTCAAATCCTTCCATCTCAGCTCTACTCTAGTGATGAACTTCTGTTTAACTGCAATCTGGTTGTTCCCAAAAGTCTCTTGAGCTGTAGTGTTACCTTCCTAAGATTTATTGTGTCCTTCTGCAGCAGCAACTGCTATAGATTGAACTGCCACCACCATTGCTAAATTATCCTCCTTCTTTTTCCACATTTTTACATTACTAGTTTCTCCAACTCTAACTTCTTTTGTTCTACTATCTATAACATTTCTTTGAATATCTTCAATTCTCCTCAAAGCTCTATTTTGCATCACCACCAAATCTTCCTCATCTTCTGTTTGAATTAGAACTTCTTTTCCTTTTGCAGGACAGTTCACTATTTCTGATACAGACAGTGAATCCAAATCTTTTTCACCCTCAGTAAATTGCACCCTAGACTCTAAAGCTGTGTTTCTCTTATGAGGTTTCTAAGAATTGCCCATTGTCTCAGAAGAGATGGTTATTGGCTGACTTGAAACATACCGAATGGACGGGTTGGAGCTTGTATACTCAGTGACTTGCTTAGGGTTTGTATATGAAGAAAGATTTGTTTCCTTGAGTGTTATGGTTTTTGGCTTAGCCAATTTTGGTAGAAGGTGTTTTTGGTTGTGTGTCTTAGGTTTGTAGATAGGAAAAGCTTGCTTTGAATTTTGTGCTGGCTCATTTTGAGGGATGAAATATTTAGGGTTACTATTATCATATTTTGCTATCTGAGACTTTGCAGTCATCATGGCTCTTAATTGGCAATAGATTGAGACATATCTGATGTTTGCCAATTCACGATTGGTCTGATTCTAATTGAAAATAAGGTCACCATACTCTACCTAGTAATCTGTCCTGGATACTTCAAATGACAATTTTGAGGTAATGTATCTGGCAAATCCACTAGCACATGTGCCCATCTTAGATCTACACCCCTGAAATATTTGTGTTCTAATCAACAAAATTATAAAAAATACTTACAATTTGTTCCAGGATAACATACAACCTCATATTGTAGGACACACCATAGATATTGATCCAATGTCTGGCTAGATTCTTCTTTGGGAAAAGTTCTGAGAAATCCTTGGAAACCGTTAAACGAAAAGGCCCTAGCTCGCAGAAACCTTTGTCTACCATCTCCTTTATCCAATGAAATGGTCCTTCTATAATAAATCGATTAACACTGATGCATTTCACATCCCATGAACCTCTTATTACCTCTAGTTTGGCCATGTGGAGCCCTGCATAAATCTCCACTATTCCTACTCAGGTGGAGTCTAAACTATAACACTGGCATGTAAAGCACGACGAAATTGATCAAAACCAGGACCTCCAAGTTGAATGTGGAACGCCATTGTTGTATCAAAGATTTCGTGTTGCGTAAGATTGATTTGGGAGTAGCTTTGTTCTTTGAAATTTGCAGATCAAGTTTTGGTTTTTTCAAAAGTGACCATGAAAAGGATGTGTGTCCAAAACCTCCACAAGAAAAGCAAAGACTGGGATTCCGACAATGAACAGCTCTTTGTCCTTTATCGCCACATCGATAACATCAATTTTGTTTTGTATTTTTGATCGACGACTTAGATAATCAGACTTCTTGGAGATCTTGAAACTTTAATGTTCTTGTCATGATCTGGTGAGACATTATACCCGTTAAAAAGACCGTTTCCAGAGATTCCTCCTATTTCTCTGACAATTGAATGATTACGAATTGGCTACCTTTCGCCTTCATTTGATCCCCTAACTACTCTCTTCATTGGGTCTCTGACATCTGTACCAAGTATCTCAGCAAAGAAAGTCTTTGGCTAAGTACCAAAAAGATGAATAAGCTACCTTCCTGAATCCATAGGCTGAGATGTGGCCCAAGAATTGAGAATGAAACTTTAGTAGATTTGAAATGCATGCTCAAAGAAACTTGATCTGCTTAAGCTGGTTGAGAATCTCCATGTAGGTTTCTTGAAAATCTGTTGATCTAAATTTGCCTTGAAGATGGCCTGAGTACAAAAACGATATTAATTTATAAACTTGAAATATTTAGTATACCAATAAAGACAATGTGTTTCATGTGAAAATCTAATTGATAATATTTTTTACAAATATTTCGAGTTGAATGAAAATGACTTGATTTATATTTTACACAAAACCGATGAGTAAGGACAATGTTTTTTAAATAATTATGTTTAATTTTTCTTTGACTAGAGAATGTACTATCCGATTCACTGGAAACCATCTGGTTCTTACAAACCATAATATCAAAAGAAGTTTTGATGTTATTAGCCTTAATGTTCTAACATAAAAAGAATGAACCTAATCAAAACTACCTCTCACCAAGGGGGGGGGGGGGGATAAAACAAAAAATTTATTCAACTCAAAACAAATGATATAGTTATTGTAAGTGCAAGAAACAATGTTATTTTTGTCTAATTAACAAGAGAATAACTTTATACCTTAGATTTGATCTCTAAATCAAATCGAGTATGGTTGTCTTGCTTAGCAACTTCTTATTCCCTTTCTCTTTCGTTGGTAATTGCGTTTTAGCCCTTCAAATGTCGAGCCGCCTTAATATCTACCGAAAGATTAAAAAAACACTTGTACATCTAAGACTAGTAAGATATTAACAAGTAGAAGCTTAATCTTAGTTTCAAACATTCTTCAAAATATCCAGAATTTTAATGGAGATTTTCTCAACACATGAGAGAAGGAGAGAAAGAGAAAAAAAATGTTTTTCTTAAGAGAATAACTAACAATCACTAATTTTTTGATTAATGTTAGTTATTAAATTTCTTAAAAGGAGGGGCTTATATAGGCAACTAGCCATGATATATTGATTACTCAAACAAAATTCACATTCTGGAGCTTGTAAAGAAGCAGACTTGGCCAGTGATGAACTTCTATTTAAATGCAATCTGGTTGTTCCCAAAAGTCTCCTGAGCTGTAGTGTTACCTTCCTGAGGTTAATTGTGTCCTTCTACAGCAGCAACTGCTATAGGTTGAACTGCCACCACCATTGCTAAATTATCCTCCTTCTTTTTCCACATTTTTACATTACTAGTTTCTCCAACTCTAACTTCTTTTGTTCTGCTATCCATAACATTTCGTTGAATTTCTTCAATTCTCCTCAAAGCTCTATTTTGCACCACTACCAAATCTTCCTCATCTTCTGTTTGAATTAGAACTTCTTTTCCTTTTGCAAGACTGTTCACTATTTTTGATACAGACAGTGAATCCAAATCTTTTTCACCCTCAGTAAATTGCACCCTAAACCCTAAAGCTGTGTTTCTCTTATGAGGTTTCTCAGAATTGTCCATTGTCTCAGAATAAATGGTTATTGGTTGACTTGAAACATACTGAATGGATGGGTTGGAGCTTGTATACTCAGTGACTTGCTTAGGGTTTGTATATGAAGAAAGATTTGTTTCCATGAGTGTTATGGTTTTTGGCTTAGCCAATTTTGGTTGAAGGTGTTTTTGGTTGTGTCTCAGGCTTGTAGATAGGAAAAGTTTGCTTTGAATTTTGTGCTGGCTCATTTTGAGGAATGAAATATTTAGGGTTACTATTATCATATTTTGCTATCTGAGACTTTGCAATCATCATGGCCTTTAATTTGGCAATAGATTGAGACATCTGATGTTTACCAATTCATGGTTGGTGTGATTCTAATTGAAAATAAGGTCAACATACTCAACTTAGTAATCTGTCCTGGATACTTCAAATGACAATTTTGAGGTAATGTATCTGGCAAATCCACCAGAACACGTGCCCATCTTAGATCTACACCCCTGAAAGTATTTGTGTCCCAATCAACAAAATTCTCAAAATTCTTACAATTTGTTCCTGGATAACATACAATCTCATATCGTAGGATACACCATAGATTCTGATCCAATGTCTAGCTAGATTCTTCTTTGGGAAAAGTTCTGAGAAATCCTTGGAAACCTTTAAATAAAAAGGCCGTAGCTCGCAGAAACCTTTGTCTACCACCTCCTTTATCCAATGAATTAGTCCTTATATAATAAATCGATTAACACTGATGCATTTCACATCCCATGGACCTCCTATTGCCTTTAGTTTGGCCATGTGGAGCCCTGCATAAATCTCCACTATTCCTACCCAGGTGGAGTCTAAACTATAACACTGGCTTGCAAAGCATGGCATAATTGATCAAAACCAGGACCTCCAAGCTGAATGTGGAACGCCATTGTTGTATCAAAGATTTTGTGTTGTTGTAAGATTGATTTGGAAGTAGCTTTGTTCTTTGAAATTTGCAGATCAAGTTTTGGTTTTTTCAAAAGTGAGCATAAAAAGGATGTGTGTCCAAAACCTCCACAAGAAAAGCAAAGACTGGGATTCCGACAATGAACAGCTCTTTGTCCTTTATCGCCACATCGATAACATCAATTTTGTTTTGTATTTTTGATCGACGACTTAGATAATCACACTTCTTGGAGATCTTGAAACTTTAATGTTCTTATCATGATCTGGTGAGACATTATACCCGTTAAAAAGACCGTTTCCAGAGATTCCTCCTATTTCTCTGACAGTTGAATGATTACGAATTGGCTACCTTTCGCCTTCATTTGATCCCCTAACTACTCTCTTCATTGGGTCTCTGACATCTGTACCAAGTATCTCAGCAAAGAAAGTCTTTGGCTAAGTACCAAAAAGATGAATAAGCTACCTTCCTGAATCCATAGGCTGAGATGTGGCCCAAGAATTGAGAATGAAACTTTAGTAGATTTGAAATGCATGCTCAAAGAAACTTGATCTGCTTAAGCTGGTTGAGAATCTCCATGTAGGTTTCTTGAAAATCCGTTGATCTAAATATAACTAGAAGATCGCCTGAGTACAAAAACGATATTAATTTATAAACTTGAAATATTTAGTATACAATAAAGACAATGTGTTTCATGTGAAAATCTAATTGATAATATTTTTTACAAATATTTCGAGTTGAATGAAAATGACTTGATTTATATTTTACACAAAACCGATGAGTAAGGACAATGTTTTTTAAATAATTATGTTTAATTTTTCTTTGACTAGATAATGTACTATCCGATTCACTGGAAACCATCTGGTTCTTACAAACCATAATATCAAAAGAAGTTTTGATATTAGTAGCTTTAATGTTCTAACATAAAATGAATGAACTTAATCAAAACAACCTCTCACCAACCGGGGGGGGGGGGGGGATGTGAATGAGAGTGAGGAAATCATCAATTCAGTTCCAATTGAGATGACAACAGATCTAATTAGAAATACTTGACTGTGAGATAATAGATAATGATAAGGGAAATGGTATACTCATTGAGGACAGTATTGTCCCTGAAGTTTGGACTCAACCATGGTTGGCTTAGTCTGACATAGTGAAGGTTTTGATGCTTAGAAAGTAAGGAATAAAAACAAAAATTTTATTCGACTCAAAACAAATGATCTAGTTATTGTAAGTGCAAGAAACAATATTATTTTGTCTAATTAACAAGAGAATAACTTAATACCTTAGATTTGATCTCTAAATAAAATTGAGTATGGTTGTCTTGCTTAGCAACTTCTTATTCCCTTTCTCTTTCATTGGTAGTTGCGCTTTAGCCCTTGAAATGTCGAGACGCCTTAGGTATCCACCGAAAGATTAAAGAAACACTTGTACATCTAAGACTAGTAAGAGATTAACAAGTAAAACCTTAATCCTAGTTTCCAACATTCTTCAAAATATCCAGAATTTTAATGGAGGTTTTCTCAACACATGAGAGAAGGAGAGAAAGAGAAAAAAAATGTTTTTTCTCAAAAGAATAACTAACAACCACTAATTTTCTGACTAATGTTAGTTATTAAATTTCTTAAATGGTGGGGCTTATATAGGCAACTAGCCATGGTATATTGATTACTCAAATGATGTGGATGAAAAACACAATGCAAAATCATGATCCCTGTAACATTAAATTGTTTAGTGAAACATACTAGACTTTACCGCAAGAAGCAGGGGCGTCGGGGACCCGAAGTCGTAGGCGAGGCCAAGGGGCAAGTCGAACTCCATCAACAAATTGAGCTTTCTCTTCCCTTTCTCTCTTTATATTTTTCAATTTACTTTATTTAATTGCTTTGTTTAGTTCTTGAGAATTGATTAGTAGTAATTGAATTGCTTAAATTAATAGGGTTAATTGAATTGCTTATTTGTGTTGGTTTAAACTCATCTCTTATTTGACAATTTGCAAAACAAATAAGTACTAACCTTGCACATGAGTTTTGGTGAATATGCATGTTAAAACAGGTACATACTGATGTCATACATGCTCAAACAATGCTTAGACACGCCCTAGACAAGTCAAGACATGCTCAAGACATCAAGGGATGACTTCACAGTGCGAAATAGAGCACAACGTTACAATAATGCTCCAGAATCCGTCACAACAGGTCAAGAGGAGAGTGAGGCGGCAACAACAACATTTTATCGACCACAACGTTATTGTAACGCTTGGCCTAGGCGTTACAACGCCTTATAACCCATTATAACAGGTTGCCCAAGCGTTATAACGAGTTCCAGCAAGATTTGGCCCACAAGACAGCTGCACAAGAGAAGAAGGACATTTCTGAAAAAGGCACAAGGCGTTATAACACCTTCCACCATGCGTTATGGAGTTTGTGTAACGCTACAAGCAAAATTGGAGGTTCCAAGATCCCAAGAAGTATCCAGCCTATATAACTGATGCAGAAATGAACCAAAAGGGCATCAAACACCCCTTATAAGCTCCCAGCATCAAATTGAGCACAGTAAATAGCTTAATTCAATTCTCCTCCAGCTACCTAACTTAAAGAGCATTAGGATAGCTTATATTGTCTTATTGTCAATCCGAGAACAAACCCTTAGCTAGATTGTAGCCTTTGGTACACCACATTTGTGTTGTCAAGTGGTGCATCCTTGTCCTTGATTGTGTTGTCAATCGGACCTTTAACCGTGTAGTGTGGTGTTGCCCCATATATTGGTCTAGGAGATCAATATTGATTTACTTGTTTAGAAGAAGTCAAAGATCAGCTCCGCACTTTATAAAGAACACTCGTTTTATAGTGAAATCGGCCAAAAAGGAATATTTAGTTCCGGGAGACCCGTGGACGTAGGCCTAGTTGATTGATAGGCCGAACCACGTTACATAGCGTGTTCTCTTTGTTCTCGATTGTTCTCTTTTCACTCTCTCCCTCTTTTCATTACTTTGCTCTTTGTTGATCTGTGATTTGCTCTATTACTTCTATACTTGCTTGCTTTAACTCTTGGCTAGGTGATTAAGGTCTAAAAACTTTAATTTGAAATTGTTAATTGAAAACGCTTCCTCATTGTTAATTGATCTTAGTCTTGCGCTTTAAGTCCCAACTCTAATTCTAACAATTTGGTCATAATTCGTAAAATTGCAATTAGGTTCCTACTTGTTGGTAAATTGAAAGATTAGTAGTAAGGCGCCTAGGTGTATAAAAAAAAATGAGTCGATAAGGGGTATGGAAATCATCGACGCTGTCAAGAGCGCAGTGGAGGCAGTTTCTCCCATAGTCGTCTCAGGACCAGATGTTGCTGCACTTGCAGCTAGAGATTCTTCTGAGTACGTGAATAAGCCAACATGGACGGTTTAGCTGGGGAGAAGGGACTTCGACCACAACAAATAACAATTTGGCTACTGCTAATTTACCCTTTGGCAATGATAATTTGTATGTGTTGATTTATCCTTCTAATTATTCTTTATGTTATGTACTTTGTTGGTTTGCATTGCTTGATTTTTATATTGGCACTGGTGCATGAAGCGTCATTGTTTTTTTTTAGTGTTCAAAGTAGAATTTGGGAGGCTGCTGAGCATATCCTTGACTTGCCATTTGATAAGTGTAAATGTTAATGCATAATTAATCATTGTTTAGCATTTATTGTTATAATGATGCTATTATTTGGAAGTCCTTTCTCACGGTAATTCTAAACTTTCAAATAGAAAACACACATAAGTAAATTTGTTTTACAATTCTGAGAGTGCAATGGGAATTTAAATGTTTGGAGTTGTATCTAATGAAATAGATTATAAAATAGATAATTATGATATTATTTGTGTTTTATAAAAATAAATATGTAATAATAAATTTGGAAGAATGAAATATATTAAACTTTAAAAAGTCTTCTGCCATTAAAAAAAGGAAATGTTCTGGTGATACGCTTTATTGATACACAATAGATACGTACAATAAAATGTGTCGTTATGCATGTTAAACATGTTGTTATGCATATTATTCGAGTTCGGTTGATTAGAGTTCAATTAGTTGGTGTAGTTCTTTTGGGGAAATTTTTACAGTTTTTGAGTATTGACTGAAAGAATGTAATATTTGTTTCTCAGTGGAAAAGGAAGGTGCCAAGAGTGAAGACATATTTTTTTTGGGGTTAGGTTTGTGTTCGGTTTGGTTTAGGCTTATCTGCACTAGATCAGGGTTGGTAGAATTTAACTGCTAAGTTCTGATGTTTAGTTAATTGGTTTTGCAATGTACAGACTTTTTTGAGTGACTGGGTATGTGTTTAAGCAGTTAAATATAAATTCCATAGAAGGTAGAAGTGTACTTTTGTACCAACAACCAAAAATAACAAAAATAAAGTAAAAGTAATAGAAACAGAAAAACAGAAATCATGTCTTGCTGGTTTCACAAATTTAGCTCACAAATGGCATTGATGGTTTACCATTTTTAAGGTACTATGGTGGCACAGTTTCTGAGACTGTATTGGGACAGTGTTTCAAGGCAATTGGTGTACCTCGAGACCAGATAATTGTCGCAACAAAATGTGGTCGGTACTGCGAGGGGTTTGATTTTAGTGCTGAACGAGTAACCCGTTCTATTGATGAGAGCCTCACCAGGCTCGGTCTTGGCTATGTTGACGTTCTACATTGTCATGATATTGAGTTTGTTTCTCTTGATCAGGTAATTATTATTGTATATAGACCGTGCATTTATGCACTTGTTGCACACTTACTGTATTTCAGAAGTTGCTCTATGGTCGGGGCGTAAATAATATAGACTGATTGAAACTTCCTAGAGGCCTGAAGCTATTGAGCTCTGAAAATTGAAAATGAGAACATAAATACTATTTTGTTACTTACTATGTCAGTCATGTCTGATACAGAAGTCTACTGTATATCCTGGTACTATCATGTCTACAATAAGGTCCACTTGACTTTTTGTACCAGTTAAACTTTATTATATCTTGGTGTTACTTAATGGTATGGTAATTCTGGATTGAATCTAGCAAGTAGGCTCAACTTTTCGGATTGTATGATCCGACGTAAACAGGATTCCATTTTTCCTAATTTTTATCTTAGATTGTAAATGTGACAATCCCAGCAGCACTTCAAAAGATAAAAGACAAAGGAAAGGCTCGGTTCATCGGCGTCACTGGGCTCTTAATATCTACACTTCTGTGCTGGACCGGGTCCCACCTGGCTCAGTAGATGTGATTCTTTCTTATTGCCATTTTGGGATCAATGTTTCTACTATAGTGGATTTGATTCCGTATTTAAAAAGCAAAGGTGTAGGTGTGATTACTGTTTCCCTTCTGGCCATGGGCCTTTTAACTGACAGTGCACCCTGCATCTGATGAATTGAAGGTGCATTCTGAATTATTTTTCGTTTCTGTATGTGCTGCCATGTAAATTTACAATTTACCAGGGGGATGATACAGACTGATTTGACAATTTGTAGAGGTCATCAGGTCCCTTTTTCTCTTGAAGGTTGTTGGGCAAACTATCCAACAACAATTTTCATTAGAGAAAAATAAGTTAGGAATACAATGAGATTGCACAAGTTGAACACACAAAAACAAATACAAAATGCCAACCACAAGATACAAGGTACAAGTGGTTTCATGTCCTTTAATTTCTTTATTATTTGTTCCTTTTGTTATTCATCCTCGCATATTTATTAGATAAGTTCAAAACATTCCTACATTTTTGTTGCATGGCATTTATTAGATGATATTGGACCAAGTAATTCCATAATTAATGCAGTGCAGGATTAAAAAAGGTGCATTATTTCAGTAGAAAATAACTCCTATACTAAAATTTGATCAGCATGGTGTTGCCTAATAATGCCTAATATTTGGGACCAAAATCAGCTGAATAGTGTTAATCATATAGCGTAATGAAAGATGATATTTCTAGCTGCACTTAGGTAAATTTATATCGTTCATCAAAGGTCACCACATCATTCTTTTTTCTCATTTCAGAGTTCATGCAAAATGGCTGCGGAACATTGCAGGAAGGAGGAAAAATAACGAAAATAGCCATGCTAAATAAGTGCTAATTAAGTGCAAAATAATGATGAATACAACAATTGATATGCATGTGGTATCTGGTAATAGCTAGGGGTGAAGTTCTCGCACGTCATGAAGAAATTGATGTTTTTAGAATAATGATATGTCACATTGTGTAATACAGATTTGTGCTAGTTTGTCATTTTGTTGTCCTTTCAAGTTTCAAATGGGCTTGAAGTTTGGCAATCGTTGTCACCTCTGCATTTTTCTAAACAGACAACAACCCTTCAACTGAGTAGGTATCCTCCAAAACAGAAATATATAATGTGGTGACGCTCATTTTTTTTTACATAAATGTTGTTTACATTTTCTCTGTTAGTAATCCAACTTGCATTGAAACTAATGCTATTGTTTAGTTCTTTGTGTAATGCATGGAATTGAATATTGTTAGTCGTGCAAAAAGGTTGGTTCACACCAAACCCCATCACTGTCAGCTCAGTTAAGCAACTCCAATTAATGTATAGTAATTAGAAAAATAAGCTTGGCACATAGCACGCTGCACTGTTGAAATTGTTAACATATTTTGTATCAATTTATTAAAGATAAAAGAAATGCATATTCCAACATTGTGGTTCTCTCCACAACACGGATTTGATTTTTGTTAGGTGGGTCAAAAAATGTCCTTTCGTTAGTTAGGCCATTAACGGAATTCAGCACAGCTAATTGATCTTTTGTTGTAAACTTATTATTTATTAAATTGTTGACGATTCAAATATTTGTTGCAGTTCGCGCGCGTGATCAATTTTTTTTATTGCCTTCATAATTTTAGATTGTATCCAGTTGGAAAGAACACACTTAATTGTATCTATTATTTATTTTATTTTTCTCGTTTTGCTAAGCCTTTTTATACTGTAGTTGACTAGCACCATATTTGTATTGTTTACTTGGGTTGTTAATACTTTTTTTTTTCTTGAACTCTCTTTATATTAACAATTTGAGCGGTTGAGTTCAACACTTTTTTGTAAAGTGTCAAAGTCTCTTTCTCAGCGTTCATAGAAATTTTGACACAAAAAACTGATAAATTTAGTTTAATAAATAAATCAAAGAATACTTTGAAAAATCGTAAACTTGAACGGAAGCAATACTTTGTTCGATGTTTTAACGGAATCTTCACTTGAACTTGATTCTGTTGCTGTGCAAGTCTTCTCCTCTTTTTCTTCTATCCTGTCTCTCAATTGCTCTGCATAATTGCTGCGAGATCTTTCAAAAGAACATAATCTTTTTGTTGGTTTCCCTTTTTTTTTACGCAATAACGTCGGTGTAGTGTCCGTTTGAGATGCCTACAACTTACTTTCACTTTTTCTTTCTTTCTTTTCTTTTCTCTAGAAGTATTTTTCTATTAAGAGAGAGAGAGAGTGAGTATGTGCATATCACGCCTTTTGAGGATCAGGAACTCTTAGAAAGAGTGCATGAAAACTTTACAGTTTAATCCATTAACAAATTGATAATTACCAAAATTTTATTTCTGCACATTTAAGAGTTCCGTAATATTTTATATCTATATTAATTGTATCTTAGTGATCACTTATTATGGATATATTATTATTAGAAAAAGAAAGACTAATACTAAAACTTAAATGCGAAAGTACAAAATAACCAAAATTGACACAATTCACACAATTGACTCAAGCAATTGAAAATAAATAACTCAAATAATTGTAAGAAAGTAATAAAGAGAGAGAGAAAGAGAGTAAGATAAATGTGACACTCAATGTGATGTGGTTCGATCAGTTGAAATCTTTTCAAAGTTTACGTTCACGAAACTCTCCGATTCCACACCGGGGCCGATACACTATCACAAAGAGGTTCTTACAATGGTGGATTCTAGTTTCTCTCAAAAAGATTATAAAACAGATGCTTAGATGATGATTGGGGAAATCTAGAAAAAAGCTTTGATCTCTCTCAGATATAAGAATGAGTGTAAGTATTTTTGTTGGAGGTATGAGAAAAATATTAACTTCTTAAATATCTATATAGAAACAAGGAAAACATGTTACCGTGCATATCGATATATCGATTGAGTATATAATATATATATCGATTGTTAAATCGATATGATGATTTAAGTGTGACGGTTCTCTCAGAAAATCTCTACTCAAATACTAGTTGCGAATTTGCGAGGTCTACAACACTATATTCTAAGGAAAATATTCTGGGGATACCGAATTTGATACGCAATTAATACAGAATGGACGTTTCCAGTCAATGGACACCTCCAGTAATTTTTTCACCTTGACAACTGGACAGTTCCATTTTCTTTCCTATTTGAAACCATTTTATCGCGTCATTGTTCCGATTGATTCCTGGTTTCGATCTCTTCTTCTCTGGAAAGCATGTTATATTTGTTATGCATGTTATTTCTGCTGTTATGCATGTTAATTGAAAATACCAGCATACAAAATATGGTTTTCAGGCATGTTATTCTAGTTGTCATGCATGTTAGTTGATTTACTATGCATACTTATTTGGTTATGCATGTTAATTGAAAACGTCAGCATACAAAATATGGTTGCCAGACATGTTATTCTAGTTGTCATGCATGTTGATTGATTTTACTATGCATACTTAATTTGGTTATGCATGTTAATTGAAAACGCCAGCATACAAAATATGATTGTCAGGCATGTTATTCTAGTTGTTATGCATGTTTATTGATTTTACTATGCATACTTAATTTGGTTATGCATGTTAATTGAAAATGCCAGCATACAAAATATGGTTGTCAGACATGTTATTCTAGTTGTCATGTATGTTGATTGATTTTACTATGCATACTTAATTTGGTTATGCATGTTAATTGAAAATATCAGCATACAAAATATGGTTGTCAGCATGTTATTCTAGTTATCATGCATGTTGATTGATTTTACTATGCATACTTATTTTTTGTTATAAGTTGTTATGGATGTTATTCTAGTGGCGTGTATGTTATTCTAGTTGTTATGCTTGTTATTTGATTTATTATGCATACTTACTTATTCTAGTTGTTATGCATGTTAAACTTCATTTTTCTGTTGTTATGCTTGTTAGTTAATTTACTATGCATATTTATTTGGTTGTTATGCATGTTATTATAGTTGTTATAGTAGTTTTTGTGATGTAATGTAGCTTAAACTTAATTTTCTGTTGTTATTCATGTTAATTGAAAAACACATGCATACTTATTTAGTTGTTGTTATGCATCTTATTTCTGTTGTTATGCATGTTATATTTGTTATTATGCAAGTTATTTCTGGTGTTATGGATGTTATTCTAGTTTTTGTGCAGTTTAAATTTAATTTTGTTCTTTTATGCATGTTAGTCAATTTAATATGCATGCTTGCTGTAATAACATGAATAATAACTGGGAAAAATTAATATGCATAACAATTGGAAAAATATGAATATGCACCAAAGAATTAATATGCATTATAAATAAATTAATATGCATTACAAATTCGCATATATACGAAACAAAAATCTATCATATATTAACATGCATTACAAATCGTAACTCAAAACAATTAACATGCATTTCAAATTATAAATAAATTAATATGCATTACAAATAAATTAATATGCATTGCAAATTCGCATATATACGAAATGAAAATCTATCATATATTAACATGCATTACAAATCATAATTCAAAAAAATTAACATGCATTACAAATTATAAAGAAATTAATATGCATTATAAATAAATTAATATGCATTACAAATTAACTGGAGAGAACAATTTGTAAAAAATAGAGAGAATTTTAGAACGAAATAGACGAGCGTATCAATTGCGTATCAAATTGTGTATCACTGTATCAGCTCCGATATTCTAATGTCTTCGGTATTTAGATTGTATTCAATTGGAAACGACCAACTTAACTATATATTTTTATATCTCAACAACTACGGAGTTGATTACTTAGTGCCGTCATAAAAAACATGAAAGAATAAAGTACAAAACTACAATTCCATTAGAAATTTAAACGACGCAAAAGAAAAAGAAAAAAAAAAGAGAATATAAAAGCATGTTGCTATTTCCATCGGAACGTGCTACAGGGCTGGAAAAGCCGCCACGACAGGTCAACACCTCGTGCTTATTTTCTTTTTCCATTTGAACATTTAAATACAATATTTATTCATGTGTTAGTTTTGGCAAATATGCTACGACCCCCGTTGGATTTCAAGAATGAGGGAACAGTGGAATAATTGTTTTATTGTATTTATTTTTATTCTTTACATGATCTATACAACAATATTTATAGATGAATTTTGTACTAGCCGTTTGGATATTTTCTAATCTACATTATTGTCTAATGCTATACAATTATATTTGTATTCTTTCTAGCCGTTGCTTGATTTCTAATTTGTGTTGTTGCCTTAATTAGCCGATGGTGAGATATACTCTGAGGCTAATATTGTTATGTCTCAACACTCTCTCTCAAGTTGGACTCGAATAGGTTTATTGAGCCCAACTTGAAAATTATTTTATCATATGTTGATTTGTCGAGTGCTTTAGTGAAGATGTCTGCTAGTTGTTCTTGATTCTTGACAAACAATGTCTCTATTTCTCCTGATTGCATCTTATCCCGAACAAAGTGACAATCAACTTCAATATGTTTTGTTTTCTCATGAAAAACGAGATTTGATGCAATATGTCGTGCTGCTTGATTGTCGCAGTACATCTGCATGGTTCCTTCGGACTCTATCTTCATATCGTGCAGGAGATGTTTGATTCAAGTAAGCTCACTTGCTGTGTAGGGGCGGATCCAGAATTTTCGTCAGGGAAGGGCAAGATTTATAATTTTTTTTCCAGGGGAGGGCACAATAACACAGATTTTCAAATATACATGGTTATTTCGCAAAAAAATTTGACAAATCGCACAAATACACTGAATTATTTTGTAAATTTTTTTTCCAGTGTGGGGCACTTGCCCCACCCTGGGGCTTACTGCATCCGCCACTGTTGCTGTGGATGCCATAGCTCGATATTCTGCTTCTGCACTTGACCGTGTCACAACGTTTTGCTTCTTGCTCCTCCATTTTACTAGGTTTCCACCTACAAATGTACAAAAACCTGTGGTTGATTTTCTATCGCAGCTTCCGGCCCAATCTGCATCAGGCACCTACAAATGTACAAAAACCACATTGTTAGTACCATTTTTCTTCATCCATATTCCTTGACCTGGAGCACCTTTGAGATATCTTAATATTCTATCAATGACACCTAGGTGACTGGTGCGTGAAGCATGCATAAATTGGCTTACAACACTAACTGCAAATATAATATCAGGTCTGGTAACTGTGAGGTATATTAATTTTCCTACCAATCGTTGATATTGTCCTATGTCAGATAGTGGTTTACCATCTTCTGGTCCAAGTTTGTTGGTGGTTTCCATTGGGTACTGGCTGGTTTTGCTCCTAATTTTTCAGTCTCCTTTAAAAGGTCAATGACATATTTTCTTTGGGATAAAAATAATCCTTTGCTTGAGTGAGCTATTTCTATTCCAAGAAAATATGAATGTCTACCAAGATCCTTAATGTCAAATTCTTCCTTTAATAATTGTTTAATCTTTTTAATTTCTTCATTGTCACTTTCCGTGATGATAATGTCATCTACATAGACAAGGATGATAGTAGTTGTTATTTTAGAGTGTTTAATAAACATAAAACAATCAGCTGTGCTTTTAGCAAAATTATTCTTTTGGAGGAAAAAGTTTAGTTTGGCATACCATGCTCTTGGTGATTGTTTCAAGTCGTAGATTGCCTTTTTTAGTTTGCATGCCAGTGATGAGTTTGATATACCTTTGTGTCATGGAGGAATGGTCATATAGACTTCTTCTTCTAGAGTTCCTTGAAGAAACACATTTTTTACATTCATTTGGAACAAATTCCAACCTAGATCGGTGGCTACTGACAATAGAATCCTAACTGTGCTCATTTTAGCTACTGGTGCAAAGGTCTCTTGATAATCAATGTCATATGTTTGGGTATATCCTTTGGTTACAAGTTTAGCCTTATACCTTTCAATTGTACCATCACTATTGTATTTAATTTTATAGACCCATTTACATCATACTAGTTTTTTTTTCCTTTTGGTAACTGTACAATTTCCCATGTGTTATTTTTTTTCTAAGGCTTGAAGTTCTTCTTTCATAGCTTTACACATTTTGGGTCTAGACTGGCTTGCTCAAAACTAGTTGGTTCGGTTTGACTAGTAATTTCACCCAAGTAGGCTCGATATTTAGAGGAGACCTTATCATATGAAGTATAGTCTTCAATTGAATACCTTACCTGATGGGACACATAATCCCTTAATTTTACAGATGGCTGAGTTTGTCGTGTGGACCTCCTTAAGGTATTTGTCTCTTGAGTTTGTTGAGTTGGTTGTTCATTTGGTGAATGAGTTTGTTGAGTCAGTTCACGATCTTGTTCCTCTTCTCCCCTGGAAGTATTGCTCCTGATTCTTGAATTTGGTCTCCATGCTCAACCTGTTCTTGATTTTCTTTCGGAAATATGAAATTATTTGAAGATATAGTTGGTTGACTAGATGTATTTTCTTGTTCATTCCTGGGATAATAGAGTTTGTTTTCAAAGAATGACACATCTCTTGAAAAATAGAGCTTATGATTTTTGGGATCATAGCACTTATACCCCTTTTTTCCGAAGAATATCCTAAAAATATGGTTTTGACCGAATTTTTATCTAGCTTATCATGTCTTTTTGTATGTACAAAGCATGTGCATCCAAATACTCGGATATGATCAAGGTCAATCTTCCTACCCATGAGAATTTCTAACAGACTCATATTCTTTAATTTTGCACTTGGTAATCTATTTATAATATAGGTTGCTGTTAATACTGCATCTGACCAATAGATTTTTGGGGCATTACTTTGAAACACGAGTGATCTAGTAACCTCAAGGAGATGACGATTTTTTCCTTTTTGACACTCCATTTTGTTCAGGTGTATTGATGCACATAGTTTGGTGTAAAATTCCTTTTGACTTGAAGAATTCTATAAAATTTTATTTACATACTCTGTTCCATTGTCTGATCTAAAGGTTTTGATTTTTGCATTATATTGGTTCTCAATAAAGTTATAAAATTCTAAAAAAACATGAAAACACTTCATTTTTTCCTTTTAGAAGATAGATCTAAGTAGTGCGAAAAAAATCATCAATAAATGTAACAAAATATCTAAAGTTATTGTAGGAATTAATAGAGGCTGGTCCCCAAACATTTGAATGGATTAAGTCAAAACATTTTTCAGTTATGCTAGTAGATGATAGAAATGGTAACCTAGTTTGTTTAGCAAACTTACACACATCACAGTTACTTGAGTCTAAATTATAACAAAATAACTTATTTAAAACTTTATCGGATGGATGTCTAAATTTCCAATGTAATAATTTGTCACGATCCGTTGACCCTAGTGACATAAGACATCTATTGATAGGTTCTTCAAGATAATAAAGACCATTTTGTAAAAAACCCTCACCAATCTTCTTCCCTGATTCTCGATCCTGAAATATGATTTTATTTGGTGAGAAAATTATGTAACAATTTAAATCATGTGTAATTTTACTAATAGATAGTAGGTTTGAATTAAACTCTGATAGGTATAAAATATTCTTTACATTTTTTGAAAAGAATTTTGTGGTATCAATGCTACCAATTTGAACTTTATTGCTATTCGCAATGGTTACATTTTGTGGTTCTTTAGGTGAAATGATATCTTGTAACTTGTTTTGATCATTTGTCATATGGTCGGTAGCACCTGAGTCGACAATCCAATTATTGGTATTATGACATAAATTTGCTCTTTTTGGAGTGTTGCGTTGGTTTGAAAAAATTAAATTTGAGTGACATAATACAGAACCTGTGGTTTGTTGTTGAAACAAACTATTCAGTTGGTTTAGCAGCTGGCTCAGCTGTTCTGGAGTGGCCACAGAAGATCCCAAGGCGCCAACACTAAATCCAGAAGGTTCGGCTCTGGATTTAGTCGGTTCACTCGCGTCGATTGGTTCCCCTGACCCTTTGCTTACTCCGCCAAATCTGTTTCTGTTTCTCCCCCAAGTGCTCCTTTCTGCCTTGCGATTAGGTCGGAGTTGAGGGTGGAGCACCCCAACAGTCGTCTCGGTTGTGTCTTGCCTTGTTGCAGTGGTTGCACCAGTCGGCGACCGTGCTCCCCCTTGTTGCCCTGCATGAATCCCTAGGGTTAGGGTTTGAGTGCTGTGCTTTAAACACCTTATTGCTGTCTCCTTCGACTGCTGGTTGGGGATTCATGAGTGTCCTTCGGGATTGCTCTTGTTCTACTCTTGGGACCTGATTGGTTCATAGCTAGGTTCTAGAGCTCCCAAGTAAGTAAATATTAGATCTAATTCAGATCTTTTTTGAGTTTCGATCGGATCTGTTGTTGGTGGAAGGTAAACATTGAGCTCTTCTCATTTTGACATAATTTCTGTGACTAGTTCATTATTGCTCTGGTGATTTTGTTTGATTTGAGCAAGTTCTTGTTTGAGAGAAAAAATGTGTGCGAAATTCTTTTGTTGGCCATACCTTCTTTTTGCTTTCTCCCAGATCTCTTGGGATGTGTTGGAATACATGAGTACGTTTGATATCTGGGGTTCCATGATGCTGAGTAACCATGCCATGACCATCTGGTCAGTGGTCTCCCACTCTATTTTTGCATTCTCTTCAGGAGTTGGTTCATTTGGCTTTGCTGGTTTCGATTTTGTTTTGGTCCCATTGACAAAATTCAGTTTTTCTTTGCCACCAAGACCGATTGTTACAGACCTAGACCAGGGGATATAGTTCTTGTTGCCACTAAGAGTTATGTTTGTGATTTTTGCATTGTCAGGTTGGAACATGTTTGATATTTGCTGGTAAGAAAGGTTTTGCTGAAAGGTCTTTTTCTGGTAAGACTAGTTTTGCTGGTAAGAGCAGATTTAGCTTCCGTTATTCCTCCCTCTATGGTCGTAATCTAAAGTTTGAAAGGAAAATAGTTGTTTAAATCTTCAAACTTTAGCCCATTTAGTAGAATCCCTAATCCCTAATCCCTAATAAAGTTTAAATTACAAGATGGAAAGGTTAATTAGTATATTCTCACATATATCAAGGTCTGTTGCCGAGTTGGGGTCTCTTATTTTCTCATAAAGTCATAATACGTGGTTGATTGAATGAAACCACACTTTCAAGCCCACCAAATCACCTCCTGCCTTTTTACGATTTTATCTCTTTTTCCTTTTATTTGTGTGAACCAAATAAAGTAAAGGTATTATATTTAGATGGAGAGGGGGGCCAAAAAAATAGTTCACAATTGAACCTAGGAATATCGAAGTTATACTTGTTCTTAAAATGAAAATTTTCATATTTAAATTATGTGACATAGGAACTTTTATTATTGGATCTTCTACACTCAAAATTACACATGTATTATTTTTTCGACCATAAATGCTAAATCCCACTCTCCACATCCCTCCCACATTTCCATCATTTTTTTTTCCACAGTAGCAAATTGACAATTGATACCTTTTCTTGCAATTTTAAACATTTTTTTTAAATAGGAAGTTGTGAGTTCTGTTCAATTTTAAACCAAACATGCAATTTTTCTTTTGTTTTGAAAAAAGTGGATATTCCATTAGTTTCATTGAAACTTTTCTAAAAAATACAAATCCGATGAATCCAACTTTCTGGATTCAAGAGATAAAATGTTCACAGTACAAAATAACAGTTCTCTAAACACTGCTGTCAACTAACTACTAAAGTATATGCAGCCCAACCGAGTCAAGCAAAATAACATCACACAAACAACCAAAAGTATCTGCAGCCCATCCGAGTCAAGCAAAATAACATCACACAAACAACCAAAATGCCTAGATCAAATATAAAATCCTAAGGAGCTTAGTCTAGTAAATCTTCATCATCACTAATTTCATTCCCTTTTTCAAGTGAGAGAGTTGCCGAATCCACTTCGACCAGCTCTCCCGAAACCTCTTCCTCCTGTGTGATTAAGGCCTGCAAAAAATGGAGGTTTGCCACGTCCTGTGGAAAAATTAGTGACAATTTCAAAAGATTACCTTCCTTGAAAAATTGACACAAAAATATGCTAAACTAATTATTTTTAGCCCAATAGATCTTATGTCCGGGACATTACCATTTTGGAAAATAATTTTATTTTTACAAATCCAAACATTCCATAATACCGAGCCTCTGACTAATTCTACCAGCAATTTAACTTTTAATGGAATCATGCAATCTAGTACCCAAAGATCATCTATTGTCATCCCTACAAAATCAAAATTATTATGTTTGGCTATCCAGTGCCATAAGCTTCTAATAAATCTACATTGAACAAATAAATGATCAACTGTCTCAATCTCATTACAAAAGACACAGTTTTGATTTAAGATAATCCCTCTTTTAGCTAAATTTGCCTTAGTAAGTACCTTTTTCCTTCTCACTAACCATAAAAAGATTTTTATTTTCAAAAGTATTTTTGTAGCCCAAATAGTATCATATAAATGACATGAAACACCCCTAAAATTTAACCAGTGATAAAAAGAACTGACTGTAAAGGTACCAGTTGTTGACCATCTCCACTTAACCTCATCTTCTGAAGTTCCTAACAGAATAACATTAAGTATCTTTTCTAATTCTAACCATTCTTCATAATAAATACCTATAATTTGCCTAGAGAATCTAATCACCCTATTATTTGAATGACATACATTAAAAACAATGATTTTTTTATCCACTGTGATCGAGTACAAATGATGAAAATTAATTGCTAAAGCAGTGTCATTGTGCCATCTATCTATCCAAAATAATGTATTTTGCCCATTACCTCAAATTCTATCTATGCTGATATTTAATAGATTCTGATCTATTTTAATATCAGTCCAAAAATAGGAAATTTTTTGAGGTCTTCTTTGGAAATATTTGTAAATTATTATTTTCTTCCACATGCTATCCACAGAAGGGTCTTGTAATCTATATGTCCATTTTGCTAATAAACTACGATTCATATTTTCTAAATCTAAAACACCTAGACCTCCATTTGATTTCTCTTGACACACCATAGGCCAAGCAACAAGCATTATTTTTTTCTTAACTGAGTGACCTCCATACCAAAGAAATTTTTTCCTTAATTGATCTAACCTAAGTCTAATGGTAACATGAATTCTATAAACTGACATCCAGTACAGAGGGATGGAAAAAAGAACCGAATTAACTAAAACTAATCTACCCCCTATTGAAAGCAGAGACCTTTTCCATATTTGGAGTTTTTTCTCTACCTTCTCTATAAGAAAATTCCAGTCAGTCAATTGCAGCTTGTTGGGGCTTATGGGGACACCTAAATATTTGATTGGGAATGATCCAATATTGCAATTTAGATCATCTGCAATTGATTTACATTCTTCATCTGATAGATTTAATGGATAAATTTCACATTTAGAAAAATTTATTTTAAGACCTATCAAATTTTCAAATGCTACTAATATCCACTTAAAAACTGAAATGTATTTTTCTTTTGCTTCTAAAAATAATAGAGTGTCATCTGCAAAATGTAGGTTAAGAATTGAGCCAAGATTTCCATAGTCACCTAGTCCCTTAAGTAAACCTTTGTTTTGAGCATTAATTAAAATAGTATGTAGTGTATCAGTTGCTAAATTGAAAAGTAATGGAGAAATGGGGTCACCCTGTCTAACCCCCCCTCTTACAAGGAAAGTATGAACTAAGGTTACCATTAATATTAATGCATGTTCTACCACTTTCTAAAAGATTCATAATCCAATTTGTCCATATAGGACCAAATCCCCTTCCCAACAAAATATCTTTTAAGTGATCCCAATTAATTCTGTCAAATGCTTTTTCAAAGTTTATTTTGAATAATATACCTTTAACTTTGGAATTCTTAACAGTATGTAACACCTCTTGGGCTATAACTACATTATCCATAATGTTTCTTTTTTTGATATATGTTGTTTGACTATGAGCTATTAATTGATTCATTAGAGGAGCAAGTCTTAAAGCTAACAATTTGGATATAATCTTAGCACTACAATTAACTAAACTAATTGGCCTAAAGTTAGAAATGGTATTGACATCAGCTTTTTTAGGGAGAAGACAAATAAATGTTAAGTTTAATTTACTTAAGTCTAAAATGTTGTAATAGAAAACATTAACTAAGATGAATATATCATTCTGAATAGTATCCCAAAAGTGTTGATAAAAGAGAAAAGAGAAGCCATCTGGTCCAGGGGCTTTATTAGAGTTACATGAAAAGAGACATTTTTTGATTTCATCTAAGGTGAAGGGTTTTGTGAGTTCCCTTCTTTGTTCTTCATTTATTTTAGGAACATTATCCCAAAAAGATTTATCTAGAGAAATTAAGCTCACATCTTTTGAACCTAATAAGTTTTTGTAGAAAGAAACAATATGCCTTTGAAGAATCAATGGGTCAGTTTCAGTTATACCATTTATTTCCAGAGAGAAAATGTAATTTTTCTTCCTTTTGTTAGTAGCAATAGTGTGAAAAAATTTGGTGTTGTTGTCTCCCTCTAGATGCCATTTTAATCTAGCTCTTTGTTGCCAATATATATCCTCTTCATGATAAATTTTATTTTGTCCTATGTGACTATTTTGAAGAGTATCTAGCTCTACAATATCTAGAGTTCTATTTTCCTGCAAACTTTCCAAATGATCTATTTCTTCTAGATATTTTTTCTTTGATCTAAATTTTTCAGCTATAATATTACTGTTCCATCCCCTAAGTTTCTTCCTAATATGATATAGTTTATCCTTCCATTGTATGCCACATTCTTTACTTACAAAAAATGTTATTTCTTGCCACCAATTATTCATAAGATCATCAAATCCCTCTTGTAGAAGCCATCTTTTCTTCAATCTAATGACTTTGGGAATAGGTTTAACTATCTTAATATCTATTTTAAGAATTAAGGGGTTATGATCAGATTGTGTTCTGGGTAAGGAAGTCACTAGATTTGAGGGGTAATGAGTATTCCATAAGTTATTACATAAAAATCTGTCTAAAAGAGCAAAGTTATTAGAATCTAAAGATTTAGCCCATGTAAATTTTCTATCACTAATATGTAATTCTAGTAATTGTAAATCATTAATAGAATTGAATTTATTACTTACTGAGTAGTTAAAGCTTTTTCCTATTTTTTCTGCTCTAGACCTAATCATGTTAAAATCACCCCCTATGAGCCAAGCTTCAGAATCAAATGAATCAATTTGTTTTAATTCTTCTAAAAACAATTGTTTTTTATTAGCAAGGACAGGACCATATACAATTGTAAATTTCCATTTAAACCCATCTAATTTATTTTCTAAAAGAGTAGTAATGGAGAATTCTAGTATCCATGTATCTAAGATTTTTAGAATATTATCATTAATATCTAATAAAATACCTCCTGAATTATCTTTAGAAGGTAATTGAATCCAATGAGAAATAGAGTTACTTAATTGATTTAAGCTTCTAGGTAAAAAGTGATATACTTTAGTTTCTTGAATCCCAACTATATCAATTTTATTTTGTATTAGATAATCATCTAGTAGTTTCTTCTTTTGACCTTTGTTTAATCCTCTACAATTCCAGATAAAAATATTCACCATTTAAGAATTATCAATCACCTTTAAAATCTCAGAACTGATATCCTTCAGCTCTGCATCTCTATATGAACCATTAGAACTACTAGCAGTTACTGAATCTATTACCTTAGCAAATTTATCTTGCATTAGGGTCCTAAAATAACTAACTACTTTAAGTCTAATCTCAACAGTTTGACCTAGTGAAATACCACAAGCCTTAAACAGATTAATTACTTCTATGTCAGTATATTCTACAAAAGGAAAAATATTTAATAAAAGGCTAGAGCTAGTACCTGAAGATGTAGCATTCTGGCCTCTATTCTTGCTGACATTTTTGATCTTCTGACGAAGACTAGAACGCTTTGCTTGAAGATATTCGCCTTGTTTTGCACTTTCAGAATTACCACTAGGGTTCTCAGACTTATTTGAAACAATGATAGCTTTATCATTATCTACCAGATCTCCTAATTCTACCATAATATCTTCCTCTAAATGAGAATTAAAAACCTCTTCCTTTTCAATCTGTTTTCCTTTTCTTTTTCTGTTTTCTTCCCAACTGTCCCATTTGGTTTCTGAAACAGGTTCTGATACTGGTTTTTGAACTGAGGGGGCTTAACTAGAGATAGGTCCAGAGGTGAGGGTATTACTAGTGGAGAGAGGAGGATTTGCTTGGGTATTGTTGTTAGGAGGGGGAGGAGGTTGTTTTTTGTTCCAGTATGGTTTAGAGTGTCTCCATGGGTCATCAGAACCAAAACTTGCTTGAATACTTGAATCAACTTCAAAGTTAAGAAAATAGAAACATGTCCCAAACTTTTCATCAAAAAAAGATACATATCTTCCCTTAGGAATCACATTTCTATTAGGAACCGCTACTCTTAGCCTTAACACTGTGAAGTCAGTGTGATCTAAGGATCTAGGATCTACACTAATCAGATAACCCCCAATTTCTGAAGCTATTTTTTTAAATTCCCAACCAAACATGCAAATGGATCTGGTCTCGAGAGTTTGTGGATCACAGTATCAAGGTTCCCTCGTAAGCTCTAAGCTCTGGCATCATAAGGCATTTGATTCGTTAGTTGAGGAGTTTGGGATGGTGTTGGACATCGATCAAGCTACACTTGATCGTTCATACCCGAGGGATGCCACGATCCAAATTGGAGTATGTAAGAAAGAGAACGCGCCTCAGTACAAACATGTATTGTTTTGTAACGATCAAAACGAATGGTGCTGGGAAACAACAAGATTTGATAGGGACTCACCTTCTGATACTATATATGAGAGATGCTGGTATGAGAAAAAGGGAATGGATCAGAAGTGATCACCTTTCTGATCCTCCAATTGAGACTGGAAAATCAAATGCATATCAATAAAAAAACGCTTTGAAAAGGAAGAAGGGATAAATTAATTTGTTAGTCTAAACTCTTCTTTAGTTTGATAATTTGCAAAATAAATCAGTACTAACCTTGCACAATTGAGTTTTGGTGAGTTGCAGACTTATACATGTATCATTAAGTATTGCAAAGACATCATGTTGCATGCATGTACAAGTCAAGAGGAACAAGAAGACATCAAAAGCAAGAAAAACAGAGCCTCACAAAGGCTTGCATTATTCTAATTCTATAGAATTTGCCACAATGAGTTACCAACCTGTCACAATGCATGAGCAAGACGTCACAACGGGTTCCTAAGGAGAAGATTCAGAAGACAGTGCAAAATAATGATTTGACAGAGGCGTGTTACCGCCGAGATGGCTGGAAAGGACAAGAGCTAACTTCTTATTAATATCCGAGCAGTGTATGCAAGTCAAACTCGTCACAACAAGTTCCTATCAAGATGTGTCCAGAAGTCAGCCAGAGAGGCAGACAAGGACAAAATTGGAAGAGGCGCCAACCCGTCACAACGGCTTCCATAACAGGTTGCCCATTACTGTAACGGAAGCAACCCTGATCAAGATTCCAAGACTCTATGAAGTGTTATGCCTATATAAACTTGGGACATACATTCCAACAATAACAAGAAAGAATTCCCAAGTTTACAAGCACTCAATTGAACACCAAAAAGAGCGCTGAAGCCTTCTCCTTCCCGCATCCAAACCTGATAGAGTGTTTAGGATAGCTAATTCTCTAATTGTCTATTCGTAAGAGCATTTTAGTTGTTTTTGTTTGGTGAAATATGCTGTATTGTCAAGTAGTTCATCATTGTCTTGGATTGTGTAGTCAATCAAGATCATTTGTCTTTGTAGAGCGATGTAGTCCCTTGCAATGGTTTGGAACCTTTAGGATAGGCTTCCGTGTTGTAAAACACTTGTGATCTAGTGTATTCGGTTCCAAAAGTTATTTTGGATCCTGGGGTTCCGTGGATGTAAGTTTGATTGATAAGTCGAACCACATTTCATAGCGTGCTGTCTTGCTTTCTTGCTCTTACTCTCTTTTTTACTCTACTTTTGCATACTTGTTTGAATTGTTCGATTGCTCTATTACTGCTTGCTTGACTAAGCTAGGTGATTAGAGTTCAACAGTTATACTTGAAATTGTTAAATGCTTTCGCAATTGTTTTAGACCTTTTAGACCCTTGTTCAAAATAACAATTGGTATTAGAGCAAAATGTTCATACCTAGCTATGGCACAATTGAAATTTGTGAAAGAACCACCAATCTTTGGAATAGATAGTAAAAATTTCTCCTTTTGGAAGAGATGTATGGTTAAATACCTTAGTATACTTGACCTATGGGATGTTGTAGAGGTAGGGTGGACATCTAAGTATGAAGCCGATGGTATTTCTTTGACCAAAGAGTCCAAAGAGCGCAAGTAGATTAATGACAATGCAGTTAATACCATATTTAGTTCTATTCATGAAACAATTGCTTTACTACTTTCTCATTTCACAAATGCCAAAGAGATTTGTAATGCATTAGTACTTAGATATGAGGAAAATAAACACATGAAAAGAATCGTAAAGTGGGATTAGCCACAAAATTAGAGAACATGAAATTTGAGAAAAATGAGTCTTTTGAGAATCTTTACTTTATACTTGTCTCTTTGAGAAATGAATTTATTGAAGTAGGTTCTAACATTAGTGATGAAAATTTTGTAGGTAAGCTCCTACGAATGGTTTCAAGGAAACCGAGACGGGATGACATCGTGAGCTCAATTGAAGTACTACAAGAAAAAGGTCTTACTTATCAACCCGAAGAGGTGTATGCTCAATTATGTTCACATGAGGTGAACCACAAAGAAGTTAAATGCTCAACCTCTTCCAAGACCTTGGCCTTACTCGCGCAATCTTCATACACTCTACATACGAATTTGATTCAAGTGAAAATATTTATCAAACTTCTATCAATTGCTTTCCAAAGATAATGATCTTCTCAGCAAGCTTACCAAAAGAGGCATAGGCTTTGAGAGGAAAGTGAATGAGAAAAGGTTAGCTCAAGGCAAGAAAGTGTTGTACCTAACTTATAACAAAGAAGGCCATAACATTCAAAATTGCTATGTCATCTTTCTCCCAAAGAAGAAATGACAAGAAGGACGATTCAAGAGAACTAACAAGAAGGCAATACAAGCTACTTGGATATGTGAGTCCTATGAGAGTCAGGATGATGAAGAAGAAATTAGCCTCGAGAGAAGTGAAGTAGAGAGTAAACTAGCCCTAGTTGAAATTGTAAAGAGGACATGTATGGAGATAGCACTCGAAGTTATTGAAGAAAGCAACATCATGGATCCGGAGAAAATTCGCATCATAAAGAGATTAACTTAAGCTAAAGATGATGCATATGCCAAAGAGCAAGAAGAAGCCTCAAGAAGAATTAAGATGCCCTTATGTATCCCAAGAATATACACCTCAAAGTTGATTGAGAAGCCCTTGAGCCCTCCAAAGGTTGATACCACAAGAAGAATTAAGAAGTCCTTGAGTCTTCCATAGGTTGATACTACAAAAAGGATTGTGAAGCCATTGAGTCTTCCAAAAATTGCTATTCCAAGAAGAATTTAGAAGGCTTTGAGTCTTGCAAAAGGAGATGCATGTGCAAAAGAGAAGGTAGCTCAAGAAAATGCAAAAACTATAAGTGCTCAAGTTATGGAGGTCCCTAGCAGAGCTAACATGGTAGAATTTGATCTCTCTAAGTTCCATTATGATGATTACGAGTCTTGTGATTTGAATAAAGATCCAGAGTCTTTTAATGTAACTAAACTTCCGGAGTTACTTGATGAGTCCAAAAAGTCTTTGGATGTTAAAGATGATATGATCAATGATCTTAAGACTAAGGTTGAATTTTATGAAACTAGGGTAAAATACATTGAGACCAAATTCAATTGAAATAAAGAAAAGAAATTGAACGAAGCACATCATTGGGCTTCACAATTTGTTAAGTTTGTTAAGGCATCAAACAATAGCATCAAAATTGACTATGACAATATTTATATTAGTCAAGATCCTCATGACAAAATCGAATTTGGATTTATAAAGGAACAACATCCTATAAAAGAAAAGCAACCTAAGCCAAATGGCAAACCAACTCGAGCTAAAAGTCATGCCTATCTATAACAAAAAATACACTAAGAGAACCAAATTCACCAAATCTAACCCTAGAAAGTGGTAAACAAACCTAGAGTTAGAAATGATTATAGGATTATCAACTATCATAGAGCTCAATCACCAAAACTTTATGTTAGAGATAGATATGATAGATTCGATGTGCTAAATGATAAGAAAAAACTTGGTAACAATTTTCAAAGGAAAATGTATAATGGTGTTTTTCAACCAAGTTACAACCCTAGAAATGTGCTAATTGATTGCAAGAAACTTGGTAACAATTTTTAAAGAAAAAAGTATAATTGTGCTTTTCAACCAAGTTACAATCCTAGAAATGTGTCAAATGGTTATAGCAAGAACTTTAGATCAAAGACTTATTGGAGACAAAAGAACAAAATTGACTATGATCATAGCAACATTAATTCCAAGATTATCTTTTGTTCATCTTGTTTGAAGTTTGGACATCAAGAATATTTTTTCCATCTTATGAAAGGAAAGAATAAAGAATATAGTCCCACTTGATGTGCTAGTGCAAGTGGAACTAAACATATTGTGTAGAGAATCTGAAGACTTCTCCAATTTGATTTCTTTTGAGTTTTATGTTGAGGGGGAGTTATGTAACAAAATATATGATTTAATACTCATTTAATTGATCACATATTTTGTGATATTTTTTTTATCTTTAAATCCAAATTACTACTCAGTTTGAGCATATACATGTTTTCAAAACATAGTTTGACAGTTGAATTTGAGTCCTAATAACATCAGAGACCAAATTGGAAGCATAAAAGCAAAGAAATTCACAATTAAAATTGAAAAATGTGCTTGCCTTACAGCAACTCATTGCAACGGGTTAGAAACCCGTTATAACGGTTGGAAACCCATTATAACAGGTCTTAATTTTGGAAACTAGGCATTGGACCTTTGAAGACACATTGCATTACAGAGGGGTAGAGAGATCCGTTAAAACGACTGGGAACCCGTTGTAACAGATGAAAATCTTGTATATCGATTCTTGTAATAGGAGCGATCTGGAAGGTTATTTAAACAGTTCTTCTTCTCCAACCTTCACCATTACAACTCTAGAGCAAACTTTCTTCTCTTTAACAATTTTTCTGAGAACTACTCCAAGAAATCCCAAACCAACTATAAATTTCTCCATTCTCTCAACTAAAATGATCTTCTCAGCGATCATTGCCCTTTCTCATAGCACCACCAAGTCCACCAAAGTCTAGAAAATTAGTGGCAAAGAAGAGAACAAACCCGCTCCAAGCATACATTTTGCCACAACCTCTACCTCAATGCCTCCTCATATGTAATTTAACACCCAAAGATTTCAACATCTTTACAGGTATGTACCTCTCCGGCACTTGAACCTATGCTACTCTACTCCTTGCCAAACGTTGAGAATGTCATGCAATACATCTCTTAACAAGTGTATCATTTGTCAATGCATGAGAAGCACAATACGACAATGGTACATGAGAGACTCAATGGTTAAAACGAGTGTCCATGATTCCAATTTCTTGGAACCAACAATTCGATTCTTGGAATGAATTTTCCAAACCAGTCGGAGCCGAAGCTCAAGCACCCGAACAAGAAGGGAATGAGGAGGCCACTAAAGTCAACTCGGATGATGATGGAGATGAGAGTAGTGAGGAAAAATAAGAGTGCTTAGGGTAGAAAATTTAAAATTTAGCTATGCTACAATGAAAACTTTAATATGTTTAATTTGATGTTTTGTACTCATGTTTTGCATGCATTTGCTTAGATTTGAGTTGTTTTATATCTCTTGATTATGCTTCCCATTTTATGATTATATGCTTTGATTTTCATATTATAACATGCTTATTGAATTAAATGAGAGTATATAACTCAATACTTATGCTTAATTGTCACATTTATACAATGAATATATTGAGGGGGAGCTTGATTGTCTTGACTTGCACTTGATTTTACATACTTATATATAGGGAGAGAAATCAAATTTGAATTGAGCCTTTTGCCAAACTTTGCAAAAAGGAAAAGAAATGTAGTGTAATGCATAATTTTGATATGCACACGCATAAGGTTTTGCAAATTATCAAAAGGTGGGAGTTTGTTAGATTAAACTTTTCTTTGGTTTGACATTTTGCAAAACAAATCAGTACTAATCTTGCACAATTGAGTTTTGATGAGTTGCAGGTTTATACATGTACAATTAAGTATTGCAAATGCATCATGTTGAATGTACAAGTCAAGAGTAACAAGAAGACATCAATAGCAAGCAAAACAAAGCCTCATAGAGGCTTGCATTACTGTAATGCTACAAAACTCATCACAATAGGTTACCAACCCATCACAACACATGAGAAAGGCATCACAACGGGTTGCCAACCCATCATAATGAGTTCCTTACCCATCATAACGGATTCCTCACCCGTCACAATGGATTCCTGTCAAGATGGGCCCAAAAGTTAGCCAGAGATGCAGACAAGGGCAAAACTGGAAAGGTGCCAACCTATCACAACAGATTCCATAACAAGTTGCCCATTTCTGTAATGGAAGCAACCCTGGTCGAGATTACAAGACTTCAAGAAGTGCTATGCCTATATAAATTTGGGACATACGTTCCAGCAACATCGATCAAGAAAGCATCCCCCAAGTTTACAAGCACTCAATTGAGCATAAAAAAAGTACCGAAGCCTTCTCCTTCCAACATCCAAACCTAGGACTGTTTAGGATAGTTAGTTCTCTAATTTTCTATTTGTGGGAGAATTTTAGTTGTTTTTGTTTGGTGAACTACGTTGTGTTGTTAATCAAGACCATTTATCTTTGTAAAGCGGTATAGTTCCTTGCAAAGGTTTGGAGCTTGTAGCATAGGCTCCATTATTGTAAAAATACTTATGATCTAGTGTATTCGGTTCTGGAAGGTATTTTGGATCTAGGGGTCCCGTGGTTGTTGGCTTGGTTGATAAGCCGACCCAGATTACATAGCATGTTCTCTTGCTCTCTTGCTCTTACTCTCTCTTTTACTCTACTTTTGCATACTTAATTGAATTATTCAATTGCTCTATTACTTGCTTGCTTGACTTAGTTAGGTGATTCAGATCCAAAAGCTATACTTGAAATTGCTAAACGCTTCTGCAATAGTTTTACGCCTTTTAGACCCTTGTTCAAAATAAAAAAATGAAGATGAGCAATAAGGATTTACAGATGATGATGTATATGAAGAAATTAAAGTAATAGCGATAGAGCAAGCACCAAATAGAGACTCAACCTCAAGGATTCAGATGATGATGTATATGAAGAAATTGAAGAAATAAAGATTGAGCAAGCACCAAATGGAGACTCAACCTCAGTTCAGGCTCATTAACAAGGTATAATACATGATCAGGTGAACTCTATTGAGGATGTTGAATGAAGGGGCAAACTTGTACTGGTAAATGAAATTGATCATGTACAAGAAAGGGGTATCAATTGCAACTCATTTTGTGTTTAAAATTGGTTAAAGTAGCCAAGATGCTCGGAGTGTGTTACAAAAGGAACATGTGAGTGTGATTGAAGACATCAGATTGTGAAAGTGTCTAAGGTGATACAAGGGAAGGGAATATATGAGAAGGTGTCTGAGAAGGTGCATCATAACATGGTATTAAATGCACAAGAGCTACAAGGTGAAGAAGAGGTAAGCAACAAAGGGTAGTAGTTACCAATCCAATAGAGAGAAGGGTGGAAGAGAATCATGCCTCTTATAAAAAATATATTCAGCCTCCAACCCCTTTACATTCAGAAGGGGGTCAAAGGAATGATCTACAAGGTGACCAGATGGGATCTCAGCGCAATACCATATTGGCTGTAATTGGGGCAACTGCTACTCAGATATAATTGGAGATCCAAGACACTGAGGATGTGCTAGATATTCAGCCTCTTACAAGGATACCACCTGCTACGTGCCAGAGCCTCAGATTGCAAATACAAAATTATGAAAACTTTGCATTGGAGAAGGCTATCAACCGAAAGTATAAGACTATTCATGAGCTCACAAGTAATGGTACAAATTCTCTTGTTGGATCTTTTCCTTTGCATGAACTCATTGATCATCAACTAGTCAATCTATTCAATTGTTTTGGTTGACTCTAGCATATAATGTGCAAGATAGTATTGATAACATCCAATTTTTGAGATCACTATTCTAAGGCTTAGTTTCAACCTACCTTAGATGAATTCGAATTCAAAATCAATTATGGTACAAAATTTCTCAAAAAAAAAAGGACAAAAGAGAAAAATTAGATCAGATAGTAAATATGATGAATTGCTTATAAATTAAATGAAAATGTTAAGTTGGAACATTAGAGACTTGAATAAAAAAGTCAGAAGATGCAACCTAAAAGAGGTTATTAGAGATACACACATAGATATAGTTGAAATACAAAGAATCTAAAAGGGGAAATGTAAAAAAGAGTCATAAAGTCTTGTTTGCCAAATGTATATTAAAATGTTATTCTTCCTGCTAAGGACACTACATGGGGGATATTGGTTGGGATCAACACGAATACTATAGAGAATATACATCATTTTGTTGCTAATTTTCCAGTCCTTTTGATTGTTAAAGATGAGAAAGATGGATTTCAATTTGGACAATATTTGTTTATGGTCCTATCAAATATCACCTGAAAAAAATAGAAGAATTGATTATGTTAGGGGGTTTTTGGTAAGGTCCCTGGGTTCTTCTAGGTGATTTTAATATTTTAAGATTCAGATATGAGAAGAATAAAGATTCTCTCATTGTGTCTGGTGCAACATTGTTCAATCAGTTTATTTTCGAGCTTATTGTTGAATATCAATTGAATGGATGTATTCACATGGCAAATCTAAGAAAAAATTCATGTCTGGCTTTACTGGATAGATGTTTAGTACATAACCAATGAAATGTTCATTATAATCAAGCTATGGTGAAGGAACTGCCTAGATAAAATTTGACCGTACTTCTTTACTAGTTGATACTTGCATTCAACAAACTATCAACCACATTTTTATATATAACAAACTATGGTCAAAGATGTCAGAATTTAATGAACTACTTTCCAGATGGTGGCATACTCAAGTCAGAGGTGTAGATGTTGCATCTAAATGAGTGAACAAAAATGAAAATGTTGAGGAGGAAAATGTCAGGTTGGGCTAGAAATCATTATGGTGAAACTAAAAAGGGAAAAATATTCAATTAGAAAAAATAGATAAATTGAATCATGTGCAAGAGAGTAGAGATTGGTTACCAGATGAATATGAAGACTTTATTGAAACTAATAGGAAATTAGATGATATTTATGACAAGAAACAACAATACTAGGGGGTAAGGGCTAAGAGTGATGGGCTGTTGCAAGGTGATAATAATACAAAATACTTTCATAAAATGGCTACTTATTCAAGGAAAAGAAAATATATCCAGAGATTAAAGGACGACCAACATGTAGAAACTAACTCTCAGATCATTGAAGATCATGTTGTTGATTATTATAAACAATTGTTTCTTATTCCAGGGGAGCAGTACGTTCAATTGTAAGATGAATTTTGGAAACAAGAAGATGCAGTAAAAGATGAGGATTGTAGAGATCTAATTGCTCCTTTTGAAGCAGATGAGATAAAATATGTTGTGTTCTCTTCCAATGGTGATAGTGCTCCAGGCTTAGACGATATGGCATTTTCTTTATATCAAAGATATTGGGAAATGCTTAAAGATGATATTCTAGAAATATCCAATTCATTTTATATACATTTATTGAGAGTAGATAATTTAACAGAGCTATGATTTGTTTACTTCTAAATATTATAAGTGCTGAAGAGATTAAGCAATATAGACCTATCTCACTATTGAACTGCAGCTATAAATTGATAACCAAAGTGCTTACCTCAAGGCTTGAGCCTGTGGTTAACAAAATTGTGGATCAATCTCAGGCAGTCTTTTTAAAAGGCAAATATATTCTTGAAAATGTCATATGTGCTTCTGAAGATATTTATTACACAAAAAAAATAAGGAAGGTGAAAATAGATCTTGAAAAAGCTTATGATATGGTTTATTGTCCTTTTCTATTTGACATGATGAGAAAAAAGGATTTCCAGAAAAGTTTATTTACTGGATTCAACAATTACTATGTGGGGTCATATGTGCATAAATCTAAATGGGCAAATAACTCAATATTTTGAGGTTCAGAGGAGATTGAAACAAGGAGACCCACTCTATTCCATTTTGTTCTATATGGTTGCTGCTACTCTTAACCAACTAATCATAAAATCAAGGGATGCTTGTGTAATCAAAGGATTAGGTCATATATTATATAATAATCACCGATTAATCAATTTGCACTATGTAGATGACACAATCATATTTACTCAAGCAAATTAGCAAATGATTCAAGCAATAAAGTGGAGTTTCATTGGTTTTGAAGCTTTAACAGGTTTGAAAGTCAATTACTCAAAGTGTGAAGTATTTCTTATAAATGTTGATCCTGATAGAGCAAAGTCATTAACTAATATATTTGGATGAAAATTAGCTAAATGGTCTTTAACTTACTTGGGTATTCATATTCACTTCAGGAAAATAAGTGCTAGAGATTGGAATCATATAACAGAAAAATTCCAGTTTAGGCTTCAAAACTAGAATTGATTAATAATGTTGTCTCTACGAGAGAAAGTAGTCTTGATTAATAGTGTGTTAAGTTTCCTATCTATATACATGATGAGTTATCACTTAATGCCAACCGAAATAGGAAAGCAATTAGATTTAATTAGATTTTTTTTTCTGGAATAATGAAGATAAGAAGAGATATCATTTATGTAAGAGGTTATGAACAAATCTCTCGTTTGCAAATGGAAATGAAAACTTAAAGATCCTGATTATGAGAGTAGATGGAAAATCATACCCTTAACAAAATATAAGAACTCAACTAACCATAAGTCTTTGGTCTCTCATTTGTACTCGATCGTGGTCTCTCATTTGGAAGAAAATCAGATAATTTGAGTATATCATTAATATAAATAAAACAATGAAGATGGGCAATGGAATTCAAACTAGTTTCTTGCAAGACATTTGGTGTGGGGACATTCCACTGTCAATAAAATTTCCCATATTATATCAAATTTGTACTAACAAGAATGTCACAGTTGTTGTAGCCATACAAAGAGGGAAATTATTGCTAAATTTCAGAAGAAACTTATCTCCAGTACAAAGGCAACAAATGTTGTCTTTGCAACTACAGATTAGGCCAATTCTGTTATTGACTGCTGGCCATAGTAGTTGAATCGTAAAGTGTATCGTGTATCAGTGGATTTAGTATCGTATCGTGTATCGCGTATCGTATCGTATCGTTAAGATACGCTAAGCTATTTTTAAAATAACAAAAGGAGTAATTAGTATCTAAAAAGAAACTCTAAATAACTAAAGAAACTATCATAATTTAAAAACTCTCTGAATGTGAAAATTACTGAGTTCGGTATATAAGGAATCTGAACTATTCAACATTTAAAATTTAGAATTAACTCTTTAAACTTGAAAGTTCCTGATTGTAGTATATGAATTGCTAGGCCTGTGCAATATAATAAGTAAATCTGTGTGGCCTAGTGCAACTGTGTGCCTCAGTGGAGACCAAAGTAAAGCCAAAAGCCAGAGAAATAAAGCAAAGTAGCAAACAATCGTGTGTGCAACTGTGCATTAAATGCTTTCTAGATCTTCTATTAACAAGAAGATGGTTAGGTAATGGCGATAAACTCCTCTCGCTGTCAAGGTTGGGCGTTGGGAGTGCAGATTTCTTCTTCAATTCCAGTTTCTTTCTCTCTCTAACTTTGCAGCTCTCTGGCTTCGCTAAAATCTGCACACGAGAAAACGCGAGAAAGGGCTAGGGTTGCACAAATTGGCGCGGAATAGTGTCGTAAAGGAGGAAAAAGTAAATCGTCGGGGCTGATTGTAGTTATTGAGGCAAAATTGCGAATTCTATTGGACGGTTCGTGAATCGCAACTAAATAAGATACGATATGATACGATATGCGTATTTTATTCTTGTATCGTCGTGATTCACGAGATACACTCCATCTCAGATACACATGTAAGATTCGTATCTCTGAGTCTCTGAATCGTATCGAATCGTGAGATTCGTATCTCCTGTATCGTAAGATTCGCGAGATACACTTCATCTCAGATACACATGTAAGATTCGTATCTCTTAGCATCTGAATCGTATCGAATCGTGAGATTCGTATTTCATATCGTAAGATACTAACTACTATGCTGCTGGCAATGATACTATTCTTTGGCAAGATAAATTGATGCAGAAAATTGAAAATAAAATCATTTACAATTAATTGATATTTAGAAGGGTACTAGATACTTCTAGTAAAGTTATATAGAGCTTACGAATTTCCTCTAATTTTTTTTTATGGTTACATTGCAAAATAAAATTCTTAGTAAGGGCAAACGTGAGATTAAGGGGGTGGGAGGGTGATGTACATTATGTTTACCATGATCATATTGAAACTGTGAATCATTTGTTTGTGAAATGCAAGCATGTTCAAATGGTGCGGGATTGTATTGTTATCATTCAATGTAGATTTGGTACCAACATCTATTGAAGATGTAGGAAATTTTTTCATAGTGTTGACTTCACTACATTTTGAATTGCTTTGCTTGATAGGTGCAGCAGTAATGTGGAATTGTTGGCTAGAGAGAAACAAATGTTGTTTTAATGATGTCAATCCTATTACTATGAGAAATTATGGAGCTAAAATGAAATCAATACTTATATACTGATCAGTTAATTGTGATAGCAAACACATGACATCTCTGGAAAACTGGCTGAGGAAAGTGGGAATGGACAAGGAGGATTTGGAGATTGAAGCAAGATCACAGATGGTGATGAATAATGTCAAGTTGTTGGAGATGGATACAGGTTCAAATGGAGGCATGAGGATACTGATGTCATAGAGGGCTTCCATGATTTTCAATGCTTGACACTTTCATATACCATCTTTTATTTTTAACATTGGCTTTTGATTGCTGTGTTGATGATGTATATGCTTATAAAGGATTTATGTTGAATCCTTCGTTTACTAGTTCTTTTGTGGGGGTATATAATAGATCGAATAATTGAAGAGATGGATAATATTACTGCACTGCTAAAAAATAGATAATGATACCGATGCAGTTATGTTGAGATTGATATACTGAGACAGTTGGGTTAGATGTGTATTTTGTTGGATGGCAGAGGCTCGCGCCTCTGTATTTTATTTTATGTTTTGTATATATATTACTTCCACTACAGATTTGACTTCTAACAGCGGACCAAAATGACCTTTAACAGCAGACTTGGCCTCGCTGTTAAAGCTAGGACGGTTAAAAGCCTGAAGGCTCCACTGTTAGAAGTTCGATCTTTAATTAATAGTGGATCTGTTAACTTGGGCTGCTTTAAAAAACCCCTTTTACACCGGATTCAGTTGTCTCTGGTCCGCTTTTAAAAACTCCTTTTACACCGGCCACTTCCTTGACGATCCACTATTAAAGGGTGTCCATCCGCTTTTAAAGGGGTGCTGCCAGCGCCCAATTGTTTGGGTTTTTACACTGGACCCAACGTCACAATCCGGTTTTAAAGGTGTTTAATTTTGTTTTTGTTTTTGGTGGCTAGTTCATTTTACTAGCCTATATAATACAGCATACTCCAGCAGCACATACAAACACACATATACAAATATACAAATGCACACATCGCAATAATACAACATGACATCCAATCAACAATCAAAGTGTATACAATATCACAAAAATAACATACAAATGCATATCATAAATCTCCATAATCACAAATGTACACAACATCACAAATAATAATTGACAAAATTACAAATCAATGTTTTTACCTCGACAATATCGCTCGATGAATACGAAGAAGGATACGGATGAAGTTCCTGAAAGAAAACTAGAGTTAATATTATTGGACTTCGATAACACAATAATAATGTGTAGATGTATAACTCAATCTAAAATATAGTTAATTTTCATCTTAAGCTTTAGCGATCTCAAACTAGATGCATCATGATACGACGTAGCTATCTGATACATCGATAGCATCACGTAATATCCGCACTCCCAGCTATTGGGTTGCGGATCGAGGGCTCTACAAAAATTACAAAGTAACATCGATCGCTGTAAAAAAGCTTTTAAAAGCGGATGTCACTTGGGTTCGGTTTTAAAAATTGACATTTTAAAGCGGGTCATAAGTTGGGGGGCGCTGTTAAAACGTTTAAAACCGGATGCACTATGCCATCCGCTATTAAATCATCTTTTTAAAAATTGGCCTTCCACGTACAGTCCGATTTTAAATGGTTTAAAATAATGTTTTTCACCATTTTACACCAAATTTGACTTAGGATCCGATTTTAAATGTTCAGTCCACTTTTAAAAAATCGGTATTAAAAATCATTTCTACAGTAGTGTTCATTTTTCCTTGAAAAATGAAATAAGAGACGCTTCATGCTCATTTAAAAAAAAAAAATAACCAAACAATTTCAACACAATAAATATGTACTGTCTGTCTCTGGAAGTAACATAAAATGCAAGCAATGTGTCCAAATAATATTTAATGCAGAGATGAAAAATCAGACGTGTCAATTTCCACGTTGCATATTAGAAGCTTCTATCTGAATAGTGACAAATGCGTGTCATGTTGAAAAGCTCATATATAGTGAAGAAATAATGAAAGTCGTATGTATGACAATAACATGTCCAGGTATGTGGAAATGGAGTGCACCCACAGTGTTACAGTACGGAAAAATCGATCTTCTACAATTATTTTTTAAGGTCGGTTATATTAAAACTAGATGTAAAAGTGTCGGTTTCACTTTCCGGATAATTTTTTCACCGGCTATTCTAATAACATATATATAAATCAAGACATTCACATTATTTATTTAGTAAGTCCAGTGTAGAAATTGTCGATTAGAGCGTCAGACATCTACATTCTTTGTTTATCAACCATTCGGTGTAAAAATATGTGAAATTCTTTTGCACTCCTCATTTACATCAATTATTAGAACTCTGATGTAAAAAACTTAATACTGAAAAGAAAAAAAAACAAAAGTCGATTAAAATATTGTAACAAATTTGTTTTGAGATTATTTTGTAACCCCTTTTGTTTTTGTTAATGTTTACTAATTTGTTTTTATATTGTTTTGTATAGTGGGTGAGTATGTTATATATGGACAAAAATTTTAAAACACAAAATTTGATCGATACAAATTCAATAATTAATAGTGCAATTAAATTAATTTTGATCCATATATAGCAGAATTTGTCTATTTTGTATAAGATTTTTGCTTTGCTGGATTGTAGAGAACAAAATCATTGGTTTTATTTATTTTGTACATGCTCCGAATCTACAACTAATATTAATTAACAAAAAATTTAGTGGTGTAAATAAATTATTCAGAATGTCGCTTCGGTATTAATGAACAAAAAGATCAGCATTTTTTATCAATGTCCGCATGCGCAGCGTTAACGCCCCTTGGTAAAAGAAATATTTAGTTGTTGCCTCTTCGCTGTCTGCAAATCTAAGCCCTTTATTTGCATCAAGATTCATACTTTCTCAACTAATAATATCTGACCCTCTTGAATCACATCATAGCCGTTCGTTTCTTACAACTTAGTAGATCTGGGTCATTTGCTTCCTGCTGGGCGTATATGATAAGCTAGCTTTCCAGAGAACATTCTCGACATTAATTAATAAAAATAATATAAAAAATATTCTCGATAGTACCTTTCTCACTTTCTATACTTTCTCAACTAATAATATCTGACCCTCTTGAATCACATCATAGCCGTTCGTTTCTTACAACTTAGTAGATCTGGGTCATTTGCTTCCTGCTGGGCGTATACGATAAGCTAGCTTTTCAGAGAACATTCTCGACATTAATTAATAAAAATAATATAAAAAATATTCTCGATAGTACCTTTCTCACTTTCTATACTTTCCACTTTCGTCTTCTCCAACAAAATTTCTCCAATTTCTACACTTTTTTTTCTTTCGCCATTGTCATTTGAGACTATTTATTCCGACAAGCTTTTTGGTGTAGAGCAAGAACCCGAATGAATCGACAACCACAGTTTGGAAATCCTAATCCTTCCCAAGTCTCAAATATCTCGCATCTCTCTCTCTCATCTTCTCTGTAAACTCTAGCTCATTGCAACCATAGTTTGTTCCCTCCGAGCCACCTCTGGTGACCCCCACCTCGTTCTCTCTCTCTCAACTCCACTGCATCGAGCATATTTTACTCCTATTGCTCCTTTTCTCAAATTCTGGTATCGTCTGAACCTCGCCTGTTACAAGTCAGTCACATCGGAGCATGCTCCTTTTACAGTCTTTCTATAAGGGTAGATAGTTTCTTTGCTAGTATCATGATTTTCTATTTTCAACACTACCGATAATTGCTGATTCTCGCTTTTTGTACTTGTTTTTTATTTGGGATTATTAACGAAAGAAATAGGAGTGTTGATTTGTTTGAATTTAGGTAGTTCAGCAATATTAAAATGACACTAATGTATATATATATTAGTGTTAATTTTGGCGAGCTAGCAAAAAAATGGGCTAGCCACGTCAGCAGCAAAAACTTTCTAAAATCACTGTTGTTCTACGACGGGTATTACCGAAGAACGAGTGTAATTTATAGTACATACTACACCGGATATCAAATTATATCAAGTCATAAAAGCGCTGACGAGTAAAAAAATATTAAATCTTCCACCCCTTATATTAATAGTAAAAGTATTGTAAATTCGAAGAAAAGCGGAGTGCGTCTTCAGTCTCCATGACGAATTTTAACTTATTTTTTACAACTACTGTATTTACAACAAAAAATAATATAATCGATTTATAAGTCTCGAAAGATCTGATGTGAAAGACGCTTTTTTTCCGTAGTGTTATAAGTGACCAGTGTACTGACAAAATTATATTCTTATCGTGTTTAGATCGGTGCGTGGTGGTTGCCATATCAACATCTTACTTTTACTTTATGAGATGAGAGAGAAAGAGAGAGCGCGCGCGAGTAGAGATGCATAATTAATTAATATAATAATGATACATTGATTGGAGAATAGAGATGAGGGACCTCGGATCAAGCTATTTGAATATGCCCCGCATCTTCAATTAGAGTCGTTTTCTTTTTGTAATTTTCCTTTCTTTGATCAACATCTGCATTTTATTTTTCAAGTAATCGGTTTTCAGATGGAGGCACACGATCTTTTCACTGGGCCCAATTTTCTGGCATGTCTATTTTAGTACTAATTATTTTATTTTCTTGAGAAAATGAAGTGATGGCAGTTTATTAAGTCATTAAATTATCACGGAGTTGTGCATTTGTGATCATTGGTGTGGTGAAGTACAAAACGAAAATAGAAGCAAGAAAGATCAAAGAGAAGAGAAATGAAAAAAGAAAATAATTTTGCTATCGATCATTTCAGACACCAACCTGTACAGTTTAATAATAACCGAGTGTTTTTTTTGGTACCAATTGAGTCTGATGTAGGCTGCTGCATTAGGAGCTTCAGCCAATTTCTTTCTTTTCTTTTCTTTTCTTTTCTTTTCTTTTCTTTCTTTCTTTCTTTCTTTCTTTCTTTTCTTTTTGAAAAGGCACCGATCGAGTTCAAACTCCGTACATGTGTGATACAAGAATGCTTAAAGTTCAAGTAGAGAGTAGACGACTTAACATTTTAAATATTGACCATTGTTCTCACTTGTCTGTTCACAAAGTTACTCCCGTTTTAAATACAACAATAAAATTGCACAGAAAAATTAATGGACAAATAACATTGAGCAAACTCTTCAGGTTCAGAAATTCAAATGCTCTATAGTAGATAGTAACAATAGATAAGATGGAACGGATTATGTACTCTCGAGGTTCATATATATAATAAATCTTAAAATCACTACAAAACATACGAGTCGTTCGATCTCCTTGTAGTAAATATATTATTATATAGGATATGCATTCCAAGTTCTGACTGTACCAGTTCGAAACCAGTTGAAAGAGGGGCGGGTCTACATGTATCTAGGGGGCAGTCACCCTCGTGGAATTTTTTTTTGTAAAATAATCTTATATATGTATACCATTTGTCAATTTTTTTTTGCAAAATAACCTTCTGTATTTAAAAATGAATTATCATTAAACTTTGTAGTTCTAATATTTTCTCTCTAGTTAATTTTGCCATTTGTATAATATTTCTTTGAGTATTCCCACTATCGGATATGAATTATCCACTATCATTAAACAACACAAAATACCTCATTTCAAAATACCACCGTCTTATATCCAATATAACGCAAGAAACAATGCGTCTATTTTGGATTTGTTTGTGTTCTTAATGTATTGTTGAGTATTTAACTAAATCATTATTCAACGACACAAACATCTTATTTCGAAACACCCACGGCCTTATAGCCAATATCATTGCAAGAAAAAATGCATTTATTCGGGCTTGGTTTGGATCTATACGTGTCATTGTTGAGTCTCTTATTTAGGTGGAGTTTTGCCTATTGATAAAAGACATATTTTTCAATATATAACATTGATCAGATGTTAAACAAGATCAGAACTTTGATCCTAAATCATGTCTTCACTAGCCTTGACACGGAATTAGAATAAAACTAGAGCTTTGGCCGTAATATTTTATTCTAACACATGTTTTCCTTTTCGAAAAATAGTTAATAGATCTTAGTAAAATCTTATCTTTAATAATATATTCCCCCACACACTCTATACCCTCAAAGAATTTAGTGTTTTTATCTAATGTCTCAATTGTTTGTATTTTGTAGGTTTGTAATAATCTTCAAATACGTCATGAAAATCATACATGTTCAAATGACAACTTATATTCCTTATGTTCAATTTGTATATCTATAATAATTTATGATTATTAAAGAGACTAGATTTATTTGAACATATCCATATACCTTAAAGGTTTAAATATATATTAAAATCATCTTTATGGTTTAATAAGTTGTCTTTTGTAGGTATTTCAAAAAAGGACAAATTACCAATAACAACTTTAACTAGAATAATCTAATTTTCAATAGTTAATCAACTTTATATATATTTCATGAAATATAAACTGTATGTATATTTAGTATTTACTAAAACCTTTAGAAAGTTACTAAATTCCTTTTATATTATATTTAATCTTAATTGGGGTTCCCTTTTAAAATTTATTATCTTTATCTTGTCTTTTATTAGCTTCAAATACTAATTATAGATAATTGCCAAATTTTATATTCAATCAAATTATAATTTTACTTTGCTAACTGTATTAATTATAATTATATAATGTAAAATATATATGACCTTAATTATAATTAAATTTATTGAGCAACTTAAATCTCTATTTAATTTGTCCAATAAATAGAGATTTAAGTTGCTCAATAAATTCTTCATATCAAAATCTTGTTGAAAATTAAATTTCGTGATTTTTAGAGCTTTCTTGCTAGTTTTTAAATATTAAAAAAAACAACTCAGAAATTGCACTTTTGTAGTATTAAATCTGGGTTGTTCTTAAAAATATTTAAAAAAATTGCTAGAAAGCTCTAAAAATCATGAAATTTGATTTTCTGTAATATTTTTATGTGAAGAACTTATTGAGCAACTTAAATCTCTATTTATTGAGCTATATATATATATATGCATTGTACATAAGGTGGTGTACTATGCATATTATTTTAGCCTTGATCATATATATATATATATTAACTAAGAGGAGGGATCAGTAGCCGCCATCCATTTCGTAGCCGCTCGCAATATCTCCATCATACCAAGTGTAAATCATCGATCCGGAACATTGAAAATATTCTCCATACTAATGTAGACTTGGAGACCAAATTTTATATTTTTTTGAATTTTTTTACTATTTTATCGGAAGGGTTGAAAATTGGATGTTTGTAAATCGTTAGATAAATAATTTTTCAATCCATCCGATAAAATAATAAAAAAAATTCAAAAAAAATGCAAAATTTGGTTTCCAAGTCTATATTAATATGGAGAATGTTTTCAACGGTCCGGATTAGTCATTTACATTTGCTACCATGGAGCAGTTGCGAGCGATTGGAAGTTTGGCGACTACGGATCCCTCCTCATTAACTAATAGTAACTTTAGTTAATAATAATCTAATTTTCAATAGTTAATCAACTCTATATATATTTCACGAAATACAAACTTTATGTATATTTAGTATTTACTAAAACCTTTAGAAAATTACTAAATTCCTTTTATATTATATTTAATCTTAATTGGGGTTCCCTTTTAAAATTTATTATCTTTATCCTGTCTTTTATTAGCTTCAAATACTAATTATAGATAATTGACAAATTTTATATTCAATCAAATTATAATTTTACTTTGTTAACTATATTAATTATAATTATATATAATTTAAAATATATATAACCTTAATTATAATTAATTATAGCTACTCTTAATCAACAGAATCCGAAAATTAGGAAAAATGGCACAATTTCATGTTAGTTCAATGTTTTTATCATTTTCCAAATCAATTGCGACCGCAACAGGAAGCCTTTACGATCGTAATACATCCTGTCAATTCAATTTCGTTTCTATTTTCGGAAAAACAAAGGAATTCAATTCTCTTGCAGGAAAGAGAGGGTTCTATTGTCGCAATATGTGCCTGTCAATTCAATTGTTTGCAACCAGCAAATATAACCCATATTCTATTGTCTTGCGATCGCAAAGAATTCTGTCTGGGCAAGTTTTGTTGTCCAAAAATAGAAATATGCAATGTATTCAATTATGGCCATAAAGGGTAGGGCTTGCGATCACAATTGACTTGCTTGTTAGTTCTAATTAGGTTTTGTTATGGGAAAATTCAATCTGAAAATTTTCTGTTTCGAAATTAATTCCTAAATTGTTTCATAACTTTCTAAATTCTACTTTATTTGTTCGAATAATTATTCAAATTTTTTGAATAATATCAATTTTAAAAATTCAAAATTTTAAAATTCAAAATTTCTAGAAAGTACATAAAACTAATTGCAACAATTAAATCGATATATTTCCAGAAAGTATCCTAAATAACGCATTGGAGTTGGCTCTGATACCACTTGTTGGTGCAATTCGAGAATTCAGATTTAGCCATAATACCGAAATTCTAACCTAAGCAATTGCAATTGAATTATGCTTCCATGAAATTATTTAAGACAAAATAAAATGGTGCGGAAGAGTGAACTTACATCTGTCTCTTAAAATTCAATCACCTTTTGCCACTCAAGCAAGTCGAGAAGTCGGTGAAGACGATTGAACTACACCTCGGTGCGCTAGCGGATCCTTCCAAGCAACTCTCGATGCCAACTTTTCTTCAAGATCACGAATGAATCGAGAAGTTTTCTATCAATAATGGAGAGATAAAGGGGTCTATGCACAACACATGTTCCTTAACATAACATACGATAATGCTTGGAGACCCAGCGCCTTTTATACTAGTGCAAACGTATTTTTGGAAAGATACTGTAATTAATACCAAATATTCTCTGGACTATTTGATAATATATTTTTTTCAATTATTTTCCAAATTATCATATTTATTCATGTGAACATGTTCCTCAAATTTGGTATTGTTTGAAACACAAGTTAAAAATATATCGACAAAATAATGCAACATTTTCTGCCTCTTCGCAGGTCTCTTGCGACCACAATTGATTTGGATGCAAACTTGGCAGGAAATCTGCCAAGTCACTTGCGGCCACAAAGGGGGCTGTTGCGGTCGCAATTGAACTGTTGGATTTCAGCAGATTCTTTTCAAGTATCTCCTGATCTGTTGCGGTCGCAAAAGGGGCACCCTTACGACCGTAAGAGTATTGCGGATTTTTTGTTTCGCTTGGGCTTTGATCCAAAATTTTTGGTTTTAGCTCAAACAATATTTCTAACTTTACATTAACACTATATTAGTTTAATTAATCATAATAGGTACATCAGTAATTGTAATTAATTCACATTAAATTCCATATGTATTTGTATCCAGAATCTTAGCAAAATATGTATTATTCCTTGTATAAATTAATCACATTTACGACATATCTGATGTTACTCCTCGTAACATAGATGACAATATGAGATATATTAATCATATAACACGTAGTCCAAACTTTGTTTATTGAATTTGATGTCTCAATTCCAAAATTCTTTATACAATTCGCCAACCCCTTAGACACCAACTATTGCATAACTGTTGTACACGATATTTTTCCTCTTCGGTATTGATTATGTGGAAACCTATAGCCTAGTAATTTGAGCAAAAACCATAAGAGTCGTTCTCTCTTTAGCAATAACTTCCAGTTGGCCAATTCGACAACTTGATGTTTCAGATGCTTTTCTGATTGGTGATTTAACAAAAATAGTTTTCATCCATCAACCTCAAGGCTTACAAATCCTACTCATCCAGACTATGTTTGTCAATTACACAAATCTTTATATGGCCTCAAACAAGTATCGAGAGCATGGTTGCAGAAGTTAAGTGATTGTTTGGTTTAATTTGGCTTCAAACTGTCATGCTATGACCCTTCCCTTTTTTGGCCGATTCTCAAAATCATACAACATTAGTTTTGGTGCTTGTCGACGTTATTATTGTTTATGGCAATAACCTTGATCTGGTTCAAAGCTATATCACTCAATTGAGCACAAATTTGATATTAGGGACTTGGGCAACCTTCACTACTTTCTAGGCATTGAAGCGACCTACACAAAGAAATGGTTGTGTCTATCTCAAACTAAATATCTCTCTGATCTTCTTAAAAGATCTAACACGATCAATTCTAAACCATGCCTTTCTCCTATGGCTCCTGGCATAATACTCTCTCAAGAAGTGATTTGGTTTTAATTATACCCTATACTTATGTGAAAGTTGCAAGTCGATTATAGTATTTAGAGATCGAATTCTCAAGGACAAGTTGGATTTCGTTTCTTCAATAGAGTAATTTTAATTCAACTATAGAAAAGTAAAAGTAAAAAGATTGATGTTGATTTGTCATTGTAGAATTTTGATCTAAGTTAAAGTAAAATTGTACAAGTTTTCGAAATATTAAGATGGGAGACTTTGGATGCCTAGCCTTTACTATCCACTTTGTTGATATTTACTTAGATTGATAAATGGTTGTTTTGTATTATCAAGACACAATTCTCAAATTTTGGTATGAAATGATATCTCTATATTAATACCATATCTAAACTAGAATAATTTTCACCTCTCGATACTTGATCATCCTAGTCTAAATCTATATTTCTTGTTTAGACAGTATTGGTTATTATTTCGTAATCAAGAACAAGTGTTGTTCTATTTATAGAGATGGTTTGTTTTATAGATCTTCTATTTTAAGAAATGGTCTATACTTGCTTTATCTAGAAATGCACATGTATAATATCAACAAAAACAACTCAAGTCTTCATATGAGAGTTTAACTCAAATGTGGCATCATATCTTAGGTCATGTAAACGAGAGTCGCATTAAGAAATTACAAGAAGCATGACTTCATAGTGACCTTGACCAGATTGTTAGTATTGATGTCCTAGATCAAGCATGACTTCATATGAGAGTTTAACTCAAGTATTGATGAACTTGACCTATGAGTTTACATTCATTCATGCATAATTTTATATGGGGATGATATGTACTATTTACTTGTTTAGAGTTGATACGATTGGCTCTAGTTCAAGTGGGAGATTGTTAGTATTGATGTCCTAGATCCATATCATATTATATTATGTAATTTGATAATTTTAGTTTATTAGTGAAGGATTTCATCATTTTGTTCTTGAGTTATTATATTGTGTAGGTCATTTGAGTTTATGACCTGGATTGTAGAATTCCACCATGTCTAGTTGTATCATTAATTTATGAAATTAAAATGTTTAATTTCATTTCCATAGTGATGGGATCCCACATGTCACACCATATGAAAGATTAAAAGAAAATGTATTAATAAAACATATGTTATATGTATATAATGTGTGACATTTTAATTATAAAGAGTTATAATTAATTTGAACATATTATACGTTATTAATACATGAACAATTTTTATGACATGAATATGTTGTAATATAATTCTAGAAATATTTAAAGTATGTGTGACATATTTTAAATGAGTTTGAACACATGAGAGATGTATTTAAATTAATATATATGTTGCTCATATTAAGTATTGGAATGTGGATTTAACTGTATATTAATATGATTAATATGTAAAACCAATTTAAATTAGAGAGAAAGAGAATTCTGGATATTTGAGCTAAGATTACAAGGCTCATTAATTAATTTTTTTTTCCAAATTAATTATTAATTGTTGTCCTAATCTTTGCCTATATAAGTCCCTCCATTTTAGAAATTTAATAACTATCATTAATCAAAAAAATGGTGTGTGCTAGTTATTTTCTCGAGAAAAACGTTTTTTTTTCTTTCTCTCCTTTTCTCATGTGTTGAGAAAAATCTCCATTAAAATTCTGGATATTTTGAAGAAGGTTTGAAACTAGAATTAAGGTTCTACTTGTTGATCTTCTACTAGATTTAGAGATATAAATATTTCTTTAATCTTTTGGTGAATACTCAAGGAGACTTGACATTTGAAGGGCTAAAGCACAACTATCGTCGAAAGAGAAGAGAATAAAAAGTTGCTAAACAAGACAATCCTATGATTTAGAGATCAAATATAAGGTATAAAGTTATTCTCTTATTAATTAGACAAATTAGTATTATTTCTTAAAGTTACTATAACTCATTTATTTTGAATTGAATAAAATTTTTGTTTTATTCTTTTCGTTCTAAGCATAAAAACCTTCAATGCTAAAACAGAAACCGTTGAGACAAATCAATTCAGTCTACCAGAATCAGTTACAAGAGGATCATTAGTTAGTTGCTAAGCAGTAAGGATTACATACATTGCATTTAGTCAGAAAGACGATTGTATTTTATCAGTACAAATGTATATAAATATCCTCATGGACATTCTGAGAAATTCAATAAAATACAATAATTACTGTTATAATTCTTCTTCCTCTTTTGTCAAATTACAGTTTGTCACCTTATATGAGTTCCAGTTTTTATGGGGCTAGTTTTTTAGAACTCTTCTCCATTTTTATTCTTAATTCACAACATATATAAAACTAGAGTTCCCCTTCTCCATTGGTTTATTACATAAAAAGAAACTAAAACTAGAATTTGACCGTGTCACTCACGGGCTTCATAGCTGGAGAACGACGAAATGGTGACTGAAATCCAAGTTATATAATATCAATATAATTTTTAATTCATTACATATAGCGCAGCTCTTGCAACTTGTAGTTTGCTAGGTAGCAAACTTTTTAGAAAAGGATAATGTTTTGTAGATATCACATTCGATACCAACTATTTATATCGATTTTATTATGCACATTTAGTTGAGTTATCAAACACATTATTTGAGTTATTATGCATGTTATACCATAACTATTTTAGTACAAAAAAATAACATGTATAATTATTTTATTACAGAAAATAACATGCATAATAACTCAAATAATGTGTTCGATAACTTAACTAAATGTGCATAATAAAATCGACAACATGCATAACTATTTCATTACAAAAAATAACATGCATAATAACTCAAATAATGTGCATGATAACTCAATTAAAGATGCATAATAAAATCGATATCAATAATTAGTATCAAATATGATATCTACGTATCAGCTCCCTTTAGAAAATTAAGAAATTTTAGACACGAAGAACAGAAGTGAACTGGAAGTAACTTGGCAAATAAATGCTGCGCATTTTTCTATGAATAGACTAAAACCAAAGTAAGAAATGTAATTGACTGAAGGGCAAGAAAACCAAAGTTAGGTTAACTCACGTGATACACACCACTAAGTTGTCAAACGTTTAGAATGACTACACAAATAAGTACTTTCGTTTTGGTTTCGTTTAAATTAACGATACAATATCGATTTTCATTGAACGTTTTGTTATTGAGACGGAAGAAAAATCATTGTCGGTGATCTTTCTGTCAAATTAAACGATTAAAACAATATAAACATTAAAAAAAGTTCGTTTGAAATGGCATTGATTTTTCTAAGTTACAGTCTTATAGATCAAAATTTGAAGATTAAAACACCTATATCAAAATACAACAAGTCACAATCCACATATATAATTCAAAATAAATTCCTAACATTAATTTCATAACAAATACTTCACAAATTCATATCAAGTGTCCTACAGATCAAACTAACATGAACTTCATAACAAGATGATTAACTCACAGTCTCACAACAAAAACTAACACAAACTTCATAACATAAACTTCCTAATAAGATGATTAACTCATTGTGCCAGCCAACAAGGTCAAACTAATCCCAAGTTATCTTCTCAGATATCTATCTGAGCCAATGGCTAAAAATAAATTTTTTGAAAACAATAAAACACATATATCATCATAGAATAATCATGACTTGAGACTAATGAGCCTATGAGCTGAACAAACTAGGCTTCATCTTAAGTTGCACTACTTAATCTGAAAATAATAATTACCATTGACATTGTGACTTGTGAGTCTGTGACAAATAATATCATGAGTGCCACGAATAGTATCATTCGACGTCGCTTCAACATTATCCCATAATGGAGCACCAACTTCTCCATCATTCTCTGCAAATCAACACAACAAGAAAATAATGGTGCTTAATTACCAACTATTCATATTACCAAGTATAATAAAAAAAAGAAAATTAAAGAATGTTTCTTACTAGCGATCGAAGCAAGCAACCAATCCTGAGCACATATGAGAGCTTTAATGCTCTCATCGTTCAAAGAGTTTCTAACAGATGACAGTGTTCTGCCACTAGTAGAGAATGTGGACTCAGATGCAACAGTCGATGCCGGAATAACCAGGATGTCTCATGTTAGTTGAGACAACTGGGTATTTAGGCAGCTTCAATTTCCACCAAGCTAAGATGTCAAATCCAAGCCACTATTATCCAATGCCTCAGCTAAATAGTCTTGAAGCTCTGATTTTACTGGTTCAGAGGTTTTCATTTCATTAATAAAATCTTTTAGTCTAGTCTTGTATCATTGACACTACTTGATGCCCCACAAGTTTGCCTACTGAACCAACCATACATCATGAGTAATTGAACTAAACTGCCATAAACATAAGTAATTGAACTACTTGATGCCATAAACAAGTAATTGAAATGAACTAAATTGAACAAGTAATTGAATTAAATTGAACCACTTGATGCAATAAACAAGTAATTGAATTGAACTACTTGATGCAATAAACACGTAATTGAATTGAACTGAATTGAACAAGTAATTGAATTGAATTGAATTGAATTGAATTGAATTGAACTACTTGAGTACCTTTGAGGTCTTGATGAACTGTCAGCTTGGCTTTGTAAGGATTTGGAGTGTGCCTCCAAGTACTCCTTGAACAAAGCATTGATGCATGCAATCAAGTTTGTCATATACCATTGATAGTTATTAGGGTATATGGTTTGAAAATAGTACTCAACAACTCCAAGCTTGCATCTTGAATCTATAACACAAGCATTGGCTAAAAGTGTATTCCCACTCATCCAATATCTTTTCCACTTAGGAAACATTGTCTTACACATCAAAATAATAAAAGGATAAGGACTACTCTCCATTTTTTATGTTTATATACATCTCACAAAATTCAGGAAAGAAAATGTTTAGTGTGGGATACATGGTGCCACTAAATTTCAATGTGGCAGTATAAAAAACTTTCAAACAGTCCATTAAAGCCTGCATTGCATCCCATTTCACATCATTTTATTTCAGTGTGTACTTCTTATCAAGTGTACAATACATCTCAATTGTTGGCCTGAGCTGCAAGGTTACTTCCAGCATAAGATATGTTGAATTCCAATGTGTTGGAACATCCCATGCATGTTTCTTATTTGAAACACCAACCTGAAAATAAAATAAAGAAAAATATTACAACTTGTCAGATTTAATTGAAGTAGATATATCAATTACAAAGTTAAACATAAATAAAGAAAATGTTAAGTACAAACCTGAGATGTTGTCATTTAAAACCTTTTCATTCTAGCTTGCTAATGACGAAGGTACTTCGTCGTATCAGAAATTTTTGCAAACTCATCAGTATATCAAGCCCATCTTGAACAACCATGTTCAAGATGTGGCATTCACATATTTGATGGAAAATTGAGCCTTATGCAGATAGTGCATCTTATCAGTGGTCTACTCAATGGCTCTCTCATGAAAGCATCATTGTTAGATGCATTGTCAAGCACAAGGATGAACTCCTTCTTGTCCAATAGGGAGAGGGAATATGGCTAAAGTTAAATATTCTCTTCCTTATTCTCCAACTATCATCAATGTAGTGACATTTAAGGGCCCTGAAATTCCCATCTCTTAAATTATTAGTCCACATATCACTAGTAAAGCTCACTTTACAATCAAGTTTGCCAAATACTTCATATAGAGTTTGCCTTTCTTCCTCATAAATACAGGCAATCCTTTCTAACAGTATTTCTTGATACCAATTTAAACTCTGGAGTAAGACTCTTTATAAACACTCTCAAGTAATGGTGAGTTACACAATTAAAGGGGTACTCATGAACAAGCACCATGATTGCAAAGTTTTTCCTAGATCTGGCTTGGTCAAATTTGTATATAGCAACTTTTTGCTCACCTAAAAAAATGAATTTATTAGAACACTTTGTAAATAAAATAATGAATTTATTTATAAAAAAAATCAATGAATTAGTCTTTACCTAATGTAGGGCCAGATTGCAACAACATTTGCAACTTATCAGATTTGCGCAAGTTTGGTCTTTTCTTGGAACCCTTAGTAAAATGATACTTCAATGAGCTAGTTCTTTTGATTTTCCACTTGATAAACAAACCCACAATAATTGCAAATAACATCGTAAAACCCACCAGGTTGAACTGGACCCTTTTGAAATGCTCCCGCACCTCTGAGATCATAACTTCTCTATGTTTTGCTCTTTCTAGTTGCCTTATGTACTTGACATTCAGGTGCAATTGCAACTGCATCAGGGTTTTGTGTGTCAGTAAGGTGGACATCAATCTCAATTCTTTGAATTTGCTTTGGGGTAAATTTTGGATCCAGCCTCGCACTATTTAATTGCAGTATCAAACAATTCAAGTGTCAGACAATTCAAGTGTAGTATCAAAACAATTTAACTGCAATATCAAACAATTCAAGTGTCAGACAACTCAATTACAATATCAAACAATTCAAGTGCAGTATCAATTCAAACAATTCAGTCACATATCAAGTGTAGTATCAGTTCAAACAATTCAAGCACATCTCAAGTGCAGTATCAGTTCAAACAATTCAAGCACATATCAAGTGCAGCTTGAAGCAGATCTAGGAGCTCTGAGCAAAGAAGCTTGAAGCACCAGTAAGTAGTTTCTTGGCTCAGTGTTCCTAAAGTAGCTTCAATCAATCAAATATTGCATAAGTCACCAATGCAATTTCAAGCAATTTCAACCAACTAAGCTATCTTCTCAAATCAACCAAATATATTTATATACGGGTCTAATAGCAAGACAATTAGACAAATCGACAATAATTTGTATCGTCGAACATGACTCAAGCCAACAATAGTAAAAAATCAACAGAAATTGCTAGGGTTTACAGAGAAACATCATCTCTTGCCATCATCACGCTTTGGTCGACGAGGCAAAGGCAGGGAGAGAGACGAGATTGTCATGGATCGGGCAGTGTGTGAGATAGAGACAGGGAGACAAGAGAAAGAGACACAATCACGAGAGAAAAAAATGTGAGCGCACTACAACAGTTTTGAGAAATAATGCAAAAAACTGTCTTTAATAGCGGACCTAGAACATAGTCCGCTATAAAGGGGGCTATTAAATGTCTGAAGGGTCCGCTATAGAATCTTAGGTCTTTTATAGCTGACCTAGAAAAAAGTCCGCTATAAAACACTCTTCTATAGCGAACTAAGTGAAAGATCCGCTATAGAAAGTTGGCATTTTATAGCAGCATTGAGGCAAAGGTCGCTATAATAAACAAGCTTTCTATAGCGGACTGCCAGCTGGACCGCTATAAAAAGCTTTCTATAGCGGCATGACAAGGGATCTGCTATTAATTATTTTTTTCTTTTTTTTGCTGATGGGATTTTTTGTGGCTAGACCCAATTTGTTAGCCATATAAAATCAGAATTCACAATATTACATTTACAATAGCAAATAAACAACAATCGATATCAATCGATATATCACAAATATATATACACACATACATTCACGCATACAAAAACACAAATTTACATTAATTTATATCGTAACAACAAATATCTTCAAAAAAGACACAACTACATAATATTCGCAAAGCATAACATGTGTATCTCTAATATATTCGCAAAGCATGTGCTTTACCTGTGCGATCTCACTATCTGAATAATCTTGTGGAAATGGTCGAAGCTCCTGCAAAAGATAAATAAAAAATATGTTATGTTTGTTTGTAACTTAAAGATATATCACATTATTATGCTTGTTTGTAACTTCGAGATATATCAACTAGTATAAATTAAGTTATTTTTATGCAAACATAACTAGTACATCACATAAATACTTAAACCATTAAACTTGTAAGAAAAAATTAAAAAAGTTATTTTCATGCAAACATAACGGGTACAATGTTAGTTTATGCAAACACAACTGATATAAGGCTTGTTTTATGCAAACATATCTGGTACCATAAATAACGGACATAATTGGTACAAAGTTAAACCTAGCATAAAAATAAACTATTTCTATAATTGATACAAGACTACATTTATGAAAACATAAATGGTGCAAGGCTACAAACAAAAATGGTACTAGACCCTAAACCCTAAACCCTAAACCCTAAATCCTAAATCCTAAACCCTAAACCCTTGTTTTATGTAAACATAATTGGTACAATTAAAGTTAAACTTAGCATAAAAATAGAAGTAAGAGGAACTGAAACCAATAAAGAGTTTATCTTTAGCTTCAACGCTCTCAAGTCTGATGCATCTGCATAGTCAGGCACTATTTGAAGCATCAACCGCATCACATAATATCCACACTCTCAACTATTGGGTTGCGGAGGACTCTACACAATTAGAAAGTAACAAGCAATTTCAGTAAATACTCAACTCTTATTAAATTCATCTAATTGCAAATGTACTTCATACTAAGTCCAGAACACGTACTTTAACATTCTTGAGGTCGAATTTACTGGTTCTGCTCGACCCATGTGCTTGAAATCATAGCCGCAATGCTCTTTATAAATTAACAAAAGTCAGAAATCATATAATTAATAATCTATAGTAAACACTTTGTAAAATTAGGTAACTTACGAATTCAAGGCCCTAACGACATCGAGTTGCTTATTTGGTGTATTGAGAGAATCAATCTGAAAAATTTCAACGACAAGATTTGCAGAACCAGGAGATGTCAATGATCGCTACAATTCATATAATGTAGTTAGTGTTTAGATGTAGAAAATAAGTTATTCTTTTTTGAAATGATAATTATTCGAACCCTTGAATGTACGGCACAAAAATGAAACGACAATCATTCGATTTTATTAAGTTATCCATTTTTTGTGTCGTACATTCAATGTAATCCCAAATCCCGCAAGATAATTCGCAAGACACCTGCACTATGTATATCTCACTTATATATATGTATTTTATTTATCGACAATTGAAAAAAAAAAATAAAACAAGGTCAAAGATTCTTACTTGCACCAACCGCAATAATTGAGTCGCTTAGCCATTCTTTCGAAACGATCGAGGATTTCCATGATATGAGCCAATGGCAGTAGCTGCGTGTCATCAATCCCAAATAATCGCAAGTCACCAAATTCAAAGACATTTGAGTGAACAGCAAGATGCGACAACTAATAACAAAATGACAATTACAAGTAAGGATTGGAACAAAATTGAATTTTTTTTATTGTAGATACAAATAATTACTCACCGTATTATGCAATTTGAGCATCGATTGGTCAAGTCGCTTTAGGACATCATCTGAAAGAAGCGGCGACGTTCGACTTAGAACTTTTTTTTGCTTCGACGCGACTTGCTTCGGCGAGACTTGCTTCCCTCGTGCGGGAGCCGAAGCTTAAATCATATTAGTAACAAATGATAATTAAACTATACAACTAACAAATTTAGCGAATAATTGAATACCTGCTCAGGATTATACAACTCAACTAGAGAAGAAGTCCAAGCGAGAGTATAACCACGTAGTTCACATACTTCATGCAAATCATCTGTTGGAAAAGGAACTCTTGCGTGTTCTTGGCCTTGAACCACTTCATCCAGAGTCACCCTCACCGTATCAGACGGCATAGGCTCAATGTGAATAGTATTTCTCGTGAGATTGATAGGGAATACACTTCCGTAAGCCACCATCGTCCTGCCACTATCGACATACACAACAAAGAGCTTGCATGGTATGGCAACCTTAAAGAAAATGTATATGATTTAATTAAATACTACGAATTCAACATAAAACACAATAAATTGTAAGTAAGAATGCAAGAACTCTAACCTAGATATCCTCGACTCTCCATGGAGTAAACGTGTTCGAGCCCATGTGTGGGGAAGAGTCGTCAAGCTGAAGTGCTGCATTGTAGTTTCCAGTTCGAAGAAGAATGTCCTGCAAGTTCAAAATTGATTTTGCAATTTTTCAAATTCGACCTTACTGACGTATCCGTTTCGACTTGTCCCAACTATTTCTACCAATTGTTCGGCGTTATCTCCATGCAATATCTATCGGGTGTAACATTTCATAAATTCATGTTTAATCAGATGAAGTTGAACTTCATCGACATCACTATGTCTTATCAAGTTCTGACATTTCGAACATGGACAAAGAAGTGTTTTTTCACTCCGCAATTTCATATACTCGTCGAAATATTCATAAATTCTGTAAGTCCTGTCAAGTATTCAGCTGTTTTAGTTCCCCGTACATCCACATGCTACGAAGTTCCATCTGAAAAATAAAATTATGCATATGTTAATTATATACGGTATGAGTTATGAAGTTACATAAAAGTTTTCGGCTGGTCAACCATCTTAATCCACATTTCGAATACTTTGTCTCATTAGTTGACATATAATAGTTGCAATCTAGAGTTTGAGAAAAATTCGGCAACATTTCCCCTCAGCTCTCTGAATACGTCGACGTACATTGCCATGTACGCATGTATTCGTGAGAACAATTGGGTAAATACTAAACTGAATTCTTCACAAACACTAGATTACAACTATCATATGTCCACTAATCCTAAACGAGACAAAATATTCAAAAAGCAGTCCTAAACGAAGACTATTCGAGATTAATCCCTATTGGATTAACCCCGAACGGGTACCGACCTTTAATTTATATTCCAATATTTTGGTCCTATATGACAGTACTTATATATATATATATATATATATATATATAGAGTATGGCAAATGTGAAAACGTTTGCACTTCGGCCGAAGTGCAAAAGTTTCACATTAGCCAACTCTTTGTGGTCAAAATTTAAATTTAAGTTGCTCAATAAATTCTTCATATCAAAATCTTGTAGAAAATCAAATTTCGTGGTTTTTAGAGCTTTTCATCTATATTTTAAATATTTTTTAAAAGGAAGCGACTAATTGTCCCCCCTTACACGCCCCCCATATAAGTTTTTATACTCAAATGTAGTAGTCTTTATATTTTTTAGTATAAGTCTTTATACTAAAAAAATATTATCATTGCATTTGTTCAATAAAATATTTATACAAATAATTAAAAATAATTTATCATTGCATTTGAGCAGGGGGCGCGTAAGGGGGATGCTAATACGGGGGACAGTTATATTTACTCTTTTTAAAAATAGTCCTGAAAATATCATGTTTTTTTTATAATTAAACTGGACTGTTTTTAAAAAATATTTAAAATATAGCTAGAAAGCTCTAAAAATCACGAAATTTGATTTTTTTGCAAGATTTTGATATGAAGAATTTATTGAGCAACTTTAATTTAAATTTTGACCCAAAAAATTGGTTATTGTGAAATTTTTGCACTTCGGTATGAAATTTTGGCTAATTTAAATTTTCATTTTTTAGAATTTTTTTACTATTTTTTAGAGTGGTATGAAATTTGTTGATATAATAATTTTTGGACCATCCAATATGGCTAATTTTGCACCCCTCTAAAAAATAGTAAAAGAATTCTAAAAAATGAAAAAATTGGTTTATAGTAAGATTCCAATATGGAGATCACATTGAACGGTTTGGATCGACTATTTAAATTTTAAAAATTAAAATTTGAGCGTGATGCCAAAACTATTCTTGGCTTCGTAGTGCACCATATCATTTCTCTCTCTCTCTCTCTCTCTATATATATATATATATATTCAATTTAATCATATGCAATGCATGATAATAATTATAAGATAGTTATCAAAATTAAACTTCAATATAGATTGATCAAGTGAGGAGATAATGAAGATGAAAAGTTAGCGATTGATATTACTGCATTAATAACAAAAAAAATATTAATGCACAAAATATTATTAGCGCTAATTTAAATGACAAAAAAAATAAGATTGATATATAAGAAATTAATTAATTAACCTTGAAATTTCAAGAGATCAGAGAAGAGGGAGCGATGATGCAGCAACAAATGATGCACAAAATCAAATATTAGCTTCTAACAAATTAATTAATTAACCTTGAAATATTAGCTTCTAACAAATGATGCACAAAAAATAAATAAATTAGGAGTATTTAATATTAGTGTCTAACAAATGAAGAGAGTATTAATAGTGGTTATGTTTAATTGTGGTTGGTGGTTGTATGTGACAAATGGTGGTTGTGGGTTAGGGAAGAAGGGCATGCCGTGGGATTTTTCAGTCTCAAAAGTTTTAATAGCGAACCTTAGAGCCAATCTGCTATTGAAAATGTTTTAATAGCGGACCATCCCTCCAGTCCGCTATTGAAGATCTTTAATAGCGAGAGTTAGCAGGGGTCCGCTATATAAGGTTTTCCTGCCATATTTTATAGAGGAATTTTACCAACCTCTGCTATTTAAAGGTAGAAACTTTATTACCAAACTGCCACGAGACACATTTTATAGCGGCATTGCCTTAGATTCGTTATAAAATGGTGGCTATTAAATGTCCGTTATGTTATAGTGACGGCGCAATCTAAGATTTCTGTCTTTATCTCCTCTATTTCTCCGCTGTTATAGTTCTACTGTCACACTACTACAGATTTAACCTTTAAAAGCGGATCAAAATGACTTTTAAAACCGGACATAGAGCCGCTATTATTGAGGGGGCTGTTAAAAGTAACTGTGGCCCGGTTTAAAAGGTTGAACCTTTAAAATCGGACACAAAGATAAGAGTCCGCTTTTAAAAGACTCATTTATACCGGCCACAAACACAACAGTCCGGTTTTAAAGGTTCTTTTAACACCGAACCCTTTGTCCAAGTCCGCTTTTAAAAGCCTCGTTTACACCGGCCTCAAACATAACAGTCCGGTTTTAAAGGGTTCATACATATTTTCAGTTTTAAAACATATGGCTGTCCAAGATTTTCAATTTTTTCAAAATGACCTAAATTTTTTAAATATTTCTAAAAATGATCTTGAATATAATTTTATAAATAACCAAAAATTTTAAATTTATTCTAAAATGACGTAAGATACTATTTTGTTTAATAAAAAATCATCTAATTTCAAATATTTTATAAAGATAAAATTATTAGAATGAATATTTGTTAGCTTCAACAAAGATTAAATAATATAAAGAAAAAAACGAAATCTTCCAATAAATCTTCTTCGAATCTCTTCTTCGATATTCTTCAAAATAGATATTCATCAACTATTTAAATCTTCTAATCTTCACTAATTATTAAAAGAATTTTTCCATGTATTATTTTGATTGTTGAGAGATAGAGAGAAATGAGAGATGAAATGAATTTTAAAGAGGTTATACAGAGATGGGAGAGGGAAAAGAAGAGAGTAATCCGTGAGAAATATCTGAATGGCTAATGAGCGTTGGATTGATTTCAAATGGACGATGTAGATTAAAGAAGCATAGGTCGATCCGTGGGACAACTATTAAAATCGGACCCTGTATGACCTTTGGTATTAAATAGCCCTTTAAAATCGGACCCTGTAAGACCGTCGGTTTAAAATAACTTTTAAAATCGGACCTTCCTTCCATCCGATTTTAAAACCTGACCTTTAAAATCGGACTCCCCCTTCCGTCCAATTTTAAAGCTTCATCCGGTGTTAAAAACCTCTTTAACACTGGTCCCTCCGTTAGACTCGGGATTAAAAGACCTTTTAACACCGAATGTAAGTAAAAGTTCGATTTCAAATCCAACTCCGATTTAAAAGGATCGATTTTAAAGACTTTTTTGTAGTAGTGTCAAACTATTCCAAATTAATGTAATTACATGCAAAACGGAACAACGAATTAAACAAAATAAAATGAACCTTTTATTTTTCGTTTCGTTTATATAAAAAGGACCCAAATCAATTCTGTTTCTCTTTCGTTAGACCGAAGTACCGAACGAAACTCATTTCGACAAGGGAGAAACAGTAAAATATTTACTCAGAAGGTGTCAAAACTTGCAAATCATTGCCACAACTTGTAAACCCACCTATATTTTTATTTCATTTTTCCTTTTTTACGACCTTTTAATATTTTTTTGTAGGTTCTCTACCCTTGATCTCTCTCATAAAAGCCCCCATTTACAACACAACGCCCCCAAACAAAACCAATACAACTCCTCATTCTCTCTCTCTCTCTTGCTTTTCTCTAGCTCTGCACTGTCATGGAAGAACCACTTACAGTTGCACAAGAATATGAAACCAACTCCACCAGCACCTCCACCTCGACATCGACCTCCTCTGCTTCAACCTCTACAAATCATGACAAACAAAATAGCACCAAGAAGAAAGGTGGGGCAAAGCGCAAAAAGACCGAACAAAACCATACAGAATCATCCGCAAACCCAACTTCATGCAATTGCCGATCATCGCCAGAAGGGCAAACAGAGAACTCCAATGAAAATGCAAGCAACTCCATTTCCTGCAACTGCCAGCAGACACCTAACAAGAAGCCTAGAAGTAGCGAGGGAAAGCACCCGGTGTACCATGGCGTGCGTATGCGCAGCTGGGGTAAGTGGGTGTCAGAAATTCGTGAGCCGAGGAAGAAGTCGCGCATATGGCTCGGGACGTTCAGCACAGCTGAAATGGCGGCTCGAGCACATGATGTGGCAGCAATGGCCATCAAAGGCCAGTTAGCGCAGCTAAACTTCCCTGAAATCGCACACGAGTTGCCCCGGGCAGCTTCAGCTGCGCCTAAAGATGTCCAGGCAGCAGCGGCGCTGGCCGCGACAATGGCTGTCGACACAGGATCCCAGAGATGCCGCAGTGGTAGCTCAGAGGAAATGGAGAGCTCCAGTTCTTCCGAACAGGAGAAGGAGGCATTTTGCAATAATGAGGACGCGCTTTTTGACCTACCAGATCTTCTATGCGATTTAAGAAATAGCTATTGCTGTTTCTCTTCCTGTATAACAGGCTCTTCATGGATTGATACCGTAGATGATGTGGTGGGAATTGGGTTTTTTAGACTTGAGGAACCTTCCCTTTGGGATTATTGATTTGCTTGCTCCATTAGTACATCTTAAACTAATAATGGAGGCATCCCTTTTCATGCATACTATTTCTCAGGTAACGGTAACACCATAATAGTCGAGTACAATCATGGTACTGTTGTGCCTGGGATCATTTCAGAATTAAAATCATTGTACGAGTTTTGGAGGAATGCTATTATTATTTATGGCATTTTTTTTAGGCATTTCTTGTTTGTTGCCTTTGATCCTCTGTTGTGTATTTTTGGGAGATGACAAAAGGATGCCTCCATTAATTGCTTAGGACCAGATAGTGTGTGTGTCTGAGGTTTTTCATGTTTCTCTGTAAATGTTTCTGTAGGATCCAAAAAGATTTATTTCTCTAGGATCCAAAAAGGAATCTAGTGACGTAGTTCTTCTTTTTCTTTATTTTTTTAGATTGTTTCTTTCTTTTTGTATGGTCACTTATTACACAGTATCAGTTCTTTGGAAAGGTTGCAAGCAAGTGTTTTCTTTCTTTTCTCTTTTCTCTTTTCTCTTTTCTCTTTCAATTGTAAATTGTTTGTTTACTATTTCTATTATTACTTAATTAATTGTTAATTTTCTTGTGATTTGGATATCCAACCGATCTCATTCTAGAACGTACGAAATACAATTAGGTTCAAAAAATTACATTAATCAGCTCGATCGTAGCACTATTATTTTTTTCATCCAAAGAATTGGTATGTTTTCCAACCAGAGAACTCAAGAAAATATATTTATTTTCTTAAAAAAATCAGGTAAAAAATACAAGTTGATCCAATAAACGTTTCAACATATATCACGCCAAAAGATAAGTAATTGTATTAGAAATATAATATCAGAAATAAAATATCCCTAAATTCACCAAATATACAAAAATTGTTCGAATATCCGAAATAAACAATTCCTAAATTCACCAAAACCTTGTCACTATAATACCAGGAATAAATAATTTTCTGTGAATATGGAAGCAATTCTTCGTATGACAAAATTGTCCTTCTTTAGAGTCTTTTAATTACCCAAAGTTTCACTGTCAATGCTGTCAAGCTGTTTCTTTCATTGTTTCGTTTTGTTTTGTTTATTTTTTTTAGGCTTATGACCATGTTGTACGTACGTAGGTGTAAAACGAAGGAAATATATATAAGCAAATTCACTATATATATACTTTAGTCTCGTTTAGATTTCTGTTTATTTTTGTACCACAAATTACCACTTATCTCTGACAATTCTTTTATCCAAAATATTCACACCATGGGTTCACTTCATGTACTACTATCACGTTTTGTTGTTGCATCTAATTAATGAACGGCATCTGAACGCTCTGATAAAAAAATCACAAAATCAGAGATGGAGGGGCCTTTTTTTCTTACAAGGAAGGAATGGTGGAGCACCCACCTTTATCATGTGATGTAATTCTCTCGTGTCATGTCAGGATCTAAATTTTCTTTTTAAAGAAGTTACTATACATTATACAACACACAACAAAGAGGTTGCGAACTCAAACAGTACAAATTGGTGTTTTAATTGGGCACACCTACGTTGCAGTAACTGCCATCCAAATCAGATACTATACCGATCCGTGTGGCTCCTATTTTTTATTATTAGAAATTTAACAATAAATTATAAATAGAAAGAAAGATTGCGAAAGTTCGAAAAATAGAAAAAGTCGGAGCTGCGAACATCAATATTTTTTAAAGAGCTAAAAGGTCGGTGTTGCCACTACTACAGATCTGACCTTTAAAAGCGGATCAAATAACCTTTTAAAATCGGACATGAGGCCGCTATTAAAGCGAGGACTTTTAAAAGTCTAAAGGGTCTGTTGTTAGAAGTTTGGCCTTTAAAAGCGGACCAGTTCGCTGCTAAAGGGTCTTTTTGCAGCGGGCATGACCGATTTAAATAAGACCTATTAAACCGGATTCTAAGCACGAGTCCGCTTTTAAAAAGTTCTTTAAAACCGGACTTCCCAGTTGACGACCCGGTTTTAAAGGGTACCCAGTCGCTATTAAAGGGTTGCTGCCAAAGTCCACGTGTTTGAGTTTTTAAATCGAACCCAACTGCAATCCGATTTTAAAGGTATAAATCTTTTTTTGTTTTTGGTGGCTAGTCTATTTTACTAGCCTATATAATACAGCATGCTCCAGCAGCATATACAAAAACACATATACACAATAATAATTGACAAAATTGCATACAATAATAAACATACAAATGCACACATCGCAAACATACAATATGACATCCAATCAACAATCAAAGTGTATACAATATCACAAAAATAACATACAAATGCATATCATAAATCTCCAAAGTCACAAATAATAATTGACAAAATTACAAACCAATGTTTTGTTGGGATTTCATGTGTAAGTTCAAGAGGATGAAAATTAGAATTTTTGCCTCTATTTAACTCAATACACATGATCTTATTTATATAACAATTGCAAGTAAGATTATACTTTGACATTTCATCAAACACCTCTTGTGCATCAACAAAATAGAAAATAATACATTTATTTCTTGCACAAGAGTGGATAAAAGATTATACCTAAAGATATTGTCAAATCTCTTTGTAGAGAGGAGTCGATTCCTCTTCAAGGTCTCTTGAAAACCGTCGTCTTCCTTCTTCGGCCATGGAAGCACCCTTGTCTCTTGGTTCACCTTGAACCTAAACAACAACCTAAAACATTCTTAGATAGATGGATGTAGAGGTTAGAGCTTAGATCCAACCACCTAGATCTTCAATCTTCAATGAACAAGCTATTTCATTTGGTGACTAAACCTTGCAAGAGAAGGGAAAAAAGAATAATGGAGTTTTTCTTTCTACACACAAGAGAAGGGAAATGAGGGTTACTATTCACAGATTATTATTCATCCCATTGTAGCAAGAGAGAGAAAAAAATCATTTTTCATCTCAAACATACCCCTTTTATATAGCCAAGTCCTAGGGCAACACTTGTGTTAATTATTTACACAAATGGCTATGACTACTATCTTGTTATTTCCTAATCATATTTTGCAAGGATTTAATTTATGAGTAAATAGTATTACTATATTATTCTAATATGAATTGATTTATTATCCTTATAATGCTCTCAAACATTATACAAAATAATATTCACATATATTCTCATAAATTTATTTTATGATCTAAGCATGTCATTTTACATGACATATTACTTTAACATTTTATCATATGCATTTTAAATCATACATTATGAGATTAAATACATCATTAAAAATGTAAAATACTTGTTGTTTCTGTTCAGTTGGTGTGACCTTACAGAGGATCTACGTCATCTTGGGATATAATATAAAATACTTTATATTATGAACTATAAGAGGTTCTATCACTACATTATAGTCTCCCAAACGACATAGTCGTTACGTGCTTGATCCACTTAATTCGTGTCTATCCTTGTCTCATGATATTTTAAATAATATGCAAAATATGATCGTCTCATTTTTGCATTATATTCTTTTCTTGGTCTCTCAAGTGAATTATAAGTATAACTACATCAGTTATATTGCATGCAATATAATTTCACTTTACCAAGGGGCCCAGTAATATCATAACTCAAATAATTGAGGGGCAATAATAATATTGACATATAAATTTCTCCCGCACAAGTTGTACATAACGAATTACTATATTATTCCAATCATTTGAATGGACTTTAATAGTAATCACATTATATACTTCTCATGTGAAAAACTTACATGTCTCATATATAAGATTCAAAGACACATTGGAAATATTAATGACACAAAACTAATCCATATAATGCTCCATCTAGTTATGTCATGTTTAGAATATAAAGAATCATCATTTTATATACTCATGTCATTGAATGATAATCACTTATCAACATTTATAGAACTACAATGTACTTTTAATTGACATGACAATCTTCATGGCAAATAATGTTCCCTTTAATTACCACGATTGTGAACATATTTAGGATTATATGTTTTCATCTAAAGAGTTCTATGGTTCAAGACCATGAGCATCTTCTTCAACGCTTCTAAAGATATAACATATCAATCTCAAGGAACATAAATGTATAATAACATTTAAAATCATAAACAATTCATAAATTCGTTATCAAAAAAGATAACTTTCAAAACACACAACCTTCAGTCTCCCACTTGTTTTTAATGTTTCTTATATGCATAAACTCTAAAAAGAGAGAACCCTTTCAATTTAGTTTTCAAGCCATTCTCCATGATCTGGTAGAATCATGGACTCGAAATGAATTTCGTTCTTGGCTTACGATAAAAACATTTTCAAGGAATCAGCTATGTTGCTGTTTGTGTCTACCCATATTAATATAATTTTGCCTTTGTCTATAAAGTCTCGAGTCACGAAGTACTCTCTATCATGTACTTTGTCTTATGATGTGATATTGGCTCCTTGATTTGCATAATAGATGTACTATTGTAGCAAAACAACTCCAAGGATCCTTCACAGGATAAGACAACACTAAGTTTCTTAGGATACTTCTTTATCCATTCTTCTTTGCTTGCCTTTGCGGCCGCCATGACTTCCGCTGAGGTGATTGAGTTTGTCATAGTTGATTACTTCCAACTATGCTAACTCACTTCACCACCAATCAGAAGAAGGACGTATTCAGATTGATCATCTGGATCAGTTATAAAACTAGCATCAGTGTAGTCTTCTACAATGAGCTCTCTTTGACCACCATAGACAAGAAACTTATTCTTGGTCATTTTTATGTACTTAAGAAACTTATTCTTGGTCCTTTTTAGGTACTTAAGAATATTCTTGTATGTAGTCCAATAATTAGGACTAGATGAAGTCTAATGATGACTTGTCATTCTTAGAGCATACCCGACATTCAGTCTGCAAGCCATAACATAAATGATGCAATCTATGACTGATTCATAGGAAACATTCTTCATGCATTTTATGTCTTTGTGTGTTGTGACAAATTGTAATTTGCTAAATTGCACAACACTTTTATTGACACATTTTCCTTCTTGAAATTTCCCATACGGAATCTTTCCAAGATTTTGTCAATTTAAACTTTTTGACTTAGGCCAATGAGCTTGTGAGGACTATCTATATATATCTTAATCTCTAAGACATATTGAGCCTCATTCATGTCTTTCATTGAAAAAACATTATTTTCAATGAGCTTTTTGTTTGCTCCATCAAAGATACTTCATTCTACATTAACAATATGTCATCGACATGCAAGATCTAGAGCTACATATGACTCCCACTAACCTTCTTGTATACTCAAGGTTTTTCCTTGCTTTGAATGAATCCATGAGTTTTAACCTCTTCATCAAAGTGCTTGTTCCACATCCTCAATGTTTGCTTCAAGCCATAAATGGCTCTTTGAAGCCTGCATACTTTGTTGATGTTCTTTGGATCATCAAAATCTTGATGTTGTAACATGTACACATCCTCATCTATCTTACCATTTAGGAAAGTTATTTTGAAATTCAATTGACAGATTTCATAATCCTAAAATGCACCAATACTAGCATAATCTGAATAGATTTGAACATGAAAACTTGTGAAAAAGGTTTCGTCATAGTCAATCTCTTGAATTCGACTAAAACCTTTCATTACAAGTCTTGCCTTGTTTTTCATGTTGCTATTCATGTCCATCTCCCTCTTAACAACTCATTTGTTATTAATGAGTTTATTTCCTTAAGGAAGATCTATCAAGTTCTACACTTGATTGCAATACATGAATTTTATTTCGAATTATGGTTGTCTGTCGTATTTTCTTTCCATTGCTTCTTCATAGGTCGAGGGATCTTCGGTGTCCATTACCAAGACTTCATGAAGACCCATATAAAAATCAGGTCTTCTTCTTTCCCTTGTTGACCTTTCTAAGCTTACTATGTTCTTGCAACTCCTATTGAGCTTCTTCAACTTCTTTCACAATTTGTTGTTGAATTTGGTTCTTGCTCGGGTCGAGTTGAAGGAACACTTGGTGAGAGGTATAAGTCTCTTCAACAAACTTTTGTGAAGCGTGACTGTTTGTACTCCCACTGATCAAAGGAACTTTATGTGACATTTCATGACCATCTTGAATGCTATCATTCATCTCATGATCACTTGCGGATCCTCTTGAGTTTTCTCAAGTGTTATCCTATTGCCATTGCTTTTGATTCTTTTGAGAAATTTCTTCTCTAAGAATATTGCACCATTCTTAACAAATATAATATTCGTTAACTTGTGCCAAAAGTTGTAACATTTTTATTTTGGATCTCTCCGGAAGAAGCATTTATCTATTTTGGATTTTAGTTGACATCAAACGCTTGACGTATGACTCACAATCCAAAACTTTGAGAAAAATATATGTTGGATGGTTTGCCCATCCAAAACTAATGTGGAGTTTTCTCAATGAATTTTGATGGAACAATATTTAGTGTGCGAGCTGATGTTTGGAGTGCGTGACCCCAAAAATACAAAGATAGCTCTGTTTGGTACATCATTGAACGAACCATATCAATCAAGGTTCGATTCATTCTCTCAGAAACACCATTTCACTGCGGTGTTCTAGGTGGAGTGAGTTGTGGTATGATACCACACTCTTTCAAGTATGTATTAAAATCATTACTCAAGTATTTGTCTCCACGATCAATTTGTAGGACTTTAATTCTTTTGTCAAGTTGATTTTCTACTTCATTCTTGTACTCTCTGAATTTTTCAAAGAATCCATTTCTATTCTTCATAAGATACACATAGTCATATCGACTATAATTATTTATGAAGATAATGAAGTACCTATAATCAACTCTTGCACTCTTATTCATAGGACCACATACATCGAAAATGTATGAATTCCAATAAGTTGTTTGTCTTTACACCTTTACCATTTAACGATGATTTGGTCATCTTTCCTGTTAAACAAGATTCACATTATTGATTACAAGCATGAATAAACTATTCCCATATAATGAGCAAAGAGTTGTGACTCACACAACTCTTACTTATTTATGGCCTAACAACAAATTCATATTGAGTAGTTAACAGACATGAACAAGTCATTTCCACATAATGAGTGGAAAGTTGTGCCTCACACAACTCTCACTAATTCATGGCTTAATAACAAAGTCATGGTAGGTAGTTAACAAGCATGGATGAGTCATTTCCACATAATGAGCAAAGAGATGTGTCTCACACAACTCCCACTCATTTTTGACCTAATGACGAATTCATGCAATTTTCACAATTTCTAGCAATTAAGATCACACTCATGTTTATTCTCAATTACTAGCTTAAAGTGGATAAAATGTGTTGCTTGTTTATATGGCCAAGACATAGTGCCATAAAAAGTGTTTTATTCGTATGTGACATCTTGAGTATCTTGTTATTGACATTCAACATATGTTTATCCTTAACTAAACAAAGTATCATTTATTAGAAATGATAGCATTTGTATAAACATGATAAACATCCTTTAAATTTAAATACAAACCACTAGATAATTGTAAGTTGAGGGTGCCGAGTATAATCACATATATACTTGCAGCATTACCAACTTTCAACACAACCTCTCATTTCGAGAGTGATCTTTTATCCCTCAGTGCATTCACATTATAAACTAAGTGAGCACATGATTCAATATCATTACCAAATCTTGGATCATCGTACTAAATTTAAATTTAGTTCAATAACAAGTATACATTGGGATGCTTGCTTTCAACCTTTGCCTCTATCCAAGTCATTCTTGTACTTGGGGCAATTCATTTTGAAATGTCCCTTCTCGTGGCAATAGAAGCGCTCTATGTTAAAGTTTGGAGAGTCATTCTCCTTACTTCTCTTGGAGGTGCTCTCTTGAGCTCCTCCATCCTTTGCCATTGAGTAAGAGATGCATCTTACTTGTCTTGATCTTTCTATTGCCTTTGTTCTTAGCAATCATCTTGCTTTTTGACACGATAGTTAAGACATATTTCTCATTTGTCCTTTTTTTATGTCATTAGCAAGGGGGTGTTTTATAACCATAGAAAACAAAATTAGGAGATATAGACAGCTATAAAATTCATTAAGGGTATATCGTTGTTCATGAATAAGAATTTGTACTAACAAAATATTTAAAGTTTGTCCGTTTTGTTAGTCACACAAGACCCCTTTCAAATAAATAGACCTCATCCAAATATTTGTCAAGGTAGGTAATCATTTACCAATCATAAACTTTTAAGTAAAACTTAACCTTATGACTCTTGTCGTTTTCATTAAGAAAGAATAATTCAACTTCTTAATAAAACTCTCTTTCCCAAAACCCAAGCCTAGATCTTGGTGATTTGTTAAGAAAACTCATTTTATTGGACAACAAGAATGAATGAGTTATTTCCACATAATGAGCAAAAGATGTGCCTCACACAACTCCCCTCATTTTTGGCTTAATAACTAATCCATGCAAGTTCCACGATTTCTAGTAATAAGAGTCACACTCATGCTTATCTCCGACTACTAGCTTAAAGTGGATAAAATGAGAAGGAAAGATACTCTTACATTTTTCATGGACATAGTGAAAATATGACTTTGATAATTTTGATAGGACATGTATTGATCCAAACAATACTTAGCCTAACAATATATATTATCTAACATATTCATAAAATAAATAAGTTGTGTGGGTTGTATGGCTCCCACTTGCATTCTTGTAGCTTCATCAATCATCTTCAGAAGGAACACATCTAAGCTACTAAAACCCACCCAATTTTCAATATACTTTTAAAGCTATTCTAAAGCAAAATGAAAAGTACATCTAGAATAACCCTAATTTAAAATCCTATGTGATATGCAAGCCAAGAATGAATTAATACATGAATGACAATCTAACATCATTGCCATAATTTAATTATTACAATTAATTAATAATGGCACCTTAGGCCGCAATTACACACATTCATACACATCATTCATTACAACACACAAGGCATTAGAAATCTTGAGCCATACAAACCCACAATCCTCCTGCAAAACAGGATTAGTATACAAGTATAATCTCACCGCACTATTCAATCTTGTTTAGTTATGTCCATATCTCTCAAGTTATTATTCCATATAAATTATTTTAAATCCCAAAAATAATCTCAATAGAATAAACATTTATCAATTAAATGTCATTCCCTATGACTTTTAAGTTATTCCCACATGGCGAGCAAAGAGAAGTGTCTCACACAACTCTCACTCACTTATGGCCTAATAACAAAACAAGTCATGCTTGATTGCCCTTTTAGAAAGTCAATTATTCAATAGAACAAACATTTATCATTTAAATGTTATTCTATATGATTCATTTAAGAATCACCAATATTCTCTAATGACTTTTAGAAAACATAAATTGACTTGTTTGTTCTTAATTATCATTATTGTTAATTAAAATTTTAAAATTTTAATTCTATCACTTTCAATCATACTTGGATGAGCCCTAACACAATATTTTTTTTTACAAAACAAATCATTGTGCAACAATAAATTTCACAAAAATGAAATTTCAGAAACTGTCTCCAGTTTCAACCTGCTGCGCACCAGTCAGTATTTTCTATGTCAAAAAATGTGTCTTTCGAATTAAAATTCAAGCCATATATTTCTGAAAACTAGATTTAAGCACCTTTCTATATGAACCAAGATATCCAGAAAATAGTTAACCATTTGTGAGAAAAGAACATTTTAATCCAGGGTTCCAGATCTGGAAAACAGATTGTTGTCACCTCTGTATTTTGTAACTCTACATAAAATCCGTAATACTTTTGTATTACAAAATATAGTTTTCTAGAAACAAGACTTCATCATCTTTCTAATGATAGGTAGCATGCACGAATCCATTCATCTAAATTTGAGATATGCTATTTTGAATCTAAACAAAACAGAAAACTGGACACAGAAAATCCAGCACTGTACCCATTTTTCTTATTTTTGTTTACCTTAATAAAACGGTTTAAACTCCTCATTTTATTTTAGAATCTTTATCCACACATCATAAACTAATGTAGGAATTTCTAGATTCACAAAAATCGTGATTCAAAAAATTACCAAAGTGATTAAATGTCTTAAGAACCCAAAAGTGACAGATTTATGAATAAAAACTTGAGAGATAACTAACTAAACACTTGTGCACTTAACTTAACACTAATTAAATAGTCTAATTACTATAAAATAAGCCTAAGCTCTGATACCACTGTTGGGATTTCATGTGTAAGTTCAAGAGGACGAAAATTAAATTTTTTGCCTCTATTTAACTCAATACATAAATGATCTTATTTATATAACAATTGCAAGCAAGATTATACTATGATATTTCATCAAACACCTCTTGTGCATCAACAAAACAGAAAATAATACATTTATTTCTTGCAAAAGAGTGGATAAAAGGTTATACCTCAAGAGATTGTCAAATCTCTTTGTAGAGAGGAGTCGATTCATCTTCTAGGTCTCTTGAAAACCGTCGTCTTCCTTCTTCGTCCATTGAAGCACTCTTGTCTCTTGGTTCTACTTGAACCTAAACAACAACCTAAAGCATCCTTAGATAGATGGATGTAGAGGTTAGAGCTTAGATCCAACCACCTAGATCTTCAATCTTCAATGAACAAGCTATTTCATTTGGTGGCTAAACCTTGCAAAAGAAGAGAAATAAGAACAATAGAGTTTTTCTTTCTACACACAAGAGAAGGGAAATGAGGGTAACTATTCACGGATTACTATTCATCCCATTGTAGCAAGAGAGAGAAAAAGTTATTTTTCATCTCAAACATACCCCTTTATATAGCCAAGCCCTAGGGCAACACTTGTATTAATTATTTACACAAATGGCTATGAGTACTCTCTTGTTATTCCCTAATCATATTTTGCAAGGATTTAATTTATGAGTAAATAATATTACTATATTATTCTAATATGAATTAATTTATTATTCTTATAATGCTCTCAAACATTATACAAAATAATATTCACATATATTCTCATAAATTTATTTTATGATCTAAGCATGTCATTTTACATGATATATTACTTTAACATTTTATCACATGCATTTTAAATCATACATTATGAGATTAAATACATAATTCAAAATGTAAAATACTTGTTGTTTCTGTTCAGTTGGTGTGACCTTACAGAGGATCTACGTCATCTTGGGATATAATATAAAATACTTTATATTATGGACTATAAGAGGTTCTATCACTACATTATAGTCTCCCAAACGACATAGTCGTTACGTGCTTGATCCACTTAATTCGTGTCTATCCTTGTCTCATGATATTTTAAATAATATGCAAAATAGGATCGTCTCATTTTTGCATTATATTCTTTTCTTGGTCTCTCAAGTGAATTATAAGTATAACTACATCAGTTATATTGCATGCAATATAATTTCACTTTACCAAGGGGCCCAGTAATATCATAACTCATATAATTGAGGGACAATAATAATATTGACATATAAATTTCTCTCGCACAAGTTGTACATAACGAATTACTATATTATTCCAATCATTTGAATGGACTTTAATAGTAATCACATTATATACTTCTCATGTGAAAAACTTACATGTCTCATATATAAGATTCAAAGACACATTGGAAACATTAATGACACAAAACTAATCCATATAACGCTCCATCTAGTTAGGTCATGTTTAGTATATAAAGAATCATCATTTTATATAATCATGTCATTGAATGATAATCACTTATCAACATTTATAGAACTACAATATACTTTTAATTGACATGACAATCTTCATGGTAAATAATGTTCCCTTTAATTACCACGATGGTGAACATATTTAGGATTATATGTTTTCATCTAAAGAGTTCTATGGTTCAAGACCATGAGCATCTTTTTCAACGCTTCTAAAGATATAACATATCAATCTCAAAGAACATAAATGTATAATAACATTTAAAATCATAAACAATTCATAAATTTGTTATAAAAAAGATAACTTTCAAAACACACAACCTTCAGTTTTTACCTCGACAATATCGCTCTATGAATACGAAGAAGGATACGGATGAAGTTCCTGAAAAAAAAGTAGGGTTAATATAATTGGACTTCGATAACACAAAGTAATAATGTGTAGATGTATAAATCAATCTAAAATATAGTTCATTTTCCCCTTAAGCTTTAGCGATCTCAAACTAGATGCATCATGATATGACGTAGCTATCTGATACATCGATCGCATCACGTAATATTCGCACTCCCAGCTATTGAGTTGCGGAGGGCTCTAGAAAAATTACAAAGTTACATACCATTTTGATAAAAGGCTCAAATCCTACTAACTTGATCTAATTGCGAGTACAATTCAAAATAAGTATAGAACACGTACCTTGAATTGTTTGACCTCGAATTTGCTCGTTTTGTTTGATTGTATCCGTTGATAGTATTGTCGAAGCGCCCTGTACAAAATTAGTACAAATCAAAAATCAATACAACTAAATATATATATATATATATATATATATATATATATATATATATATTATAAGTGCTTGAGATTGAGATAACTTACGGATTTAAAACGGGAACGATGTCTAGCTTGTTCCCCGATTTGTTTTGCCAATGAACAACATAGATGTACTCGGAGGAGATTTGCAAAACAATCAGATACCAATGGGGACTATAATTATTAACATCTAATTTAGTAAGTACATTTCAAAATAAGTTATTATATTATCAAAAAGGATAATTATTCTAACCCTTGAACGTACGAAAAAAAGATAATGGAGGACGAGTCTTGGAGAGCCGAGAAGAATGACGTAACGTAATTAATCGTAGAGGCAAAATTGTTTAGCACGTTAGTCACCGAGCAACAAGTAGGATCAAGAAAGGCAAACCTCGACAAGATCTCGAAGTTCTCAAAATGCTCCGCTAGAGCCCTGCATATATGTTAATAGATTGCAATTATATATAAATTTCAATAATGGATAATTTGAATTAATAATTAGTTTGAATATCCTTACTTGCACCACGTCTGAAGAAGGATGGCGCACTCTTTGGCAAGTAGTGCACGTTATCTAAGCCGAACAAACTTAGATTGCCGAATTCGAATACGGTTTGATCATCTCGTTGGTTCATCACCTATTAAATTAGATTTTATGAAATTGCAATTCAAGTCAGGTTATAACACAATTGAATTCTTTTTTCTTCTCTAAATAGGACAAGAAGGTGCGCACCGTATTGTACATTTCATGCCCGAGTCGTCAAGGAGTGCCAGATATTCATCGAAAAGGAGCGGTGCCCTCCGAGGACGGGCCGGGCTTGCCATCGGCGCCTTTCCTTTTGTCTTCGGATCGAAAGTAATCTACGCATAAATCAAGTAATTATTGTAAAATTCGGTCTAATTACATAAAAAATTGAGAATTATTGAATACCTGCTCGAGAGTATACAACTGGACTAACGATGCATGCCAACACCCGTTAATTGATTATTATAAAAAAGCCAACAGACTTTTGGTTTGCAAAATAATTCTTTATTAATAAAAATACTAATAATTTAATTGATGAGTTATGTTATATATTTTGGTAATTTTTTGTAACAACTTTGATTACGCTCGTCGATATCGTAATTAGTTTTTTTATCATCGCAAGCCATCAAGCTATAGATATTTGGGTCGACTTCCATAGCATCAAGTCTAAATTGCGATCAGAGAAACGAGCAATTCAAAATTGATTCTGTCGCAAACTCATGATAAAAAATTACTAATTAGGACATAAGTTGAAGATGGAGTCAAATTTGAGATGCACATTCCTCCGGTTTGCAAATCAAACTCGACGAGATGAAAGTAAACTCGAATATCTACAACTCGATGGCTTGCGACGATAAAAAAAACTAATTACGATCTTGATTAGCGTAGTCGAAGTTTGTAAAAAAAAATACTAATCATACTTAACATTTTTATAACAACTTTGACTTTGCTCGTTGGGATCGTAATTAGTTTTTTATCATTGAGTTGTAGATATTCGAGTCTACTTCCATCTCATCGAGTCTGATTTGCGATCGGAGAAACGAGCGATTCAAAATTGATTCTAACACAAACTCATGATAAAAAATACTAATTAAGACATAAGTTCAAGATAGAACCAAATTTGAGATGCACATTTCTTCGATCGTAAATCAAACTCGACGCGATGAAAGTAGACATATATCTATAGTCTGATAACTTGCAACCGAAAAAAACTAATTACGAAGGTCGAAGTTATGTACCCGCATGATTTAATGAATAAATCATAAATACAAAAAAGATGTTGTGGAAGTTCGAAAAATAGAAAATGTCGGAATTGCGAACTTCGGTCTTTTGAAAAAAGTAAAAAAAATCGTTGTTGCTAATATCGACCAATTGATCGAAACACAAAAGTTGATTTTTTAATAACAAAAGCCAACCGACTTTTGGTTTGCTTTTGAGATGAATTTTCTATTAATAAAAATATTAATAATTTAATTGATGAGTTATCTTATATATTTAGATAATTTTTGTAACAACTTCAGTTATAATAATCCTAATCGTAATTAGTTTTTTTATCGTCGCAAGTCATCGAAATATAGATATTGGAGTTTACTTTCTTCGCGTCACGTCAAGTCTAATTTGCGATTGGAGGAATGTGCATCTCAAATTTGACTTCATCTTCAACTTATGTCTTAATTAGTAATTTTTTATCTTGAGTTTGTCAGAATGAATTTCAATCGCTCGTTTCATCGATTGCAAATCAGACTCTACGCGATGTAAATAGACTCGAATATCTACAGCTCGATGATTTGCGACGATAAAAAACTAATTACGATCCAGATGAGTATAACCGAAGTTGTAAAAAAAAAAATCTAAATATATAACATAACTCATCAATTAAATTATTAATATTTTTATTAATAGAAATTTCATCTCAAAAGCAAACCAAAAGTCGGTTGGCTTTTGTTATAAAAAACAGTTTTTGTGTTTTGATCGATTGGTCGGTATTAGCAACAACGATTATTTTTACTTTTTTCAAAAGATCGGAGTTTTCAACTCCAGTCTTTTTTATTTTTCGAACTTCCACGACATCTTTCTTATATTTATGATTTGTTCAATAAATTTCAAATATTAAAAAATTAGCGTGTGATTCATGCGGGTACAGAACCCCATATACATTTTTTAAAAATATTACCACATTGATAAACCATTTAAAATAATGATGGTGGATTATGCGAGCACGCTTCATTTTTTTTGCAGTATAAAACAAATGATGGTGGCGTCTCACCTATTTGAGAAGAAAATTTTGTTCAATTTTGTATATAAATATTATCTCTGCTATATATTAAGCACCTATGTTGTCCGAATTCGTCTCTAAAATTATAATAGCGTCCGTTCTCTGATTCTCAACACTGTTATAACATTTTTGACTTGTACGCACAGTAATTGCTACAGTGCTCACTCAGTAAAACTATCTATTCTTACTTGAAAATTTCTGACCATTCCAGGAGATACATATTCATGTTGTCCTAATTCGGCAACGGTTCAGATTTGATTTTTAATTTTTGGATTTCACTACAGCCTTACGATGAAATTTTATTGTTAAATTTATGGCAATACTTCTACTTTATCGTGTAAAAGTCCGAAATTATCCTATAATGTATAGCGAAGAGAATTATTCAGCGAAAGAGCTTTATAGCTTTGCCACATAATATCATAATTACTCATTCCATATATGCATAGAATTTCTACTATTATTATAAACAAAAATGATTAAATTTCTTTCCAAACAAAGCATCCGTACATTATTATAAAGAAATGCGAATGGAAAATTTGATTCAAAAATTTCTCTGTTCACAATATGTCCCTTCATAGCATCCGTACATCTATTTAATATTGGAAGAATTATACATTATTTATGTACAAAATGCAGACCACATAGCTTATTTACCTTATTTAAACTTTTTTTATTTTTACATTGAATCCAAATTAAATTCTTTTAATTTATTCTTGAACATTATTGTCTCGAGTTAACTTTAAAACATGAATATTTTTTACATAACATTACTTCATTGCCAGTTAAATACTTTACTAAGCTAACAAAAAAGTGCATTTTAGTTTTTAAAAAATACTTAATAAGCTACTTACGAATTATCAACAAAAAATAACATTCTAATTAAATCTTATCCGTAGCAACGCACGGGCCCGATGCTAGTATATTGTTATGGTGAATGTGAAGTATGTAAAAAAAACATTAAAATTTCTGAACTTAATAGCAATGAAGGCGATGCGGCTGGAAATAATTAATGATTGTCTAAAAATATATATAATAAAATAAATAAACAAATATGTCAACCGAAATAAATTATTGTCAATTTTAGAGCATTTAATTCACAACTAACTAATTCCTTTTTAATTTGACAAATATGGCATAATTGCACACTTCTTTATCAAACAATGTTGTCATGAAAATGTTGGTCTTTTAATTAAAATTGACAGAGAAATTACACGTGTTTTTATGTTGTGATTCACCCTTTATTTAAAATTTCTTCAATTTCCGAACAAATTATGAAGCGTTGATTAATAAATAATTACAAAACATATGATATGATTTTATGTTGCTATAAAGCTGTAAAAGGAAAAGAATTACTTGGCTTCTACGCCAACTGTTCTTAAATCATACATGCTATAGCTGAATTTGGTACGCTTCTGCAATAGTATACCGATTCGTGTAACTCCGATTTTTTTAATATAAGAAATTTAATAAATAAATGATAAATAGAATGAAATGTTGATGTGGATGTTATAAACAAAAATAGAGCCAACCGACTTTTGGTTTGTTTTGTGATGAATTTTTAATTAATAAAACTATTATTAATTTAATAGATGAGTTGTGTTATATATTTAGGTAATTTCTTGTAACAACTTCGGCTATATTCATCAGGGTCGTAATTAGTTTTTTGTCGTCGTAAGCTATTGAGTTGTAGATATTCGAGTCTACTTTCATTCCGTCGAGTTTGATTTGTGATCGAAGAAACGAGCGATTCAAAATTGATTATGACACAAATTCATAATAAAAAAATTACTAATTAAGACATAAGTTTAAGATGGAATCAAATTTGAGATGCACATTCCTTCGATCGTAACTCAAACTCGACAGGATGGAAGTAAACTCAAATATCTACAGCTCGATGACTTGCGATGATAATAAAACTAATTACGATCTCGACGAGCATAGCTGATGTTTGTAGAAACTTCGACTACGCTACTCAAGATCGTAATTGATTTTTTTATCGTCACAAGCCATCAAATTGTAGATTCGAGTTTACTTTCATCGCGTCGAGTCTGATTTTGTGATCGAAGGAATATGCAACTAAAATTTGACTTCATCTTCAACTATGTCTTAATTAGTAATTTGTTATCATGAGTTTGCATCAGAATAAATTTTGAATTGTTAGTTTCTTCGATCGTAAATCAGACTCGACATGCTGAAAGTAGACTTAAATATCTAAAACTTAATAGCTTGCGACTAAAAAAACTAATTACGATCCCTATGAGCATAGTCGAAATTATTACAAAAAATTACCTAAATATATAACATAACTCATCAATTAAATTATTAATATTTTTTTTATAAAAAAATTATCTCAAAAGCAAACCAAAAGCCAAGCGGATTTTGTTATAAAAAAAAATCAGACTTTGTGTTTTAATCAATTGACCGGTGTTAGTAACACCGAACTTTTGACCTTTTTTTTTTCCTAAAAATCAGTTTTCATAGTTTCGGTCTTTTCTAGTTTTTCTACTTCCACGTCAATCATTCTTTCTATTTATAATTTATTTATTAAATTTGAAATAGTAAAAATATCGGCGTGTGATTCATGTGGGTACAGAACCCCATATACATTTTTAAAAAAAATATTATCACATTGATAAACCATATAAAATAAAATCTGAAATATTATTGTTAACTTCGGGTTATAGTTTAATATTATGAGAGAACGCTTCATTTTTTGCAGGTATAAAACAAATGATGGTGGCGTCTCACCTATTTGAGAAGAAATTGTGTTCAATTTTTGTACATGTAACAATATATATTGTTACGGTGAATGTGAAGTATGAAAAAAAAATTTAAAATTCTCTGGAATTAGTAGCTATGAAGGCGATGCGTTTGGATATAATTAATTAATGATTGTCTAACAAAAAAATATAATAAATTAAGTAAACAAATATATCAAGGGAAATAAATTATTGCCAATTTTAGAGCATTTAATTCACAACCAACTAATTCCTTTTGAATTTGACAAGGTGTTTCTTTCTAATAGCAATGTAATTGGCATAATTGCACACTTCTTTATCAAACAATGTTGTCATGAAAATGTTGATCTTTTAATTAAAATTGACAGAGAAATCACCCGTGTATTATGTTCTAATTCACCTTTTATTTGAAGTTTCTTCAATTTCCGAAGATTAAGAATCGTTCGATAGCTGATTAAATAAATACTTACAAATTAAAACATATGATATGATTTTATATATGTTGCTATAAAGCTGTAAAAGGAAAAGAATTGCTTGGCTTCTACGGCTACTGTTCTTAAATGGTGATAGCTGAATTTGGTATACTTGTGCAATAGTGCATATATTTTGTGCCACGTGATTTCCAAAATAAGACAAAAGTTGAGAGCTTCTTTATCTTTACTTGTGAATGTATTGCCCCAATTTATATATGAAGAACTTTGTTTCATAAATTAGAATAGACAGGGTACTGAAAGCATGTTGTTATATTAAATTATACATTAAAGGTGATTTTCTAACGACCAAAGTAGATCTTTAATCCACTCTCACAGAAAAACAAAATATGTCAACCGTTAAAAATCATTCTATTGAAAGATTATGCAATCGTTGGTATCTGAAGAATGATAAATTATATAAAGAATCATTGACAAATGGAAGTTGCCGAAGAGAAATAATAATTTAATATTCGAGATAATACAATGATTATTACTAATAATTGTTGCCATATAGTTTCAAAGACAACGGTTATTTAATAAATAAGTATTGTCTTAGATTTTTGTTTGTTTAAACATTTATAAATGGTGGCTTGCTCCGAATTTTCTATTATACCATCACAGAGAATTTTTATTAAACATATAGACATATTACATGACTATCATTACAAAAATTGTGTCATGACAATCTATGATCGTAATAAAAAAAGAAACAAAAGAAACAAAATAGAAATAAAACACATAACTAGAAAAAATACAAAAAATAGCAGATCTTTTGCATAGGTGGAGGGAAGGAATTGGATATCAAATTTCTCAAGGTTTCAAACAAGAACACAACTAAAAAAAATGCATTTTCTATCTTAGAAACAAAATATTTACAACGATAAAAATGCAAGATCTCTTGTTTGGTTTTTTGCCAGAAAATTAATCTCTCTATCGGTGGGACTTGCTGTCTTAATTGAATGCTTTGGGTGGAATGACCTTGGATGCATCATGTATCTTTACATCAAAAGTCATCGAGAAACTTACTGGGTGTACCAGACATGGTCAATGGCTTTGACGCAAAGATACCATGTGCTCAAGGTCATCAACCAAAAGAACATCATGTCTAACCAAATAGAGGGTTCAAATTCCTGGTAAAAAATCTAATAGGAGATCTAACTTTTTTTGACTTGTTATCCTTTGTTAAATAAGACATCAAATATATCTTCTGAGCTATGTCATTCTTTGAAATTCTAAGTAATATGTCATTCAATAGCTCTGCAAAGTCGATGCCAACAAAAACATATAAATACAAATAAGTTAGTACTTTCTGTGTAGTTGTTCAATAATAAACTCGTATACTTTTATGTACTTTAGAGGGTCCTTAAACTCCTGATTTCAATGTATAATGCTTTATTTTAATAAAACAAGTAAGCAAAATATCACAGTAAATATCAAGGAAAAATAGATTAAATAACATCTTCTTTAAGATGAAGCACATGAGCTTAATCAAGTATAGGCCTACGAGACTCATCAGGTTTTCATCAAGCCAAAACACACTTTTTAGGGTGAAATCAATATTTTGAATTTCTATTGCTAGATTTTCATCCTAACAGTCGTGCTTCACCTAAAAAAGTGGTGTAAAATAATTTTGATTAGCATAGTTCACCATGTCATGCTATAATTGATCAATAAAATACTCATGAGAGGATGCAAGTTCACAATCATAATGCACCAGTACAATTGTTCAAGGCACATAACAACCATATCAAAGCACCAACACACAACTACCCTAACACAATTCAAGATAGACGCAAAAAATGCAAGCACAAACATCAACTTGCAACAAAAAGCCACCAGAACAGCAACCAACAACAAATCACACAACCAAGCATACACAACAAAGCAAGCACACAAAAATTAGAGCAAAAACAAAACAAGGAAAGTGATAACGATTTAGGGTTTATCACCGACAGTAAGAATAAGTATACTAATGACAACAACAATATTTAACAAAATAAAAAGTTACCATAATGCAGCGAAAGAAGAAGGCACGATGAAAAGAAAAAAAAACACGAGAATATTTGAGTGTGTGTGTATAATAGAGATCGATCAGTTAGATCATCTATACACCTCTAGCAGATCAAATATGATAGAGTTGTGGAGGCAGGCACATGGAAGAGAGAGAGAGAGAGAGAGAAATGAAGAAGATGCGAGAGTGCTATTTTATGAGTTAGGGTTGGAGATAGGAAAACAATTATTTAAAATAATAGTTGGTGCGGATGGAGCTACCCCAAAGGTTATTTAAAAAATTGTTGCCTTAGATTTTTTTAAAAAAATCTGAAAAGATAAGGTAATATTTATTTTGAATAGCTGTTGGCGTAGCTGCACCTATGCCAACAATTATTTAAAATAATCGTTGTCTTATCTTCAGAGATTTTTTGGCACTTCTGCCAACGATGTTTAACAATTTCATCAATAATCGTTATTGTTTGGGGTTGCTAAATCTTCCTTATGTTGTAGTGATCAAATTGAATCCCAACCTCACCTTCTTAATTTAAACCTAAAAATACAAGTTGAGAGCTATGTTCTATTAAAGAAAAAGTCCTATAAAGTACTCAATTATATAATAATGGAAAAATATGTTTTCACATCGGGTATTTAGAGGCTTATACATTGGTTATCTTTTGTTGTAAATATTGGGGTTGCAAAAGATAACTTAAAATCCGTCATAGAGATAAAAAAAAGCACTTTGCTTTTCTTTAGTCAATTTGCACCACTTTTTGTTAGTTAATACCCGACATGAAAGATTTAACTTTTTTTACTCGCAGTCGCCTTTATGACTTGATAGGACTTGATATGACTTGATACCTGATATAATATATATTCTAAATTACACCCTTTCTTTGGTAATATCCGTAGAAAGTTTTTGCTGCTTACTTGGCTAGCCCATTTTTAATTGCTAACTCGCAAAAAATAATTCACTAAATAATAGTATACCTCCTTTCCTTATTACCATATATATATAAAGAGAAAGAGAAAGAGAGGATGGGAAACATTTCACGAAGGCACGAGATGCCCAAAAGAGCTATTCTTTAGATTGAGTTGTTTGATGTGTGGGGCGTTGATTTCATGGGTCTGTTTTTTTTACTCTTATGGCAACAAGTTCATTCTCGTAGAAGTGGATTATGTCTACAAGTGGATCGAAGCTATTGCTTGCCTCGTTGCCGACTCCAAAGTCGCTAAGCGGCTTTTCAAAAAGGTGATTTTTCCTCGGTTTGGTGTACCAAGAGCTGTTATTAGTGATGGCGGTTCTCACTTCATTAACCGCTCATTTGACATCTTGAAGAAGTACGGAGTAACTCACAAGGTAGCCACCACTTATCATCCTCAAACGAGTGGCCATACCGAAATCTCGAACTGGGAGATCAAACAAATCTTGGAGAAAGTTGTTGGGTTCACCCAGAAGAATTGGAGCGAGAAATTGGTCAATGCGCTTTGGGCCTATCGTATGGCCTACAAGACACCGATTGGTATGACACTGTTCAAGTTGGTGTATGGGAAATCATGTCATTTGCCGGTGGAGCTAGAACATAAAGCGTATTGAGCTAGAACACAAACCATGTCATTTACTCGACCTTAGTCCTACTAAGTCTAAAACCTTTTGCGTTTAAAATCTTCCTCCATAACTCTAATTTTCCATCCATCATTACCTTACTTTCATCAATTAGGACTACATCATCCACAAAGAGCATGCACCAATGAATATCTCCTTATATATCTTTTGTGATCTCATCGATCACTAAGACAAAGATGTAAGGGGTCAAGGATGATCCTTGATGTAATCATATCTTAATGGAAAAGTCATTAGTCTCACCGTCACATGCTCTGACATTAGTCGCAACGTTATCGTACATATCCTTGATAAGGTTGACGGATATTTTTGGAACTTTCTTATTTTCAAGTGCCCAACACATGACTTTCCTCTGTACTTTATCATATGCTTTCTCCAAGTCGATGAATATCATGTATAAATCCTTCTTCTGCTCTCTATATCTCTTCATTAGTTGTCTTGTCAAGAAAATTGTCTCCATAGTCGATCTTTCGGGCATTAAACTAAATTGGTTTTTTGTAACGCTTGTTGTCTTTCTTAAACGATGCTCAATCACTCTCTCACAAAGCTTCATTGTATGACACATAAACTTGATTCCTCTGTAATTAGTATAACTTTGAATATCTTCTTAATTCTTGAGGATAGGTACTATTATACTTCTTCTCCACTCGTCCGACATTTTATTTGATCAGAAGATATTATTGAACAACTTAGTTAGCCATACTACCCTTATGTCTCCAAGACATCTTCACACCTCGATCGAGATGTTATTAGGCCCTAAAGCATTACCTACTTTCATTCTTTTAAAGCCACATTCACCTCCATCTCTTGAATTCTTCGAACGAATCGCTTGTTGGTGTCATCACAAGAGTCATCTAACTCAACTATAGTGCTTTCATTCTCTCCATTGAACAAACTTGTCAAAGTATTCTCTCTTTATGTTCTTGATCTCGTCGTCTTTCACCAAAAGTCTACTTGTCTCGTTCTTGATGCATTTGACTTGGCTGAAAATCTCTCATATTTCTCTCGCGGAATATAGCAAGCTTATAGACGTCATTTTCGTCTTCATTTGTACCTAGATTATGATATAGATCATCATAAGCTCGACCCCTTGCTTCACTAACAGCTTTCTTTGCGTTATTTTTGGCCATTTTGTACTATGTATGTTGTCTTTACTGCTTTTATGATGAAAACACTTATAGCAGTTCTTCTTCACCTTGATAACATTTTGCACATTCTCGTTCCACCACCAAGTGTCTTTAGGTTCACGTCTATTTCCCTTAGTCACTTTGAATACCTCTATAGCTATCTTTCAAATGCGAGTTGCCATCTTCTTCCACATGTCATTAGTGTCGCAATCATCTTCTCTTCTTTAAAAGTTCCTTCTTCGATCAACTTGTCTTTAAAGACTTGTTGGACATCTCCTTTGAGTTTCCACCATCTCGTTCTTGATATTTTGACGCCTTTGTCCTATCAAGCGCGTATTTGAAAGAAAAATTTGAGACCACAGCTTCTGTTGTTGGACGACACACTCTTCGGATATAATCGTACAATCTACACATGCTCGTTTGTCCTCTCTCAAAGTAAGAACAAAGTTAATCTTGCTCGAGTGTTGGACACTACTGAAGGTAACTAAATGTGATTCTCTCTTTCTAAATATGGTGTTTGCTATCATGAGGTCATATGCTACAGCGAAGTTCAAGATGTGTTCTCCTTCTTGATCCAAATCTTCCATGCACTCCTTCAAGACACCCACTAATTGTACTAACATGACCATTGAAGTCTCCTTCTACAAAAAGCTTCTCGTCGCTAGGCACACCTATAAGCATCTCTTCTGGATCTTCCTAGAATTGCTCTTCTTATTGTTCTCGCACAAACCTATTTGTGTGGCATATGCACTAACGACGTTTAAAACTAAATCGCCAACAACTAACTTGACTAGAATAAGTCGATCTTATTGTCTCCTAACATCAACCACTTCGTTCTTGAGGCTCTGGTCAATTAAGTTTCCTATTTCAAACATGCTTCGTTCTGTTCCTATGTACCATAGATTAAAACCAGTATATTCTACCTCCTTCGCCTTCTGACATGTCCATTTAGTCTCTTGACCACATAAGATATTTACACGTCTCCTAATAGCAGTATCAACTAACTCTCGTAGCTTACTCGTTAAGTATCCTACATTCCAACTACCCATACCAATCCTATTTTCCACAACTAGCTTCCTTACCCCTCACACTAGTCGAGTAAAGTGTGAAGATCCTTTCTCATTTGTCACTATACTCGGGCACTAATGTACTGCATTACTAAGGGAGTGACGAACCGTCCCTTGCACATTTAACACCATATTTGGGTTCTGATATGGGCGTCGCTAAGAGGGTTATGCCCCAACGAAAGTCTATTGAGTTTCATTTTCATGGGAGTGGCTAATTTTTTACGTTTGTTTTCCAAACCTATCACAACCCTCCTTCTTCAGACTTGGGATCAGGAACGTTGAAAACAACACATGTAGAGTTAACAACACAGGCTAAATAATCTCAAAACAAATATGTTATTAGATTGTGAGTGTGTGTGTTGCCTTGAGCTCCACCGGAGTGTGTAAGTGAGTTCAAGGAAGTCGGCTCGATTCTCCACCGGTGTGTGTAAGCGAGATAGAGTCCGGCGTCGGGTTAGGGTTAGCGGCTCCACCGGTGTGTGTAAGAAAGCCCCAATTTCGAAGTTGTACGCTAAGCAAGCGAGTTTTTGTTTAGTGGAGCGGACCGAGCTTGTTACCGCAAGAAGCGGGGGCGCCGGGGACCCGGAGACGTAGGCGAGGCATTCGTGCAAGCCGAACTCCGTCAACACGCGATTGAGCAATTCTTTCCCTTTTCTCTATTTACATTTATCTCAACTCAATTAGTTTAAATTGCTTGAATTGTTTGTGAAATGAATTGAGTTTTGTTTGAATTGCTTGATTAGAGAATTGATTGAATTGCTTGGTGAATTGCATAAATTGAATTGATTGCCATAGTTTGTGAAATTTGCAATTTAGGTCCCTATTTGGTTGAACCGACAGAAATTAATTAAGCACCTAGGCCCCTAGGTTCTACAAAGTGGTATCAGAGCAAGTTGAACTTGCTAATTAAAGTAAAATTTAATTAGAAGTAAAGGTCCAAAATAGCTTCCCCAATTCATATTGAGAAGCCTCCAATATTTGATCAAAATTGCCAAAATTTTTCATTTTGGAAATCATCAATGGCACTTTATTTGAAAACAATTGAGATTTGGGATGTGGTAGAGATAAAAGAAAATTGCAAAAACAAAAATAGGGAAAATCTCTATGCCATTAATATCCTACTTACCTCCATTGATGAGTCCATATTTGAAATAATGGATGGAGTTGATTTTGAAAGTGCCTTTGAAATTTGGAATACTCTTCTAAAACATTTTGATTGTGAGTCAATTTCAAAAGGTACCGATTTAATGTTGCAAGAATCAATATTTGAAAATTGTAGTAAAGGAGATGATGAAGCAACTCCTTCAAAGGAAGAGGAAGATGAACCGATGTGCTCCAATAGCAACATAGCCAAATCAAAGGGCAAATCGGTGATGCAAGACGAAGAGTTGGAATGCACAACTTCATCTTGCCGAGCTAGCGAGGTAGACTCAACCTCAAATTTAATTACTAGGGTTAATGAAACTTCAATATCCCCTATAAATGAAATTGAAAATGAAATTGAAGTTTCGATAGAAAATGCATCAATTAGATTAAATAACCCTTGTTGTAATGTAAATGCTCAAAATGACACAATTGAGGGGTTGAAACGCAAAATTTTTGAGCTTGAGTACAAGGTACAAGGCTATGAATCAAAAATTGAAAGCCTTGAATTGAAAGTAAAAGATTGTCAAAATCAAGAAAATGATTTTTGTAACTTGAAAATTGAAGTGCAAAAATTAAAAACCGAAAATGAGGTTTTAAAATCTTCTTGTGCATTGAAGAGTTGCACTAAAATTGATTTTAACAAAATGTACGAGGGACAAGGCCCGCATGACAAGTCGGGTCTAGGGTACAAGAGGTTTTTATCCTCTTCTTTACCATCTAAAAACCCTCAAAGCCCTAAAATCAAGCGGCCACAAATTAAAAATCAAAAGGGCAAAAAGGCAATGTATAAAAATAGAAATGCACCAAATCATGCCTTTAGGTACCGATACAACAATGGTAATTACTCCAAACTCAAACCGGTCCCAAAATACTTCAAACCGGTCCCAAAATACTTCAAACCATCATGGTCCAACAATGCATATTTTAAAGGACCACATGGTTGGAGTTATGAAATTAAAAATCAAAATCTTATAAACCCTTGTGCACATAATAAAAAACCAAGAGTTGTGTCTCAATCAAAGCTTGTGCCTAAACCAAACTTCAATTTTGTGTACCAATCGAACAACAAGGCACAACAATTGAAAAATGATTACCGAACTAGGTTTGTAAAGGCCAACATGTCAAACACAAACGGTAATCCTCCAACTAGTGCCATATGCAATTTTTGTTGCAAACATGGGCATATTTCGTTGGAGTGCACCCTTAGGAAGGGAAGCAACCAACCAAAGGTTGCTTGGGTGCCCAAAGGGCAAATTTAGAAAAATTTGAAAATTGAATCCCCCTTTATACTAATTGCCATATATTTAGGGGAGCAAAATTTTGATGAATTGTGCACCATAAAACTCAAACAAACTCAAACAAATAAATTGTAAGCCCTAATTACCAATACGCTTCCGCAAAACTTTTAGAAATTCTCATTTAGGGTTGAATGTGTGATTGTTATGAAATGCACAAATTGAGGGGGAGCTTTGTTGCTAAATTATAATTGTGCATCAAATTGAGAGAGAAATATCAAATTGAGGGGGAGCTATGTTTTTCAATTGAAAATTTTCAAAATGCAACCTTTTGTTTGATTTCCAAAAAGGGGGAGAAATCATATGTGCCATATTGAGTTTAAATAAAAATATACCTTGGCACATATGTTTGAGGTTTTGCAAATCAACAAAAGGGGGAGATTGTTGGCTTAATATTCCTTTGAGTTTGTTGATTTGCAAAACTATTTGAATTTTACCATTTCTTGTGTTGTGAGAATGTTTGTAGGGCATTTGAGAAAAATGCACAAAGGAACACAAGAGATAATCAAGGATGACATAAGAGCAAGATTAGAAGATCAAGATCAAGATGAAGACTTGCTTAGGTTAATTAGATCTTAGTCTATTTAAATTTGGGATTGAAAAGAGCAAGAAAATACCAACCAAACTGGCCAAAATCAAACAAACGCATCATAGCGTTATAACGCCATAGTTGGCGTTATAACGCCATATACCTGATTTGTCAAAATGGTTTTAAAAATAGAAATTGGACAAATAAAATATCAAGAAATCAAGAATATGTCTTAAATATCATTTAAATTTATCAATATAAATTTTATTTGATCAAAAACATCATTGGGATTAGTAGCAAAATGTGCAAACCAGAAAATCCAGAAACTTAGAGTTATAACGCTAGAATTAGAGTTATAACGCTAAGTAGAGTTATAACGCTAAGTTGAATTCCAAAACTTAGAGTTATAACGCTAGATTTAGAGTTATAACGCTAACAATACTGAAAGTTCAAACTCAATTTTAAAATAGAAATTGAATCAATAAAATTTCAAAACATCAAGAATATGTCTTAAATATATTTTAAGTTTAGGAATATAAACTTTATTTGATCAAAAACATCATTTAAATTAATAGAAAAATAATCAACCTAAACTTCCAGAGAGTTAGCGTTATAACGCTAACTTTGGCGTTATAACGCTAGACAAATCCCAACGGTCAAATTTCTTATCCTAGCACTAGATAGCATTATAACGCTATGTTTTGTACATAACTTACCGTTATAACGCTACCAGAAAATTGGTACCAACGGTCATAATTTTTGTCCATATTCAAGATAGCGTTATAACGCTATCTTTTCTATAGAAGATAGCGTTATAACGCTATCTTGCGCAGAGTTGCTTTCGGCCAGATTTGAGCCCTATATAAACCTTTCTCCCTCAACAATTGAACTGCTGATCATTCTATTCATTCAACACTATTTTTACAGCAACCCTTGAGCTCTAAACCTTAGCCAAATCCTTGCTCTTTATCCCAAGTTTAATTAGCTAAATCTAATCTAGGGATTATAGAGAGTTGTTTGTTTGAGTGATTTTCTAGCTTAATCTTCCAATTAGCAAATTGTCATTAGATTGTGAGTGTGTGTGTTGCCTTGAGCTCCACCGGAGTGTGTAAGTGAGTTCAAGGAAGTCGGCTCGATTCTCCACCGGTGTGTGTAAGCGAGATAGAGTCCGGCGTCGGGTTAGGGTTGGCGGCTCCACCGGTGTGTGTAAGAGAGCCCCAATTCCGAAGTTGTACGCTAAGCAAGCGAGTTTTTGTTTAGTGGAGCGGACCGGTCTTGTTATCGCAAGAAGCGGGGGCGCCGGGGACCCGGAGACGTAGGCGAGGCATTCGTGCAAGCCGAACTCCGTCAAAACGCGATTGAGCATTTCTTTCCCTTTTCTCTATTTACATTTATCTCAACTCAATTAGTTTAAATTGCTTGAATTGTTTGTGAATTGAATTGAGTTGTGCTTGAATTGCTTGATTAGAGAATTGATTGAATTGCTTGGTGAATTGCATAAATTGAATTGATTGCCATAGTTTGTGAAATTTGCAATTTAGGTCTCTATTTGGTTGAACCGATAGAAATTAATTAAGCACCTAGGCCCCTAGGTTCTACATAGATCACCCGATATTTGATCCGACCTGACTTGATATGACCCGAATCTCAAAATAAATCGACATTAAATGACTCGATACCCGACCCAACCTGGCCCGACATGACCCGAAACCCGAAATGACCCGGTATCACATGACCTGATATCTGACCCAAACTGGCCTGACATGACCGAAATCCGGAATAACCCGACACCCAGATGACCGATACTTGACCCGACCTGACTTGAAACCCGAAATGACCTGACACTGAATGGCCCGAAACCCGACCCGACTAACCCGACAATGACCCGAAACTCTAAGTGACCCGACACTAGATTTATTGTCTTCATGTCATATATAATCAGAAAATGAATAGAACAAAACCAAGATTTGTTATATATAACTAGTCAAGTGCTCACGCATTGTAGTGGAAACTCGATTAATAAATATTAAATAATCATAATTTTTTAATTGTTAGTTACTCTCATACCACCAAATAATAAGAAATTTTTTTGAATACGCGATGCAACAGGAACTACATCAGAATTTGCATCATACAACAAAATCAGATGATTTGGTTTTCTATTTCTAAAACATCCTAGCAATAACACATGTCTGACACACGTGCCAGGTGCAATGATCCAAAATCATTGTGTTAGTTATCCATTTCATTAGTCTAGATGACTAGATGGAGGGCATACTGAATTTCTATCTATTTATTCACTTTAAGTGAGTTTGTTATTCATTTTAAGCGCAATAGTTAATAAAAGATCGTGATTTCTAATTTTACGATTTAACCTATAAAGGGAAGGGATTTAGTGACCACAGACACTCTTTAATTAGTGATCTCTTTTGAAAGTAATCCTCTATATGTTAGGCGAAAAAGAAATTGTAGAATCTGATTTATCATGACAGAAGGACATTTCATTATGCATTTACATAGTTTTATTTTTAAATCAAAATGAAATGGTTTAGACTGCCATTAAGAACACTAACATGAAAAATCAGTAAAATGTATTACTTATTAATTGCTTATCTAGTTTGAAGAATTGTTGTTTATCAGCAAACAAAATAGACAGAGAAAACCCATCAAACAACTGATGCTAATTTCATACAAATTTAAAGAAAACAACGGTATCTTCCCGCCACACATTTGTGTATTTTTTAATGGCACATAAAATGGTAGAAGTGAGGTTTAATGCTTTAGTTACTGCCATAAAGGTGAAATTTGTGGATACATATTCGGAATTTATCATTTCATGACATGATAGGAAATGCAGAATGTTGAGAATTGAGATGCAATTGGATTTTTGGAGGGAGTTTTGCCGCCGTCAATCATCACAAATTTTTATTTATGTATTTTTTCTTATTTATTTATTATTTTTTATGCTGTCAAATTATGACAAAAAATACAAAAGTAAAATTATATAGTTTTTCTTTATATTATCTTTTACTTCATAGTTATTTAAAAAATCAAGCAATAAAAGTTTGAAATAGACAAGTAAATTGTGAAATTTAACAAACTTATTGTAAAAAATGCATCACATGTTATATGCAAAGTATATTTTTGTGAAAGTTTTATCTTAAAATAATAAATATTAAATACCTGGCATTTATATCTTAAAATACAGAATGAATATTATTTTCAAAGAAATTGCATTTTAGAATATCTCGACCTGTTCATTTCCAGAAATAAAGGTAACTATATTTATTCGCATCTGCAGTGTTGATGTCCATCTGTATTTGCAACAGATATTTTGATGCAACATGTTCAAATCACAACTCCAATGTACGAAATTTTTGTTGTTGATGCTATTAAAAAGTGCATTTTTAAAAAAAATATTGTTGTTCAAATCATAACTTCATTAGTACAAAAAAAAAATAGATTATAATATGATCTCAGTTATGGGTCATATGTCTTTATTTTTTTTATTAGATATCAATCATGAAAAGAAAATTCATTCAAAGTTTTTTCAAGAAAGCATAAACAACTTTTAAGCTTTCAATCTATTGCTACTATCTTTATAAAAGAATCATGCTTTTTATTTGATTATCATATTATTATATGAGAAATAGTTAACCCAACGGGTCATTCACTGGTGCAGGCGGGCAGCACAAAAGGTCACACGCTCACAGAGATGTAGTATTAGTTAAAAGAATTTTAGGGTTATCTGAGGTTCTGATCGTTTGGCCGTCTGTGTGGCGGATCTTTAATTTAGTTTGAAGTGGATTGATTGACTCATTACATGATGTACGTGGTTTCAAAATAAAATTGGTATTGTTTTATTGATTTGTAATTTGAGTAATTTTTTTTTAATTATCCGTAAAAAATATTAGAAATTAGTTATTCATCTTAATTTTCAAGTTATATACACAGACAACATATCTAATATACACTTTTATGATCAAATGAGATATAGAGTTTAATTCACGAACAACATATGCACGGTAAAACATAAAACATCTTATTCGTAACGAGATAAAATTTATTGGTGGATTCTGTCATGGAACAAAAATCAAATTGACCGTTCAATTTTAAGAATATGATGGTTCAAATTTCTGTTAGCAATGCTTTTTCTTCGATGAAATTGAAATAATCATAGGATTAAAGAAACACCAACTTAATCGTTCAAAGTTTGTTTCATAGAAGAAGCGCTCAAATTTATTTCGGTTGTCAAATAAGAACTAAGGCTTGTTGCTTCACTTCATGGAGTTTATGGACTGTCAAACAATGCAAATGATGCATGGTTTTAGGTCGCATTTTTCTCCTCCAATTGGCTTAAATGCTTCGTTTTTCTTGTAGCATGAAAACATGTCAAGGCATAATCAAATCTAACAAAAGATGACTAAATGCAACTAAAGTAGACTATTGAGATGGTAAAATAAAAATAAAGATATGAATGTGATCGAATTTGAATAATCTGAAAATCAAGATGATCTGAAATAAGAGAACTCGAAATCCAACCTGATCCAAACACGAAAGATATAAAATGATATAATGGAAATCCGACCCGAACCCGACTCAAACCCAAACAATCCAAATACGAGAAATACCAAACAAATGCCAAGTGCCAACACAGGATGACCCGAGAGCCGACCCAACCAAACTTGAACATTTCAAGAAAACTCCACAATGCATCATATCTTACAATGAGAACAGTTTCTTCTTTGAGTACTTCATTTAAGTGTTGTAACCAAACACCACGAAGAAGCATATAATACTACTCTATGTGCTCCATGTCGGAGTACTTAATTTATTAGAGATTCTGATCAAAGTACTTCTATGCTTCTACGAGAAGTGTTTATGATCAGAGTACTACATTTATGAGTCATATCCTTTCAAGAAAACTCCACAATGCTTCTTATCTTACTACGAGAAGAGTTTTTTTTCGAGTACTTCATTTACGTGTTGTAACCATTCACGAAAACACCACGAAGAAGGATAGAATACTGCTAGATGTGCTTCATGTCCGTGTGCTTAATTTATGAATGATTCTGAATACTTCATTTATAGGTGGTAACCATTAAGAAAATCACCACAATGCATCTTATGCTACTACGAGAAGTGTTTCACATCTGATTACCTCATTTATGGCTGGTAACCAGTTAAGAAAACACCACAAAGAATCTTATGCTTCTATGAGAAGTATTTTAGATCTGATTAAGTCATTATTGGGTGGTAACCATTCAAGAAAACACCACAAAGCATCTTGTGCTTCTATGACAAGTGTTTATGATTAGAGTACTTCAATTATGAGTGGTAACCATTAAAGAAAACACCACAAATCTTGTTATCCTACTATGAGAAGTGTTTCTGATCAGAATACTTCATTTATGAGTGGTAACCTTTCAAACAAACTCTGCAATGCATCATATCTTACAACAAGAAGAGTTTCTTTTTCGAGTACTTCATTTAAGTGTTGTAACCACTCACCAAAACATTACGAAGAAGTATAAAATACTACTCTATGAGCTTCATGTCCGAGTACTTAATTTATGAGAGATTTTGATCAGAGTACTTCATTAATTGGTAGTAACCATTCAGAAAAACACCACAAAGCTTCTTATGCTTCTATGAGATGTGTTTATGATTAGAGCACTTCATTTATGAGTGGTAGCCATTTATGAGGGGTATCCTTTCAAGAAAACTCAATAATGCATCATATCTTACTACGAGAAGAATTTCATCTTCAAGTACTTTATTTTAGGTTTGTAACCATTCACCAAAATACCACGAAGAAGCATAGAATACTACTCTATGTACTTCATGTCCGAATACTTAATATTTGCGTGATTATGATCATAGTACTTCATTTATGGGTGGTAACCATTATGGAAAACACCACAAAGCATCTTATGTTACTACAAGAATTGTTTAAGATCTAATTACTTTATTTATGGGTGTTAATCATTCAATAAAACACCACAAAGCATCTTATGCATCTATTAGAATTGTTTTAGATCTGATTACTTCATTTATGGGTGTTAACCATTTAAGAAAACACCACAAAGCATCTTATGCTTCTATGAGAAGTGTTTATAATTAGAGTACTTCATTTAAGAGTGGTAACAATTAAAGAAAACACCACAAATCTTCTTATCCTATATGCGAAATGTTTCTGATCAGAATAGGTCATTTATGAGTGGTATACTTTCAAGAAAACTCAGTAATGCATCATATCTTACTACAAGAAGAATTTCTTCTTCGAGTACTTATTTAAGTGTTGTAACCATTCACCAAAACACCATGAAGAAGGATAGAATACTACTCTATGTGCTTCATGTTCGAGTACTCAATATATGAGTGATTCTGATCAGAATACTTCATTTATATGTGGTAACCATTAAGGAAACCACCACAATTCATCTTAAGCTACTATGAGAAGTGTTTCAGATCCGGTTACTTCATTTATGGATGGTAACCAGTCAAGAAAACACCACAAAGCGTCTTATCCTACTAAGAGAAGTGTTTATGATCTGAGTACTTCATTTATGAGTGGTGACGTTTCAAGAAAACTCCACAATGCATCATATCTTACAACGAGAAAAGTTTCTTTTTCGAGTACTTCATTTAAGTGTTGTAACCACTCACCAAAACACTACGAAGAAGTATAGAATACTACAATGAGCTTCATGTCCGAGTACTTAATTTATGAGAGATTCTGATCAGATTACTTCATTAATGGGTGGTAACCATTCAAAAAAACACCACAAAGCTTCTTATGCTTCTATTAGAAGTGTTTATGATTAGAGCACTTTATGAGTGGTAACCATTAACGAAAACACCACAAATCTTGTTATCCTATATTAGAAATATTTCTGATCATAATAGTTCATTTATGAGGAGTATCCTTTCAAGAAAACTCAATAATGCATCATATCTTACTACGAGAAGAATTTCTTCTTCGAGTACTTTATTTTAGGTTTGTAACCATTCACCAAAACACCGCGAAAAAGCAAAGAATACTACTCAATATGCTTCATGTCTGAATACTTAATATATGAGTGATTCTGATCACAATACTTCATTTATGGGTGGTAACCATTATGGAAAACACCACAAAGCATCTTATTTTACTACAAGAATTGCTTCAGATCTGATTAATTTATTTATGGGTGGAAATCATTCAATAAAACACCACAAAGCATCTTATTCTTCTATTAGAAGTGTTTTAGATCTGATTATTTCATTTATGGGTGGTAGTCATTTAAGAAAATACCACAAAGTATCTTATGCTTCTATGAGATGTGTTTATAATTAGAGTACTTCATTTAAGAGTGGTAACCATTAAAGAAAATACCACAAATCTTCTTATCGTAAAAGCGAAATGTTTCTGATCAGAATAGTTCATTTATGAGTGGTACACTTTCAAGAAAACTCAATAATGCATCATATCTTACTACGAGAAGAATTTCCTCTTCGAGTACTTCATTTTAGTGTTGTAATCATTAATCAAAACACCACGAAGAAGCATAGAATACTACTCTATGTGCTTCATGTTCGAGTACTTAATATATGAGTGATTCTGATCATTATGGAAAACACCACAAAGCAGCTTATGTGACTACGAGAAGTGTTTATGATTCGAGTACTTTTATCAGTGGTAACCAATAAAGTAACATAACAAATATTCTTATTCTACTATGAGAAGAGTTTCTGATCAGAATACTTCATTTATGAGTGGTATCCTTTCAAGTAAACTCCACAATGCATCATATCTTACTACGAGAAGAGTTTCTTTTTCGAATACTTCATTTAAGTGTTGTAACCATTCAACAAAACATCACGAAAAATCATAGAATACTACTCTAAGTTCTTCATGGGTGGTAACCATTATGAAAAACACCACAAAGCAGCTTACACTTCTATGAGAAGTGTTTTAGATCTGATTACTTCATTTATGGGTGGTAACCATTCAAGAAAACACCACAAATCTTCTTATCCTATATGAGAAGTGTTTCTGATCAGAATAGTTCATTTATGAGTGGTATCCTTTCAAGAAAACTTAATAATGCATCATATCTAACAATTAGAAGAGTTTCTTCTTCGAGTAATTCATTTAAGTGTTGTAAGCATTCACCAAAACACCACGAAGAAGCATATAATACTACTCTATGTGCTTAATATCCGAGTATTTAATTTATGAGTGATTCTGATCAGAGTACTTCATTTATGGGTGGTAACCATTAGGGAAAACACCACAAAGTAGCTTTGCGACTACGAGAAGTGTTTAAGATCCGATTACTTAATTTATGTGTGGTAACCATTCAAGAAAACACCACAAAGCATCTTATGCTTCTATGAGAAGTGTTTATAATTACAGTACTTCATTTATGAGTGGTAACCATTAACGAAAACACCACAAATCTTCTTATCCTATATGAGAAGTGTTTCTTATTAGAATAGTTCATTTATGAGTGGTATTCTTTCAAGAAAACTTAATAATGCATCATATCTAACTACGAGAAGAGTTTCTTCTTCGAGTAATTAATTGAAGTGTTGGAACCATTCACCAAAACACCACGAAGAAGCATAGAATACTACTTTATGTGCTTAATGTCCGAGTAATTAATTTATGAGTGATTCTGATCAGAGAACTTCATTTATGGGTGGTAACCATTAAGGAAAACACCACAAAGCAGCTTTCCGACTACGGGAAGTGTTTCAGATCCGATTACTTCATTAAGGTTTTTAACCATTCAAGAAAACACTGCAAAGTATCTTATGCTTCTATGAGAAGTGTTTATAACCGTAGAACTTCATTTATGGGTGTAATCTGTCAACAAAACACCACAAAGCATCTTATGCTTCTAAGAGAAGTGTTTATGATCAGAGTACTTTATTTATGAGTGGTATCCTTTCAAGAAAACTACATAATGCTTCATATCTTACTACGAGAAGAGTTTCTTCTTTGAGTACTTCATTTACGTGTTGTAACCATTCACCAAAATACCCCAAAGAAGCATAGAATCCTACTCTCTGTGTTTCATGTGCGAGTACTTAATTTATGAGTGATTCTTATCAGAATACTTAATTTATAGGTGGTAACTATTAAGGAAACCACCACAATGCATCTTACACTACTACGAGAAGTGTTTCAGATCCGATTACTACATTTATGGCTGGGAACCAGTCAAGAAAACACCATAAAGAATCTTATGCTTCTATGAGAAGTGTTTTAGATCTGATTACTTCATTTATGGGTGGTAACCATTCAAGAAAACACAACAAAGCATCTTAAGCTTCTATGAGAAGTGTTTATGATTAGAGTACTTCATTTATGAGTTCTTCATTTATGGGTGGTAACCATTGAAGAAAACACCACAATGCATCTTATCCTACTACACGATGTGTTTCAGAACCGATAACTTCATTAATGGATTGTAATCATTAAAGAAAATAGCACAAAGCATCTTATTCTACTATGAGAAGTGTTTATGATCTAAGTACTTCATTTCTGAGTTCTATCCTTTCAATAAAACTCCACAATGCATCATATCTTACTACATGAAGAGTTTCTTTTTCGAGTACTTCATTTAAGTGTTGTAATCATTCACTAAAACACCACGAAAAAGAATTGAATACTACTCTACGGGCTTCAAGTCTGAGTAATTAATTTATGAGTGATTCTGATCGGAGTAATTCATTTATGGGTGGTAACCATTAAAGAAAAAATAAGAAATCTTCTTATCCTATATGAGAAGTGTTTCTGATCAGAATAGTTCATTTATGAGTGGTATCATTTGAAGAAAACTCAATAATCATCATATCTTACTACGAGAAGATTTTCTTCTTCGAGTACTTCATTTAACTGTTGCAACCATTCACCAAAACACCACGAAGAAGCATAGAATACTACTCTAATTGATTCATGTCCGAGTAATTAATTTATGAGTGATTCTGATCAGAGTACTTCTTTTATTGTTGGTAACCATGAAGGAAAACACCACAAAGTAGCTTATGCTTCTTTGAGAAGTGTTTATGATTAGAGTACTACATTTATGAGTGGTATCCTTTCAAGAAAAATCAACGATGCTTCATATCTTACTACGAGAAGAGTTTCTTCTTCGACTACTTCATTTACGTGTTGTAACCATTCACCAAAATACCCCAAAGAAGCATAGAATCCTACTCTCTGTGTTTCATGTCCGAGTACTTAATTTGTGAGTGATTCTGATCATAATACTTAATTTATAGGTGGTAACTATTAAGGAAACCACCACAATGCGTCTTACGCTACTACGAGAAGAGATCTGATTACTTCATTAATGGCTGGGAACCAGTCAAGAAAACACCACAAAGCATCTTATGCTTCTATGAGAAGTGTTTTAGATCTGATTACTTCATTTATGGGTGGTAATCATTCAAGAAAACACAACAAAGCATCTTAAGCTTCTATGAGAAGTGTTTATGATTAGACTACTTCATTTATGAGTGGTAACCATTGAAGAAAACACCACAATGCATCTTATCCTACTACACGATGTGTTTCAGAACCGATAACTTCATTAATGGATTGTAATCATTAAAGAAAATAGCACAAAGCATCTTATACTACTATGAGAAGTGTTTATGATTAGAGTACTTCATTTATGAGTGGTAACCATTAAAGAAAACACCACAATGCATCTTATCCTACTACACGAAGTGTTTCAGATCCGATTACTTCATTTAAGGGTGGAAAGCATTATGGACAACACCACAAAGCAGCTTATGTGACTACGAGAAGTGTTTCAGATCCGATTACATCATTTATGCCTGGTAACCAGTCAAGAAAACATCACAAAGCATCTTATGCTTCTATGAGAAGTGTTTTAGATCTGATTACTTCTTTTGTGGGTGGTAACGATTCAAGAAAACAGCACAAGCATCTTATGCTTCTTCCGAGATGTGTTTATGATTAGAGTACTTCATTTATGGGTGGTAACCATTAAGGAAAACACCCCAAAGCAGTTTATGTGACTACGAGAAGTGTTTCAGATCCGATTACTACATTTATGGGTCGTAACCATTCAAGAAAACACCACAAAGAATCTTATACTTCTGTGAGAAGTGTTTTTGATCTGATTACTTCATTTATGGGTGATAGCCATTTAAGAAAACACCACAAAGCATCTTATGCTTTTATGAGAAGTGTTTATAATTACATTACTTCATTTATGGCTGGTAACCATTAGAGAAAACACAACAAATCGTCTTATCCTATATGAGAAGTGTTTCTGATCAGAATAGTTCATTTATGAGTGGTATCCTTTCAAGAAAACTTAATAATGCATCATATCTAACAATGAGAAGAGTTTCTTCTTCGAGTAATTAATTTAAGTGTTGTAAGCATTCACCAAAACACCACGAAGAAGCATATAATACTACTCTATGTGCTTAATATCCGAGTATTTAATTTATGAGTGATTCTGATCAGAGTAATTCATTTATGGGTGGTAACCATTAAGGAAAACACCACAAAGCAGCTTTGCGACTACGAGAAGTGTTTCAGATCCGATTACTTCTTTACGGGTTGTAACCATTCAAGAAAACACTGCAAAAGTATCTTATGCTTCTATGAGAAGTGTTTATGACCAGAGTACATCATTTATGGGTGTAATCAGTCAACAAAACATCACAAAGCATGTTATGCTTCTATGAGAAGTGTTTATGATCAGAGTACTTCTTTTATGAGTGGTATCCTTTCAAAAAAACTCCACAATGCTTCATATCTTACTACGAGAAGAGTTTCTTCTAGGATTACTTCATTTACGTGTTGTAACCATTCAACAAAATACCACAAAGAAGCATAGAATACTACTCTCTGTGTTTCATTCCGAGTACTTAATTTATGAACGATTGTGATCAGAATACCTCATTTATAGATGGTAACCATTTAGGAAACCACCACAATGCATCCTACGCAACTACGAGAAGTGTTTCAGATCCGATTACTTCATTTATGGGTGGTAGCCATTTAAGAAAACACCACAAAGCATCTTATGCTTCTATGAAAAGTGTTTATAATTACATTACTTCATTTATGTGTGGTAACCATTAAAGAAAACACCACAAATCTTCTTATCCTATATGAGAAGTATTTCTGATCACAATAGTTCATTTTTGAGTGGTATCCTTTGAAGAAAACTTAATAATGCATCATATCTAACTACGAGAAGAGTTTCTTCTTCGAGTAATTCATTTAAATGTTGTAACCATTCACCAAAACACCGCAAAGTATCTTATGCTTCTATGAGAAATGTTTATGGCCAGAGTACTTCATTTATGGGTGTAATCAGTCAACAAAACACCACAAAGCTTATTCTTCTCTGAGAAGTGTTTATGATCAGAGTATTTCATTTATGAGTGGTATCCTTTCAAGAAAACTCCACAATACTTCATATATTACTACGAGAAGAGTTTCTTCTTGGAGTACTTCATTTACATGTTGTAACCATTCAACAAAATACCAAAAAGAAGCATAGAATACTACTCTTTGTATTTCATGTCCTAGTACTTAATTTATGAGTGATGATCAGAATACTTCATTTATAGGTGGTAACCAGTCAAGAAAACACCACAACGCATCTTATGCTTCTATGAGAAGTGTTTTAGATCTGATTACTTCTTTTGTGGGTGGTAACGATTCAAGAAAACACCACAAATCAGCTTAAGTGACTACGAGAAGTGTTTCAGATCCGATAACTTCATTTATCGGTGGTAACCATTCAAGAAAACACCACAAAGCAACTTATGCTTCTGTGAGAAGTATTTTAGATCTGATTACTTGATTTATGGGTGGTAGCCATTTAATAAAACACCACAAAAAATCTTATGCTTCTATGAGAAGTGTTTATAATTACATTACTTCATTTATTAGTGGTAACCAGTAAAGAAAACACCACAAATCTTCTTATCCTATATGAGAAGTGTTTCTGATCCGAATGGTTCATTTATAAGTGCTATCCTTTCAAGAAAACTTAATAATGACTTCATATCTTACTACGAGAACAGTTTCTTCTTCGAGTAATTCATTTAAGTGTTGTGACCGTTCACCAAAATACCACGGAGAAGCATAGAATACTACTCTATGTTCTTCATGTCTGAGTAACTAATTTATGAGTGATTATGATCAGAGTACTTCATTTATGGGTGGTAACCATTAAGGAAAACACCACAAAGCAGCTTATGCGACTACGGGAAGTGTTTCAAATTCCATTACTTCATTATGGTTGTACCCATTCAAGAAAACACCGCAAAGTATCTTATGCTTCTATGAGAAATGTTTATGACCACAGCACTTATTTATGGGTGTAATTAGTCAACAAAACACCACAAAGCATCTTATGCTTCTATGAGAAGTGTTTATGATCAGAGTACTTCATTTATGAGTGGTATCCTTTCAAGAAAACTCCACAATGCTTCATATCTTACTACGAGAAGAGTTTCTTCTTCGAGTACTTCATTTAAGTGTTGTAACCATTCACCAAAATACCACGAAGAAGCAAAGAATACTACTCTCTGTGTTTCATATCCGAGTACTTAATTTATGAGTGATTCTGATCAGAATACTTCATTTATAGGTGGTAACCACTAAGGAAACCACCACAATGCATCTTATGCTACTACGAGAAGTGTTTCAGATCCGATTACTTTATTTAGTAACCATTCAAGAAAACACCACAAAGCATCTTAAGCTTCTATGAGAAGTGTTTTAGATCTGATTACTTTATTTATGGGTGGTAGCCATTTAAGAAAACACCACAAAGCATCTTTTGTTTCTATGAGAAGTGTTTCTGATCAGAATACTTCATTTATGAGTGGTATCCTTTCAAAAAAACTCCACAATACATTATATCTTACTACGAGAAGAGTTTCTTTTTCGAGTACTTCATTTAAGTGTTGTAACCATTCACCAAAACACCACGAAGAAGCCTAGAATACTACTCCATGTGCTTCATGTCCGAGTATTTAATATATGAGTGATTCTGGTCACAGTATATCATGTCCGACTACGGGAAGTGTTTCAGGTCCAATTACTTCATTATGGGTTATAACCATTCAAGAAAACACCCCAAAGCATCTTATGCTTCTATGAGAAGTGTTTATGACCAGAGTACTACAATTATGGGTGGTAATCAGTCAACAAAATACCACAAAGCATCTTATGCTTCTATTAGAAGTGTTTATGATCAGAGTACTTTATTTATGAGTGGTATCCTTTCAAAAAAACTCCACAATGCTTCATAATTTACTACGAGAAGAGTTTCTTCTTCGAGTAATTCATTTAAGTGTAGTAATCATTCACCAAAACACTACAATGAAGCATAGAATACTACTCTTTGTGCTTCATGTCCGAGTACATAAGGCATGAGTTATTCTGATTAGAGTACTTCGTTTTTGGGTGGTAACCATTAAGGAAAACATCACAAAGCACCTTATGCTACTACGTGAAGTGTTTCAGATCCGATTACTTCATTAATTGGTGGTAACCATTCAAGAAAACACCACAAAGCATCTTATGCTTCTATAAGAAGTGTTTCTAATCAGAGAATTTCATTTATGCGTGGTAACCATTAAAGAAAACACCACAAATCATCTTATCTTACTATTAGAATTGTTTCTGATCAAAGTGCTTCATTTATGAGTGATAATCAAGCTTTTAAAAAACGTTTAACGGCCCTTAACGGTGAGGTGGTCGCTTAACGGTTTAACGTTAAAACGAAATTATACGGAAGTTAAATTAAAAAATGGCCAACCATTTTTTGTCTATTATTTATTTACTTTAGACCAAATTATGGTGCAAACATACACACTTTTGTCATATCTATAACTTTATGTAACTATATATTATATAATATATTTAACATTATTATTAGCATTGCTGCCTTTTTCATTATTTAAAAATATGAATGATGTTATATGATATGTTTAATAATTAGAATTTAGAATGTATTTTATTTTGAAATGTGTATTTTTTATAACCTCCACTATCTAATTGCGTAAGTCGTACCAACATAATAATATCTCATGCCAGCATCAATATAACACACAAGACCAGTGTACCCAAACAATCAACACATCATCATAACACTAGTAACTACCCGACTAAGCTCACAATAACTAATCTCAAGTTAATAAAATAGTAAACAAAAATGGAAAAACTAAATTAATTCAACAAGTTGACAAATCACCAAGTAAATTACAGTAAGCATCCAGCAAAAACACGAAGAAAAAATAAAAAAAATAAAAAAATAAAAAATGGCGTTAAAACGGCCTGATTTTAACGGATTTACACAGTTTAAACAGAGTTAAAACCGTTAAACTACAGAAAACCAGTTAAAAACGTTTTTTCCTGAAAACTTAACGCCATGACAAGTTTTTCTCGTTAAACCGGTTAAACTGAAGTTTAAACTCCATTTTTTAAAAGCTTGGTGATAATCTTTCAAGAAAACTCCACAATGCATCATATCTTATTACGAGAAGAGTTTCTTCTTCGAGTACTTCATTTAAGTGTTGTAACCATTCACAAAAACACCGCGAGGAAGCATAGAATGCTACTCTATGTGCTTCATGCCCGAGTACTTAATTTATGAGATATTCTAATTAGAATACTTCATTTATGGGTGGTAACCATTCAGGAAAACAACACAAAGCATCTTAAGCCACTACGAGTAGTGTTTCAAATCTGATTACATTTATGGATGGCAATCAGTCAATAAAACACCACAAATCATTTTATACTTCTATGAGAAGTGTTTATGATCAGAGTACTTTATTTATGAGTGGTATCCTTTCAAGAAAACTCCACACTGCTTCATATCTTACTACGAGAAGAGTTTCTTCTTCGAGTACTTCATTTAAGTGTAGTAACCATTCACCAAAACACTACAAAGAAGCATAGAATACTATTCTTTGTGCTTCATGTCCGAGTACATAAGGCATGAGTTATTCTGATTAGTGTACTTCGTTTTTGGGTGGTAACCATTAAGGAAAACATCACAAAACACCTTATGCTACTACGCGAAGTGTTTCAGATCCGATTACTTCATTTATAGGTGGTAACCATTCAAGAAAACACCACAAAGCATCTTATGCTTCTATAAGAAGTGTTTCTAATCAGAGTACTTCATTTATGCGTGGTAACCATTAAAGAAAACACCACAAATCATCTTATCTTACTATGAGAAGTGTTTCTGATCAATGTGCTTCATTTATAAGTGATAATCTTTCAAGAAAACTCCACAATGCATCATATCTTACTACGAGAATAGTTTCTTCTTCGAGTACTTCATTTAAGTGTTGTAACCATTCACCTAAACACCGCGAAGAAGCATAGAATACCACTCTTTATGCTTTACGTCCGTGTACTTAATTTATGAGTGATTCTGATCAGAATACATCATTTATGGGTGGTAACCATTAAGGAAAATACCACAAAGCATATTATGCTACTACGAGAAGTGTTTCAGATCCGATTACTTCATTTATGGGTGGTAACCATTAAAGAAAAGGCCACAAAGCATCTTATCCTACTATGAAAATTATTTATGATCATAGTACTTCATTTATGAGTTGTAACCTTTCAAGAAAACTCCACAATGTATCATATCTTACTACCAGATTAGTTTCTTCTTTGAGTACTTCATTTAAGTGTTGTAACCATTCACCTAAACACCGCGAAGAAGCATAGAATACTACTCTATATGTTTTTTGTTCGTGTACTTAATTTATGAGTTATTCTGATCAGAATACATTATTTATGGGTGGTAACCATTAAGGAAAATACCACAAAGCATATTATGCTACTACGAGAAGTGTTTCAGATTCGATTACTTCATTTATGGGTGGTAACCATTAAAGAAAATGCCACAAAGCATCTTATCCTACTATGAAAAGTATTTATGATCATAGTACTTCATTTATGAGTTGTAACCTTTCAAGAAAACTCCACAATGTATCATATCTTACTACCAGATTGGTTTCTTCTTTGAGTACATCATTTAAGTGTTGTAACCATTCACCAAAACACCAAGAAGAAGAATAGAATACAACTCTATGTGATTCATGTTTGAATACTTAATTTATGAGATATTCTGATCAGAATACTTCATTTATGGGTGGTAACCATTAAGGAAAACACCACAAAGCAGCTTATGCGACTACGAGAAGAGTTTAAGATCCGATTACTTAATTTTTGTGTGGTAACCATTCAAAAAAACACCACAAAGCATCTTATGCTTCTGTAAGAAGTATTTATGATCAGAGTACTTCATTTTTGTGTGGTAACCATTCCGGAAAACAACACAAAGCATCTTATGCTACTACGAGAAATGTTTCAAATCTGATTACTTCATTTATGGATGGTAATCAGTCAATAAAACACCACAAAGCATCTTATGCTTATATGAGAAGTGTTTCTAATCAGAGTACTTCATTTATGCGTGGTAATCATTAAAGAAAACACCACAAATCATCTTATCTTACTACTAGAAGTGTTTCTGATAAAAGTGCTTCATTTATGAGTGATAATCTTTCAAGAAAACTACACAATGCATCATATCTTAATACGAGAAGAGTTTCTTCTTCGAGTACTTCATTTAAGTGTTGTAAACAATCACCAAAACACCACGAAGAAGCATAGAATACTACTATATGTGCTTCATGTCCGTGTACTTAATTTATGAGTGATTATGATCAGAATACTTCATTTATGGGTGGTAACCATTAAGAAAAATACCACACAACATATTATGCTACTACGAGAAGTGTTTCAGATCCGATTACTTCATTTATGGGTGGTAACCATTAAATAAAACACCAGAAAGGATCTTATCCTACTGTGAGAAGTATTTATGATCATAATACTTCATTTATGAGTGGTATTCTTTCAAGAAACTCCACAATGCATCAAATCTTACTACATGAAGAGTTTCTTTTTCGAGTACTTCATTTAAGTGTTGTAATCATTCACAAAAACACCACGAAAAAGAATTGAATACTACTCTACGAGCTTCATGTCTGAGTAATTAATTTATGAGTGATTCTGATCAGAGTACTTCATTTATGGGTGGTAACCATTTAGGAAAACACCGCAAAGCAGCTTATGTGACTACAAGAAGTGTTTCAGATCTGATTACTTCATTTATGGGTGGTAACCATTCAAGAGAACACCACAAAGATCTTATGCTTCTATGAGAAGTGTTTATAATTACAGTACTTCATTTATGAGTGGTAACCATTAACGAAAACATCACAAATCTTCTTATCCTATATGAGAAGTGTTTCTGATTAGAATAGTTCATTTATGAGTGGTATCATTTCAAGAAAACTTAATAATGCATCATATCGAACTACGAGAAGAGTTTCTTCTTCGAGTAATTCATTGAAATGTTGGAACCATTCACCAAAACACCATGAAGAAGCATAGAAAACTACTTTATGTGTTTAATGTCCGAGTAATTATTTTATGAATGATTCTGATCAGATAACTTCATTTATGGGTGGTAACCATTAAGAAAAACACCACAAAGCATCTTTGCGACTACGAGAAGTGTTTCAGATCTGATTACTTCATTACGGTTTGTAACCATTCAACAAAACACTGCAAAGTATCTTATGCTTCTATGAGAAGTGTTTATAACCGTAGAACTTCATTTATGGGTGTAATCTGTCAATAAAACACTACAAAGCATCTTATGCTTCTATGAGAAGTGTTTATGATCACAGTACTTCTTTTATGAGTGGTATTCTTTCAAGAAAACTCCACAATGCTTAATATCTTACTACGAGAAGAGTTTCTTCTTCGAGTACTTCATTTAAGTATTGTAACCATTCACCAAAACACTACTCAAATGAATTTGTTTATTTTTTATTTATGAAATATTCTCCTTTTAAGTTTTTGGGTTCTTCGAGTACTTCGCTCTTTCTGAATTTGTTTATTTTTAAATTATATTCAAATGAGGATAATAGGATTTAGGCAAGCTAATATGAGATTTAATGGCATGTAGACTATTTTTTGTTATCGAGTGGTATTTGAGCTATTGGCGAGTTATCGAATGGCATTTTGACAATTTTTCCTTTAAATTTATTCATATTTAGTTAGTTGAGAAGATTGTTGTTGAATTTCTTGAATTGTTAAATCTTGTTTGCCATTGAACATCGAATTGTGCACCTAATTTGCACAAGAATCTGAGAAAATTTTAAATAACCCTATTCACCCCCCTCTAGGGTTCAACAAAAAGGATTGTACAAGACGCACCCTTCTTCCATCGACGAGAAATTCGAGAAGATGAAAAGTAAGTTCCCGCTTCCAATATTTAAATTTACTATATTAGATCTTTCATATAGAGAATTGCAATTGCATAATTAGAATTTTGATTTCTTGGCTAATACCTAATTAAATTGCACCTACATATACTAGTTGTTAGTAAGAGTTATAGAGAAATATTATTCTTGACTATTCGAAAGAGCGAAAAAGTTGTTAATTAAAATAGTGGAAGTATTTATAATTATCACAAAAAAATGATGATAATAATAATATAATAAAAATTAAATAAAAGTATATGTATAATAATTTATGATAATAATATAAAAATATATTATTATAATAATATTAACATTAAGAAAGTAAATAAATAATAATAGTTATAATATTCGTTGTTATTTTAATTTAATTAAATAGAAATAATAATACCGATGGCATAATTTAATGTTAGTAATCATAATATTAACAATGATGATAATAATAATAATAATAATAATTATTATTATAATGTAATTTTATATAATATAAAAATAATCATAATATGCTTTATTTTCTAAAATAATATATTAGAAAAATTATAGAGATGGCACAATAGAAAAAAAAATGACTTTAATATCGATTAAAAAATGTTTTACCGGTAATGCAACTTAGATTGAAGGAGAAGGGTACAAAAAGTTTGAAGCAATGGATATTAAATGCACAGCCTTTTATACCGATTCTTATTTGACAAATGGCACTAAATGTGCAACCTTTATATCGGTTCATATTTGACAACCTGATATTAGGGTTTTAAAAAAATTCGGGCGGGTCTACCCGCCCGTGCCCGGATCCGTCCGGATCCGCGAATCCCGGATCTATCACGGGTCGGGTTGGCCCCAAATCCTCCAAACCCGTCTAAACTCGTGCCCGACCCGTCCCAAGACCCGCCCGTGCCCGACCCGTGGACTCGTGGACCCGACCCGTAGATCCATGCAAAAATTCAAAAAAATTCAAAAAAATAAAAAAATATTCAGAAAAATTCGAAAATATATATATATATATATTAAAATAATGTGCAATTTTAAATTCAAAAATTCAAAAAAAATTCAAAAAATTCAAAAAGTTGGACGGATCCGACCCGACCCGCCCGGACCCGTGCCCGACCCGTCTGGACCCGCCCGGACCCTACCCGCCCGGGTTTATCACGGGTCGGGTTGGGGGTTTTGAGTTCGAACCTGTGCATACCCGCCCCGTCGTACCCGTGGATCCGTGGATCCAGACGAGTCGGATCCACGGGTACCCGACCCGCCCCGTTTTGAGAACCCTACCTGATATTAAAGAGTGGAAAAAATTGAAAATGTATGTGCAAGTCTGTCAAGTATTCCTCTTTTCGTATAATCAACGCTTCTTTTTCAGATTTCTTTTGAAATCCTTCAAATAACATCTTTCCGGATTGTCTGTGGCACTATTGTGCAATGGACAAATATTTCGATTTGCCTCGCTAGTCGCTACGTTGTGCATCAAAGAGACAAAGACAGAGTGCAAATTTGTGTTCAAACTTTCACAAGATTGAGTTATCTTAGAAAGATTTGTTGCCTCCATAACCTTTTAAGAATAACTATTTGATTCTCAATATTCCTCAAAAATAACCATAAAAAAATACAAATAATCACCAATTAAGTTTCTCAAATGAAATAAAAGCTTGAAATGAAAAAGAACAACTAGCTTTGTTAGTCCCGCAAATGTAATCATAGTAAGTGAAGACAAAAGAAAAGTTGCTTTGCCTCAGGCACGTCTCCTCCAATGTCATCCTTGGAAGAGATGCGCTTCTTTTACATACTACCTTTACTTATTTTGTTTTTTGCTTCATGTTAGCATGCATAAGAAGATGAAAATAGCTAGAGAGATATGTGACGAGTTATGCAGAATGAGGCTCTTTGTTTTTTGGCTTGGTTGTTGTGCACTAAAGATGAGGAGGTAGCAAGGTGTAGAGATTATAAGTTGTGTATAGTTTGTGCGGATTGACGATGTGGTGGATTGATGAGGTGAAAAATGTTAGTTTGTAATAATCTAGAAGTCAATAATACGATAAATTATCATAAAGCTTTGTTCATGAATTGAGTGATTAATAAACTGTCATTTTGTTACCTTGAGTATTATTGAATTATGAATCATTCCTTTATCTGACTTGAGTCAATAACTGAAATTGTGAAACTTCATAGTACATATGATATATATATTCTTAAAAGTCTCTAACCAAGGTAATTAGCAGGAACACTAATTTACCGTTACGAGGTTAGAATGTGGATTAAAAGATGGTTAAGTTTTACAAATCATAGACATGAGATGTCGTTTTAATCACATGAATACATGTTAGAAGAACATGGTATTTGACAGACCTCGAATGAAACATTAAATAGAATTGTGTACGTGTCATTAATGTTTTCATTCAGTGTTAAGTTCTAAAGTATGAGGTATTCATCTTTCCAACTAAGAGATGTGTATGTGTGATTGTTATCTAACGCTGTCGGTAAAACGCAGTCATAACGGTAGCTTTTCGGTATACATAGCTTAGTTGAGGTAGTGATGGTTTACTGAAAGTACTATTGTCCCTCGTGTCTTGATACGAGTTACAGTATCACTGGGCCCCTTGATAGAGTAAGATTATCTGCATGCGGTATAATTACAAGAGTAATTATATTTGATAAGTCTGCTCAAGATCGAGAAAATATTAAGTTTGCAAGGATGACACACACCTGCCTTGAAACTAATCTGATACTGTGAGATGAAAGAATTAACACGACTAAAATGTTTAGTGGATCGTGATATTGCATAAGTACAACATCGTCTGTGTAATTGGATGGTCATAGCGCAGATGTCAGATGCCTCCTATGATTATAGAAATTAAAATGGTTTTAATTTTATTTACCAACATAACACAGATCCTATTGGGTCACACCGCATAGGAGCTAAATCAGAGAATCTTAATGATTAATTATAAATAGTTATAATTAATATTAAGATGATTATAATTAATTATATATGATATGATTAAATTATATATGTCATATAAGATGACAAGCAAAAACAACGGTTGAATTTATAAACGTATACGATACGTTGTATAAAATCATACCGCAACCAAACAAATACCAAACCCTGAGAAATATAATTGTTGAGAACAATTATATGTTTATGTATATTTATATATATTTAATTTTGATTTTAATTATAGATTATGGTTTTGAATTTGGGATGAAAGTCATTATCAAATTAAAACCTTAATTAAAAATTAATTAAAATCTTAATTAAAAATAAATAAATAAATATAAAAAATATAAAAAAATTAAAATAAAATATATATATATTAAGGTTGGCATGTTTGGATAAAGGAATTTTTAATCAAAAAAATTTCATGTCATCATGCTTATCCTTAAGGGTATTTTTGAAAATTCACTTTTTCCAAGGGTTTATTTGTAAAAATGTAACCTCCTCATTTTCCTATAAATAGAGGGGTAGGGGGAGAGAGAAAGAAGCACCAAAATCGACTCGGACTCGTTAACTCGGATTCGTATCGATAAATATACTTTCTCTCTTTCTCGTATACGGTTGTTTACGGGATTCGGAAAATAGTATTTTTGTGTTAGAGCGGTATTCCATATTTTGGATAACTGCGATTCACGAAGATATTTTATTTAGTCCGTATCTCGGTGAATAGTGTTTTTGCGGGATATCGCGGCTTTCGGTGTTTCTGGCAGAAGAAGTAAGCCGGTCTCTGGTCGTCCTGGTGGACATCTGGTAGAGGTATCAGCCGTCTGATACTCCGGGGAGAAGAGCGTCTGTGATTCGGTCTTTCGAGTCTTCTGCGGTCCAATTCGAATTTGGATCAAGGTATTAATGTTATATTAATCTATTTAATTTGTAAGTAGATTAAAGTTTTAGAATTCAGTTAAGGAGTAGATATGTTTAAGATTAAGTAGGGTTTTGATGTTAGGGATAAACGGGAGGTGGACACCCTCTGTGATTTATCCGACATACCCCGCTTAATCCCCGGCTTAAGTTAGACGTAAAATTTTTGTTTTACAGTCTTTCCGCTGCTTAGGCCAATTGACAGGTTTTGAACTCTTCGTAACCCAATAGTGGTATCAGAGCACCTGGCTCTCCGCTAATTGATTTTCTAAAAGTTATAACTTATGCAAATTAGGTGCATATACCGCACATCGGTTTAATTCTTTGAACTGCAGCTTAAGTCCAAAATCGAAATGAAATGAGATTTCCTCGGTTCGATTTTACCGACTAAGAAAGTTAAATGTGATTTAAGCTTTCTGTATACTTTATTTAAATTTCCGTACACTTGGTTCGGTTTTACCGACTAAGAAAGTTAAATGTGATTTAAGCTTTCTGTATATTTTATTTAAATTTTCGTACACTCGGTTCGGTTTACCGACTGAGAAAGTTAAATGTGATTTAAGCTTTCTGTATGTTTTATTAAAGTTTTCGTTTTATAACACTTTCAACCGCGTTTGAGTATATCTAAGAATGTGATGAAACAATAGAGTACCAAAGTAAAAACTGTTAATCTCCACCCGTAAGAGATAAAGGTTATGACATGAGAGGTGTCTTAGGACTCTTTCGTCTGATCTCTTTTACGTGTCCTGATTAGCTGGCCCAAACGGGGACTTTATCACGTTACCAAATTACTCAGATGTGTTTGAAATGGCAAAATGTAACTCTTTCGCATTTCGAAAACCTTCGGATAAGTAAAGTAAATTGAGAAGTGTGATGAAGCAATAAAGTACTCAGAGTAAGAGCTGTTGCGCGTACGATGAGAAAGAAGGTTCTGTCTAGGAAAGATTAGAACTAATAAGGTCCCCGGTGACCCTGATCTTTCTTGGGAGCCCCTTTCCATAATACGACATCAAGCCCAAATGGGGACTTTGTCACATTACTAATTACTTTATGGACTGGAAAGAATATCTGTTTGCAAAATCATATAAATTGTTTATGTGCTTTTAAACGGTATAAATGAGAACTGAGCATTGCTGCGAGATAAAGAATTAGAAACTGATAAATGATATACCGGACCAAATATATACGTAAATTGAGATTTACCGAGATATTACGAAATGTATAAATGAGATTTATCACTTTCAAGGAAACGTGAAAGAGCGTGATGTCAGAGATAGATTTGTGAAGGAACTCACGCTGATCTTTCTGGCAGACGGTTTTTCACGAATCTGTAAGAGTGTCTTACAATTAGTTTAAAGAACTGACTGCTTAACAAATGTAAGTTTCTGAAAGAGGTTTTGATGTTAGAGATAAACGGAAGGTGGACACCCTTTGTGGTTTATCTGACATACCTTTTTAATGAAGCTTGCACCGTTAAACAGATTAACAAACGTAAGCTTATGAAAGAGGTTTTGATGTTAGAGATAAACGGAAGGTGGACACCCTTTGTGGTTTATCTGACATACCTTTTTAATGAAGCTTGCACCGTTAAACATAAAAACAAACATAATCTTATGAAAGAGGTTTTGATGTTAGAGATAAACGGAAGGTGGACACCCTTTGTGGTTTATCTGACATACCTTTTTAGTGAAGCTTGCACCATTAAGCATAAGAAAAAGGTTCTGATGCCAAAGATAAACTAGAGGTGGATCCCCTCGGTCGTTTATCTGACATACCTTTTTTAGAATGCTTACGATTTTTATATATGAAAACAAACCCACACGAATTAAGTAGTATGCCCTTCCTACTCTATCATTCTCACACTATTGTTCATCGGTTGACGGTTCTCTACTCAGTAGGCGTCGCCTTTTACCTTTGGTGGTCAAGGGTTATGTAAGACATAACGAACCAAGTAGAGTGAGGTTACTTACCAATGATTTCCAAAAACGTTTTGGGCTTGGGGCAAAGTCTTCGTTAAAAACATATGTTGTTTTAACGAAACCAAGAATCACAAAGAGTTGTGATTAGCAAGATGGCTTACCTAAAATAACTAATAGCCGGGTTATGCGTAACAGCTGACTCATATATTAGTGAAAATATGGATCTTGGTCCTACTGCAAAAGGGAATAGAACAAATTTGCAGTGGGAGTTTTATTATTTGAATAGAACATAACATGAACAAAGCTAAAATCTTTACTTTTAACGTTGTAGAAATATGGCTAAAGAATCGTTTATTGTATTAAGGCGAGAGAAGAAAGAATATGTCTTAAACTCACCGGTCCTTGTTGAGACTAAGGATGGCAAAGCAGATGATGACATGAAGAAGAGTTCTTCTGTCCTTATGGCCCGAGTTGGTGAGAGAAAGATAAAAAGGGCCCCAAAGAAAGTGGCTTCTAAGTACAATGGCAAAGGGAAAAATATTGCTAAACCCAATCCTCCCAAGATAAAGGTTTCTGTTGCTTTTGAATGCGATTACTGTAAAGTAAAGGGTCATTGGAAAGGGAACTGCCCAAAGTATCTGGTGGACTTGAAGTCTGGAAATGGTTCCAAACCTTCATCCTCAGATGTGTTTGTCGTTGAAGTTAATGTTACTTCCTCTATTATGATTGGGTATTAGATACTGGATCATGTGCTCATATTTGTTCGAATATGCAGGCACTAAAGAATAGGAGGAAGTTACGTAACAAGGAAATACAACTCCAAGTTGGAAACGGAGCAAAGGTTGCAGCCGTAATAGTTGGAAATATAGAGTTGTATTTGCCTAGCGGGCTTGTATTGGAACTAGAAAATGTTTATTTTGTTCCTAGCATTTCCAAGAACATAATTTCGGTCTCATGTTTAGAGACGAATGGGTTCTCTTTTATTATAAAGAACAATAGTTGTTCAATATACAAAGGAGAATTATATTATGGATCCTCTTGTATGATGAATGGTCTGTATATATTGGAAATAGAAAAACCCGTGTTCAACATAACTAACAAACGACTCAAAGCGTCTCATGAAAGCACGACTTACATGTGACATTGTCGCCTTGGTCATATAAACGAGAAACGCATCGAGAAGTTGCATAAAGATGGACTTCTTGGAAATTTTGATCTTGAATCAATTAACACGTGCAAATCTTGTTTACGTGAAAAATGACCAAAGCGCCTTTCTCCAAAAAGGGCGAAAGGGCAAGTGACTTACTGGGACTCGTACATACTGATGTATGCGGACCTATGAGTACTTGTACAAGAAATGGTTATTCTTACTTTATCACGTTTACTGATGATTATAGTAGATACGGTTGGGGGTTTTAAGTTCGGACCTGTGCATACCCGCCCCGTCATACCCGTAGATTCGCCGTACCTGTGGATCCTTGGATCCGTGGATCCGGACGAGTCGGATCCACGGGTACCCGACCCGTCCCGTTTTGAGAACCCTACCTGATATTAAAGAGTGGAAAAAAATTGAAAATGTATGTGCAAGTCTGTCAAGTCTTCGTCTTTTCGTATAATCAACGCTTCTTTTTTAGATTTCTTTTGAAATCCTTCAAATAACATCTTTCCGGATTGTCTGTGGCACTATTGTGCAATGGACAAATATTTCGATTTGCCTCGCTAGTCGCTACGTTGTGCATCAAAGAGACAAAGACAGAGTGCAAATTTGTGTTCAAACTTTCACAAGATTGAGTTATCTTAGAAAGATTTGTTGCCTCCATAACCTTTTAAGAATAACTATTTGATTCTCAATATTCCTCAAAAATAACCATAAAAAAATACAAATAATCACCAATTAAGTTTCTCAAATGAAATAAAAGCTTGAAATGAAAAAGAACAACTAGCTTTGTTAGTCCCGCAAATGTAATCATAGTAAGTGAAGACAAAAGAAAAGTTGCTTTGCCTCAGGCACGTCTCCTCCAATGTCATCCTTGGAAGAGATGCGCTTCTTTTACATACTACCTTTACTTATTTTGTTTTTTGCTTCCTGTTAGCATGCATAAGAAGATGAAAATAGCTAGAGAGATATGTGACGAGTTATGCAGAATGAGGCTCTTTGTTTTTTGGCTTGGTTGTTGTGCACTAAAGATGAGGAGGTAGCAAGGTGTAGAGATTATAAGTTGTGTATAGTTTGTGCGGATTGACGATGTGGTGGATTGATGAGGTGAAAAATGTTAGTTTGTAATAATCTAGAAGTCAATAATACGATAAATTATCATAAAGCTTTGTTCATGAATTGAGTGATTAATAAACTGTCATTTTGTTACCTTGAGTATTATTGAATTATGAATCATTTCTTTATCTGACTTGAGTCAATAACTGAAATTGTGAAACTTCATAGTACATATGATATATATATTCTTAAAAGTCTCTAACCAAGGTAATTAGCAGGAACACTAATTTACCGTTACGAGGTTAGAATGTGGATTAAAAGATGGTTAAGTTTTACAAATCATAGACATGAGATGTCGTTTTAATCACATGAATACATGTTAGAAGAACATGATATTTGACAGACCTCGAATGAAACATTAAATAGAATTGTGTACGTGTCATTAATGTTTTCATTCAGTGTTAAGTTCTAAAGTATGAGGTATTCATCTTTCCAACTAAGAGATGTGTATGTGTGATTGTTATCTAACGCTGTCGGTAAAACGCAGTCATAACGGTAGCTTTTCGGTATACATAGCTTAGTTGAGGTAGTGATGGTTTACTGAAAGTACTATTGTCCCTCGTGTCTTGATACGAGTTACAGTATCACTGGGCCCCTTGATAGAGTAAGATTATCTGCATGCGGTATAATTACAAGAGTAATTATATTTGATAAGTCTGCTCAAGATCGAGAAAATATTAAGTTTGCAAGGATGACACACACCTGCCTTGAAACTAATCTGATACTGTGAGATGAAAGAATTAACACGACTAAAATGTTTAGTGGATCGTGATATTGCATAAGTACAACATCGTCTGTGTAATTGGATGGTCATAGCGCAGATGTCAAATGCCTCCTATGATTATAGAAATTAAAATGGTTTTAATTTTATTTACCAACATAACACAGATCCTATTGGTCACACCGCATAGGAGCTAAATCAGAGAATCTTAATGATTAATTATAAATAGTTATAATTAATATTAAGATGATTATAATTAATTATATATGATATGATTAAATTATATATGTCATATAAGATGACAAGCAAAAACAACGGTTGAATTTATAAACGTATACGATACGTTGTATAAAATCATACCGCAACCAAACAAATACCAAACCCTGAGAAATATAATTGTTGAGAACAATTATATGTTTATGTATATTTATATATATTTAATTTTGATTTTAATTTTAGATTATGGTTTTGAATTTGGGATGAAAGTCATTATCAAATTAAAACCTTAATTAAAAATTAATTAAAATCTTAATTAAAAATAAATAAATAAATATAAAAAATATAAAAAAATTAAAATAAAATATATATATATTAAGGTTGGCATGTTTGGATAAAGGAATTTTTAATCAAAAAAATTTCATGTCATCATGCTTATCCTTAAGGGTATTTTTGAAAATTCACTTTTTCCAAGGGTTTATTTGTAAAAATGTAACCTCCTCATTTTCCTATAAATAGAGGGGTAGGGGGAGAGAGAAAGAAGCACCAAAATCGACTCGGACTCGTTAACTCGGATTCGTATCGATAAATATACTTTCTCTCTTTCTCGTATACGGTTGTTTACGGGATTCGGAAAATAGTATTTTTGTGTTAGAGCGGTATTCCATATTTTGGATAACTGCGATTCACGAAGATATTTTATTTAGTCCGTATCTCGGTGAATAGTGTTTTTGCGGGATATCGCGGCTTTCGGTATTTCTGGCAGAAGAAGTAAGCCGGTCTCTGGTCGTCCTGGTGGACATCTGGTAGAGGTATCAGCCGTCTGATACTCCGGGGAGAAGAGCGTCTGTGATTCGGTCTTTCGAGTCTTCTGCGGTCCAATTCGAATTTGGATCAAGGTATTAATGTTATATTAATCTATTTAATTTGTAAGTAGATTAAAGTTTTAGAATTCAGTTAAGGAGTAGATATGTTTAAGATTAAGTAGGGTTTTGATGTTAGGGATAAACGGGAGGTGGACACCCTCTGTGATTTATCCGACATACCCCGCTTAATCCCCGGCTTAAGTTAGACGTAAAATTTTTGTTTTACGGTCTTTCCGCTGCTTAGGCCAATTGACAGGTTTTGAACTCTTCGTAACCCAATAGTGGTATCAGAGCACCTGGCTCTCCGCTAATTGATTTTCTAAAAGTTATAACTTATGCAAATTAGGTGCATATACCGCACATCGGTTTAATTCTTTGAACTGCAGCTTAAGTCCAAAATCGAAATGAAATGAGATTTCCTCGGTTCGATTTTACCGACTAAGAAAGTTAAATGTGATTTAAGCTTTCTGTATACTTTATTTAAATTTCCGTACACTTGGTTCGGTTTTACCGACTAAGAAAGTTAAATGTGATTTAAGCTTTCTGTATATTTTATTTAAATTTTCGTACACTCGGTTCGGTTTACCGACTGAGAAAGTTAAATGTGATTTAAGCTTTCTGTATGTTTTATTAAAGTTTTCGTTTTATAACACTTTCAACCGCGTTTGAGTATATCTAAGAATGTGATGAAACAATAGAGTACCAAAGTAAAAACTGTTAATCTCCACCCGTAAGAGATAAAGGTTATGACATGAGAGGTGTCTTAGGACTCTTTCGTCTGATCTCTTTTACGTGTCCTGATTAGCTGGCCCAAACGGGGACTTTATCACGTTACCAAATTACTCAGATGTGTTTGAAATGGCAAAATGTAACTCTTTCGCATTTCGAAAACCTTCGGATAAGTAAAGTAAATTGAGAAGTGTGATGAAGCAATAAAGTACTCAGAGTAAGAGCTGTTGCGCGTACGATGAGAAAGAAGGTTCTGTCTAGGAAAGATTAGAACTAATAAGGTCCCCGGTGACCCTGATCTTTCTTGGGAGCCCCTTTCCATAATACGACATCAAGCCCAAATGGGGACTTTGTCACATTACTAATTACTTTATGGACTGGAAAGAATATCTGTTTGCAAAATCATATAAATTGTTTATGTGCTTTTAAACGGTATAAATGAGAACTGAGCATTGCTGCGAGATAAAGAATTAGAAACTGATAAATGATATACCGGACCAAATATATACGTAAATTGAGATTTACCGAGATATTACGAAATGTATAAATGAGATTTATCACTTTCAAGGAAACGTGAAAGAGCGTGATGTCAGAGATAGATTTGTGAAGGAACTCACGCTGATCTTTCTGGCAGACGGTTTTTCACGAATCTGTAAGAGTGTCTTACAATTAGTTTAAAGAACTGACTGCTTAACAAATGTAAGTTTCTGAAAGAGGTTTTGATGTTAGAGATAAACGGAAGGTGGACACCCTTTGTGGTTTATCTGACATACCTTTTTAATGAAGCTTGCACCGTTAAACAGATTAACAAACGTAAGCTTATGAAAGAGGTTTTGATGTTAGAGATAAACGGAAGGTGGACACCCTTTGTGGTTTATCTGACATACCTTTTTAATGAAGCTTGCACCGTTAAACATAAAAACAAACATAATCTTATGAAAGAGGTTTTGATGTTAGAGATAAACGGAAGGTGGACACCCTTTGTGGTTTATCTGACATACCTTTTTAGTGAAGCTTGCACCATTAAGCATAAGAAAAAGGTTCTGATGCCAAAGATAAACTAGAGGTGGATCCCCTCGGTCGTTTATCTGACATACCTTTTTTAGAATGCTTACGATTTTTATATATGAAAACAAACCCACACGAATTAAGTAGTATGCCCTTCCTACTCTATCATTCTCACACTATTGTTCATCGGTTGACGGTTCTCTACTCAGTAGGCGTCGCCTTTTACCTTTGGTGGTCAAGGGTTATGTAAGACATAACGAACCAAGTAGAGTGAGGTTACTTACCAATGATTTCCAAAAACGTTTTGGGCTTGGGGCAAAGTCTTCGTTAAAAACATATGTTGTTTTAACGAAACCAAGAATCACAAAGAGTTGTGATTAGCAAGATGGCTTACCTAAAATAACTAATAGCCGGGTTATGCGTAACAGCTGACTCATATATTAGTGAAAATATGGATCTTGGTCCTACTGCAAAAGGGAATAGAACAAATTTGCAGTGGGAGTTTTATTATTTGAATAGAACATAACATGAACAAAGCTAAAATCTTTACTTTTAACGTTGTAGAAATATGGCTAAAGAATCGTTTATTGTATTAAGGCGAGAGAAGAAAGAATATGTCTTAAACTCACCGGTCCTTGTTGAGACTAAGGATGGCAAAGCAGATGATGACATGAAGAAGAGTTCTTCTGTCCTTATGGCCCGAGTTGGTGAGAGAAAGATAAAAAGGGCCCCAAAGAAAGTGGCTTCTAAGTACAATGGCAAAGGGAAAAATATTGCTAAACCCAATCCTCCCAAGATAAAGGTTTCTGTTGCTTTTGAATGCGATTACTGTAAAGTAAAGGGTCATTGGAAAGGGAACTGCCCAAAGTATCTGGTGGACTTGAAGTCTGGAAATGGTTCCAAACCTTCATCCTCAGATGTGTTTGTCGTTGAAGTTAATGTTACTTCCTCTATTATGATTGGGTATTAGATACTGGATCATGTGCTCATATTTGTTCGAATATGCAGGCACTAAAGAATAGGAGGAAGTTACGTAACAAGGAAATACAACTCCAAGTTGGAAACGGAGCAAAGGTTGCAGCCGTAATAGTTGGAAATATAGAGTTGTATTTGCCTAGCGGGCTTGTATTGGAACTAGAAAATGTTTATTTTGTTCCTAGCATTTCCAAGAACATAATTTCGGTCTCATGTTTAGAGACGAATGGGTTCTCTTTTATTATAAAGAACAATAGTTGTTCAATATACAAAGGAGAATTATATTATGGATCCTCTTGTATGATGAATGGTCTGTATATATTGGAAATAGAAAAACCCGTGTTCAACATAACTAACAAACGACTCAAAGCGTCTCATGAAAGCACGACTTACATGTGACATTGTCGCCTTGGTCATATAAACGAGAAACGCATCGAGAAGTTGCATAAAGATGGACTTCTTGGAAATTTTGATCTTGAATCAATTAACACGTGCAAATCTTGTTTACGTGAAAAATGACCAAAGCGCCTTTCTCCAAAAAGGGCGAAAGGGCAAGTGACTTACTGGGACTCGTACATACTGATGTATGCGGACCTATGAGTACTTGTACAAGAAATGGTTATTCTTACTTTATCACGTTTACTGATGATTATAGTAGATACGGTTGGGGGTTTTAAGTTCGGACCTGTGCATACCCGCCCCGTCATACCCGTAGATTCGCCGTACCTGTGGATCCTTGGATCCGTGGATCCGGACGAGTCGGATCCACGGGTACCCGACCCGTCCCGTTTTGAGAACCCTACCTGATATTAAAGAGTGGAAAAAAATTGAAAATGTATGTGCAAGTCTGTCAAGTCTTCGTCTTTTCGTATAATCAACGCTTCTTTTTTAGATTTCTTTTGAAATCCTTCAAATAACATCTTTCCGGATTGTCTGTGGCACTATTGTGCAATGGACAAATATTTCGATTTGCCTCGCTAGTCGCTACGTTGTGCATCAAAGAGACAAAGACAGAGTGCAAATTTGTGTTCAAACTTTCACAAGATTGAGTTATCTTAGAAAGATTTGTTGCCTCCATAACCTTTTAAGAATAACTATTTGATTCTCAATATTCCTCAAAAATAACCATAAAAAAATACAAATAATCACCAATTAAGTTTCTCAAATGAAATAAAAGCTTGAAATGAAAAAGAACAACTAGCTTTGTTAGTCCCGCAAATGTAATCATAGTAAGTGAAGACAAAAGAAAAGTTGCTTTGCCTCAGGCACGTCTCCTCCAATGTCATCCTTGGAAGAGATGCGCTTCTTTTACATACTACCTTTACTTATTTTGTTTTTTGCTTCATGTTAGCATGCATAAGAAGATGAAAATAGCTAGAGAGATATGTGACGAGTTATGCAGAATGAGGCTCTTTGTTTTTTGGCTTGGTTGTTGTGCACTAAAGATGAGGAGGTAGCAAGGTGTAGAGATTATAAGTTGTGTATAGTTTGTGCGGATTGACGATGTGGTGGATTGATGAGGTGAAAAATGTTAGTTTGTAATAATCTAGAAGTCAATAATACGATAAATTATCATAAAGCTTTGTTCATGAATTGAGTGATTAATAAACTGTCATTTTGTTACCTTGAGTATTATTGAATTATGAATCATTCCTTTATCTGACTTGAGTCAATAACTGAAATTGTGAAACTTCATAGTACATATGATATATATATTCTTAAAAGTCTCTAACCAAGGTAATTAGCAGGAACACTAATTTACCGTTACGAGGTTAGAATGTGGATTAAAAGATGGTTAAGTTTTACAAATCATAGACATGAGATGTCGTTTTAATCACATGAATACATGTTAGAAGAACATGGTATTTGACAGACCTCGAATGAAACATTAAATAGAATTGTGTACGTGTCATTAATGTTTTCATTCAGTGTTAAGTTCTAAAGTATGAGGTATTCATCTTTCCAACTAAGAGATGTGTATGTGTGATTGTTATCTAACGCTGTCGGTAAAACGCAGTCATAACGGTAGCTTTTCGGTATACATAACTTAGTTGAGGTAGTGATGGTTTACTGAAAGTACTATTGTCCCTCGTGTCTTGATACGAGTTACAGTATCACTGGGCCCCTTGATAGAGTAAGATTATCTGCATGCGGTATAATTACAAGAGTAATTATATTTGATAAGTCTGCTCAAGATCGAGAAAATATTAAGTTTGCAAGGATGACACACACCTGCCTTGAAACTAATCTGATACTGTGAGATGAAAGAATTAACACGACTAAAATGTTTAGTGGATCGTGATATTGCATAAGTACAACATCGTCTGTGTAATTGGATGGTCATAGCGCAGATGTCAGATGCCTCCTATGATTATAGAAATTAAAATGGTTTTAATTTTATTTACCAACATAACACAGATCCTATTGGGTCACACCGCATAGGAGCTAAATCAGAGAATCTTAATGATTAATTATAAATAGTTATAATTAATATTAAGATGATTATAATTAATTATATATGATATGATTAAATTATATATGTCATATAAGATGACAAGCAAAAACAACGGTTGAATTTATAAACGTATACGATACGTTGTATAAAATCATACCGCAACCAAACAAATACCAAACCCTGAGAAATATAATTGTTGAGAACAATTATATGTTTATGTATATTTATATATATTTAATTTTGATTTTAATTATAGATTATGGTTTTGAATTTGGGATGAAAGTCATTATCAAATTAAAACCTTAACTAAAAATTAATTAAAATCTTAATTAAAAATAAATAAATAAATAAATATAAAAAATATAAAAAAATTAAAATAAAATATATATATATTAAGGTTGGCATGTTTGGATAAAGGAATTTTTAATCAAAAAAATTTCATGTCATCATGCTTATCCTTAAGGGTATTTTTGAAAATTCACTTTTTCCAAGGGTTTATTTGTAAAAATGTAACCTCCTCATTTTCCTATAAATAGAGGGGTAGGGGGAGAGAGAAAGAAGCACCAAAATCGACTCGGACTCGTTAACTCGAATTCGTATCGATAAATATACTTTCTCTCTTTCTCGTATACGATTGTTTACGGGATTCGGAAAATAGTATTTTTGTGTTAGAGCGGTATTCCATATTTTGGATAACTGCGATTCACGAAGATATTTTATTTAGTTCGTATCTCGGTGAATAGTGTTTTTGCGGGATATCGCGGCTTTCGGTATTTCTGGCAGAAGAAGTAAGCCGGTCTCTGGTCGTCCTGGTGGACATCTGGTAGAGGTATTAGACGTCTGATACTCCGGGGAGAAGAGCGTCTGTGATTCGGTCTTCCGAGTTTTCTGCGGTCCAATTCGAATTTGGATCAAGGTATTAATGTTATATTAATCTATTTAATTTATAAGTAGATTAAAGTTTTAGAATTCAGTTAAGGAGTAGATCTATTTAGGGATTAAGTAGGGTTTTGATGTTAAGGATAAACGGGAGGTGGACACCCTCTGTGATTTATCCGACATACCCCGCTTAATCCCTGGCTTAAGTTAGATGTAAAATTTTTGTTTTACGGTCTTTCCGCTACTTAGACCAATTGACGGGTTTTGAACTGTTCGTAACCCAACAAAAAATATTGCACCGTTGATTGATAGACATATTGAATGATAAGATTGGAGACTATGTATACATGTTATTAATAACAACCGATATTGATCATTGCATTATAGATCGATTGTCTGTAAACAATCGATATTAAAGATACTTTTTATACGAGTTATCCCAAACACCTAGTATTAGACCCTATATCATTTTCACAACATATGAGGCAAACATTTTATATCAGTTGTTTCTAAACAATCAGTATTAAAGACTACATTATATCGGTTGTCTCGAACACCTAGTGTTAAACCCTTAAACACTTTTTTTAATTAGTCTAGAGGCATACTTTATACTCATTTTTGTAACCATCCAGTATAAAGTTCTGTTAAAAAATTTCGAATCTGCCACTGATCATCTTTAATACCCCATATTTTTAAGTAATGGGTATAAATGGGGGGAGGGGGGCAAAAGGCCATTTTTCTGATTGAGTAGTATAATATACAAATATAGTAATGACAATGAAGACAATTATATAACAATAACAACAATAAGAATAATAATAATAAAAATAATAATAATTATTATTATAATAACAATAACAATAACAATAATAATAACAATAATAATAATAGTGATAATAATAATAATAATAATAATAATAATAATAATAATAATAATAATAATAATAATAATAATAATAATAATAATAATAATAATAATAATAATAATAATAATAATAATAATAATAATAGTGATGGTATAATATAATAGAGTTAGGTTATGGGAGTAAATAAAGAGTTCTATCTTCTTACGACCATATCTCTAATTTTGAAATACAGATGAAAGATCCGAACTTTGAAAATATTGTCCATAAAAAAACTTACTTGGAAACCAATTTTTTTATTTTTTGGATGTTTTACTATTTTATTGAATAGGTGGAAAATTGAGTAATCTAACGATTTACAAACCTCCAATTTAATCAATTTTCTACCCATTCTACCCATTCGATAAAAATAATAATAAGTAAATAAATAATTTAGTCCATAAGTAGATTTTAGTTATTCTCAACAATTTGGAAATTTGAGATATGACCATAAGAACGATAGAACTCCATTCTTACGTAAGTACCATAGCCTAACTCAATATTTATATTGTAATATCATAATATAATAATGATTATAGTAATACAATAAGATTAATAATAATAAAATTACAAAAGTAATAATTTAATAATTTAATAATAATAATATCATAAAATTAAAATACTGATAAAAGTAATGAAGTATAATATAATAGGATAATAACATGTGTTATTTCTAATATAATAAAACTAAACATAATAATGATGATGATATAATATGATAAAATATTATAAATTTTTAAATATTATTCAACCTATTAGTTGAAACACCGGTTTAGTTGTATTCTTTATACTATTCCGATCATATGAAGATATGTTTGGTACCAACTTCAATTGAAATAATATTCCACAATTTATTGAGTGTCAAACGAATCTTTATTATTTAATTTACAAGAATCATATAAAATAATTCAAAATGTATTTATATCAACAATTTTACTTGCTCATAGATTATATATCATGTTTGCTATATAATGAAGTGGATTAATTGATCATAAACAAACAAATGGCCGAGTGTGAGGCCCGAGTCTACATCTGCAACAACGGAGAACAACAACCCATGGCGTCCTTCACTACTAAAGTTTGGAATTTTAGAACCGGTCTAATATGACCTTTAAAACTCGGATCTTGGATCTTTATAACCGAACATGTGTTAAACTCCGTTGTTAAAGATAACTTTTAAATCGTACTTTGATAAAAATCTGGTGTTAACGATATATTTTAAACCAAAACTTAGTAAAAGGTCGGTGTTAAAGATAATTGTTAACACCGAACCTTAGTAAAAGACCGGTGTTAAAAGTTTCAAAAAATAAAAAAAATGAATTTGTAGCTGCATGCGTGATAGCTATGATGTGACAGATTGACATATTTTTTGGCATATATATCCTTTTATAAAATCTAATTTACAACAAAGACTTACTATTTGTAAATATGTCATTTTATTGTTGTAGTATTTTTTTTTAAATACGCTGTAAGACTTACATATTTTTCACAATTAAACCCTTTCAATAAATGTTTCTGTCATGTTATATGTCTACATTACGTCTAAAATAAAGCAAAGAAATTCTAAAAATTATTTTGAAAGCAAATAATGCATACTAATTATATTTTTCTTCCAATTTATTTTATTTTTCCTTCAAATTCGAATAGAGATATAGAATTAAAAAGCTTGATATTTCTTCCAATTTCAAATATTTTCGATTTGATTTGTTGAGAGATAGAGAGAAATGCGAAAAAAATTAAAGAGATCAGATGTGTGAGAGAGAGAAAGGAGTAGAGATTTATATAAAGAGAGAGATGAGAGGGATGGGATTATTTGAAGTGATTTCTGAGTGTTGGATCAGTTAGAATGAACGCTGTGGATTTAAGAAAATAGGGGCGATTCGTATGTTACTTTTAAAATCGAACGTTAGTAAAAGGCCGCTTTTAAAGACTCCAACCCTTTAAAACTGAACTTTAGTAAAAGGCCGGTGTCAAAGACCCCCTCCCTTTTAAAACCATACCTTAGTAAAAGACCGAAAGATGACTTTTAAAACTGGACTTTGGTAAAAGGATGGTTTTAAAAGATCTTATATAACGTTATGTAACGTTTTGGACAGTTATATAAGGTTTTAAATGAATTTCAGCCAAGAATGCAAGTGTTTCAAGCTATCTATAAAAGAGACCAATCACCCCCTTCTTCTCAAAACAATCCTACATTGCAAAACCCTTAGTTCCACCATTGTTGAGCTTGAAACAAATAGCCAAATCTTAGCTCAAAGACTCAATCTCATTGTTCTAAATTATTCTAAACTCTTAGAGAGATTGTGTTGAGTGTTTATTATCTTATCATCTATTCGATTGTATTTTTTTTGTTACTTTGTTTTTCGTTGGCTCGGTTCTCCACCGGTGTGTGTAAGCGAGACCGAGTTCGACACCCCGTGTTAGGGTTGGTGCTCCACCAGTGTGTGTAAGAGAGCTCCAATTCCGAAGTTGTAAATTCACTTGTGTTGTCTAGTGAATCTGCTCGACCTTGTTACCGTGTCGGGGGGTCGGGAGTCCCGGAGACTAGGATCGTCAATATCCGAACTCCGTTAAAATCCTTGTGTCTTTTGGATTGGTTTGTTTGCATTTTCTAAACTCTTCTCTTTAATTTCATTATTAATTTTATTTAGAAATTTATTTGCTTGAATTGTTAAAACTTCATTGCAATTGCCAATTAGACCTCAGTATTTCTAAAATTGCTTAAAATTAAGGCCCCCCCCGGTTCCAACAGTTAAAGCTCCTTTGTGTAGTAGTGCTTGTGTCATCTAGGGATTGGAAAACAAGCCGGGCCGGGTCAAACTCGCTCGGGTCAACTGGTTGATCGATGCGACGGGTTGGACGGCTCGAATTTTGACGGGTCAACATTTTTTAAGCCGGCCATAATCCATCAAAGGCCCATGGGTTATCGGATTGGTGGATTCGGGCCAGATTAGAGGGGTTCGATCCAAGTCGGGTTGGCCGAGTTTTTTTTTTCAAAAATGTTTAAATACTCCAAAATTCAAAATAAATTGCAAAAAAAAAATCGAAAATAAAATGTTTAAAATTAAAATAAAATTTCGAAATTGTTTACATTTTTTATAAGAGTTAATAAATCATCCCCCCACTTCCTGTTCCCCTCTCGCGTCCCCCGCTACGCGACAAAACAGTTGCGTGATACAGTATAAAGACTTGTAACATTTAATATAAAGACTTCCATGTTAAAATAATGTTAACTTTCAAATAATTTGTTAAAATGAAAATTAAATCAAGAATTTAAAAAATTAGCGAATTATTTAAAAATAAGAAACAATTAAAAAATAGTATACTACCGATTTTATATGATTTTTTGAATTTATTTGCTTTTTAATTATACGGGTTAACAACGAATTAAAGACGGATTAATGGCGGGTTAACACAAGTTTAAGGTAGATTATGACGGGTTAGACGGGTCGGTTCGAGTCCGACTGGATTTAACACAGGTTTTTCCAACAAGGATGATCGTTATCCGTCTTGGACCCCCAATATTATTTTGGACGAATCCGCACGAGTTTGCCCTCGAATCGAACCAGGCCGGGTCGCAACTACAGAATTTTCGAACTGGGTTGGATCACACAATTTTTATCAAATCCCTAGTGTCATCTCTTCGACCTCCTGAAATCATAAAAGAAAATCAGACCACTTACACTTGTACATCTTCCATTTGTTTTTGTGTGCAGGGGCGAAACCAATGGGGCGCCAGGGTGGACTCCGGCCTCCCTTTGATCCAGAAAAATTTGACCTTGTTTAATTTTCTAATTAAATTTAATTAAATGATAAAGTTTTAGTTAAAATTTTGATTAAAATAGATAAAGCTCATTAAAAATTTGTATAATTTGCTCAAAATTAAATTTTGATATTTTTATAACATTAAAATTAAACGATACTTGCAAATCGACCTCCTAACTAGATGTTCTGGTTCCGCTACTATTTGTGTGCCTTATTTTTCCCCTATTTATTTATACAAATGTTAGTCTTTGTTGCAGAGAAAGTGAGAATCCAATATTCGGCTGTAACACATTCTATGTAGCAATTGATGTAGAAAGAAAGCGGCGAGGCCGAATTAAGTACGTATATGCAATTATGCATGCTATGCACGACTCAATACTAGTTGATTAAAAAAAATAGCTTGTCACATCGAGTTTGGTCCCTGATAAACATCGATGTGTCCTTACCAGCTGTAAATCCGTGACTAGACAATTACGTACATTCCTCTCAAATTGATCAGAAAGTCGCCGAGACATTGTGCAAAATTAAATTAGATAATAAGGTTGTCTTGCTAGTGACCTTTGTTAGTGCGCGCACCTTTTATTGAAATGACTTAATTTGATTATAGCGCTTTAACTTACAGTTGATGCATTAGTTTTAGTGGAGTTTAACGGAACTACTTTCATGTTTAGTTAATATGGTTTCAACAATTTTCAATAATTTTGTTTATTTGAGCTTCAGCTAGCTGCCGATGAAAAAGCGCTAACCTTCCAATACAGAGAGTAACACACCATGCATGTATTTGAGTACTTTTGAATGAATAATCACCACCACAAAGAAGATCTGTCAACATTTTAAATTTACTTGTTTACTAGTTATGCAATCGTTAGTATCTAAGAAGTTGGCACTTGGCAAATTATATAAAATAATGTTGTTGGCATATGAATATTATCGAAGGGAAATTAGTAATCGTACATGTGCACAGCAATGAGAAAAAACAATATAGACGAAAAATTGCTCGCATATTAACCAGAACAATTGTCATGCGGCATGCGCCATGACATCATGTGTCTTGCGTCTTAACGTCATGCGTTATGCATCATGGGGCTTGTGTCATGCGTCATGCATCTTGCACCGTCTTTCATCAAGTGTAATGTGTCATGCGTCTTGCGTCATGCAGCTTGTTGTGTCTTGCATCATACGTCTTGTGTCATGCGTTGTACGGCTTGCAGCATCTTGCGTCATGATTCATGCGACTTGTGCCATGAGCGAGCGAGCAAGTTCTTCAACCGTCAGCACATTGAGATCTTTTGACTCCTCTATCGCGCACACTATGGTCTCAAAGGCTTCGGTCACTGACCTCGGGATCTTCTCCATAACCCGATATTCTGTCAGTGTCTTGCCATTCCTCTTCAATTAGTTTACCACCATCTACACCCTGATGATATAGTTCGAGACGCTCTCGATTTCATTCATTATCATCAACTTGAGCTCACCTCTTAGAGTTTGGAGTCTTACTTGTTTCACTCGGTCTGCACCTTTGTAGGCTGCATGCATGTAGAGTCTCTCACGCCTCCTTTGACGTGTTTGCACTTGCAATCTTCTCAAAACCAGCTTCATCTACTCCTTGATGCAGGATGTAGAGTGTTGTCTTTGTCCTTCTTTCTTTTCTCTTTCAGGGACTTCAGCGCTGCTGCTGTCAACCCTTATGTGGTTGCCACTTCCTCAAACCTAGTCTCAACTATTTCCCACACATCTTAGACTCCAAGCAATGCTTTGATCTGGATGCTCCAGTTGTCGTAGTTGGACTCAGTGGCGGAGCCACGTTGCTCCAGGGGAGGGCAGCTGCATCCCTCTGAAAAAAAATTCAAAAATGACCATATATATTAAAAAAATTCAAAAATGACCATGTATTTGAAATTTTTTTGCATAAATGACCATGTAAAATAATTTTTTCTAAGAATAACCATCATTTCGAACTCCCTAAAAAATATCGTAAATCTTGAACCTCTGGCGAGAATCCTGAATCGGCCCCTGGTTGGAATTTGTGAGTTTTGTCACAATCATAGATCCTAGTGAGTTGTTCTCAAAACCAGTCATGTAGCTCTGATACCAATTTGTTGAGATGGGGGACATGTCTGTGTTGGTGCACTCGGGTGCTTTGCACTCTAATCAGATATTAAATCTCACAGGTGGAGGACTCTTCTCTCAAAGCTCACTTGTTGATGGTGGCTAAAAATTACTATTTCCAACAGTTTGTAGGCATGACACCGTCTTTCCTTCAAAGAAAAAAGGTTAGGTGCTCTTCTTGATTCTTTTTCCACAAAAGAGTTGGATTTTAAGTGCTTCTTTGAATTTGAATTTGGTTTCCACATACTCTCGATTAACACTTCTCACCTAATGTTTGATGTGAGAGGTGTAGGATTAATGTTCACTAGCGTAATAATTGCATATTTTTCATGTGTAAACAGCCCTATGTAGTGCACTAGTGCATGCATACGGATAATTGGAAAACTTTGAAGCTTCACACGTTATGTTAATGGTCCAATCCTCTACTATATATTCTTCTCGTCGTTACCCTCAATTACATTGGGGCCTGTATTCTGTACCGTGCTGTACGGTACAGCGAATGAACGACTGACTGAGATAAATTGCATTGGAGGTTTGAATTTGAAGACACGGATCTCAAAGTAGTGCAGAATAATTAAATCAGATGATCCGCCTTTCATCTAGCACTTTCATTGTTGCGCTACATCGGATCCCGTTCTGATTACATAGATATATCATATATCATATACTCACCCCCACACTAAATATAAGATGTTTTAATCTGAAGGTATAAAACGATCGAGCTGTATAGTGAAAATCAAAAGCTCTGTTGTAGCTTAAAATGGTTCAAAGTTTAAACCTTTCACATAAGCTAGAACTTAAAGACTGGACAAAATACAGATCAAGGATCATGGATCAGGGGGGAAAAAAGAAGGGCTCTCAGAACAGACCAAAAAATGCAGAATTTAAAGGGTCTTTAAAAGCAAAATTCAAATAAAACAGCGAAAGAAACCAAAAGTATCTTTAGTGAAATCAAATTGATATGACATGTTGCATTACTAACTAACTTGCCAGTGGCCAGTACAATAAAAGTAGGCATGGAAAGCCCACTTTCTTAGATACATGCCCCAACCTTATATTAATCTATCAGGACAATCAAGTTATAGAGAATGACATGTGATATTACTGATCCATGTTTAAATTCTTACGTACAAATGTACAATGCGGAGGAGGCCTATGGTTACAAAATAACTGCTATTATCAGACATAAAATAGCATCCAATTTTGCACACCTCAATCATGCTAAATTGATTGAAGTAAATAGTACCAAATTGCTTTATCGAAAGTATTATATTATTTTTATTTCTTCTGCGAGTTCACTGTAACAATATTACATGCCCCTCCGTGAAGCAAAGTTGAAATAAACACAGTTGTGGTTGGTAGTGGAATGAATGCATGGGAATGGGAATGGGAATGGGAAGAATTCTTATGTACTATAAAACAGAATTTTTTAACAAATTGTTTAGTGTGATAAAAAAAACTGCTCTGGAAGGGCAGATCCGATATGCCAAAAATTAAAATTTTCGACTATAATAATGCTTTATTTACGACTTCACCCTTTGAGGGGCCTCAAAGGTTAGACTATATTCATTACAGCATTTAAACCTTCATAAAGGGGGGCCTATATGCTGCATTCTTTCTGGCAATTATTAAAGCCATATTCTTCAGGGAATTTTGTTTTAAAGGCACTTAAACTTGATTTTATTTTTCTAATTTATATAGAGTCTAAACTCTAGACAAAAATGAAAAATATATATAATTTAAGATTTCTCTAAAAGTAATTTGTTTCCATATATATATATCAAAGGACAAACATATCCTATCATGGGTGTAGGAGGTGGGTAAGAATAGAAGAGCGGTAAGGTGTGGAGTTTAGACACGAGATAAACACTCAAATAAGTATTTTTATTATCACTCAAAATATAAACGAAATTACAACTCTTTATTTAGAACTCTCACAAACCTCACACTTCTCAACTCTCTCTAATCTTTCTTTCTCTCTTTAGCTACCGCTAACTCTTTCTTTTTTGCTTTTTGGCTTCTCTTACTTTTGCTTTTGCTTGATACAAATGAGATGACAAACCTCTCCTTTTATAACACACAAGGGAGGTCTAGAGTTACAAGTTCAATTACACCATCTCTTTAATTCTACATCTCAAAACTCTAGTTTTAATTCTTCTTTCTAGCTGAAAATTTCTTTATTAGATGAGTTGAGAAACTTTATTAGACTTTAGGTTATTTGTAATTAAGTGAAGAAGAGTTTTGCTTCATTTACTCTTTAGGTTTGAACTCCAACAAACGCCCCCTCAAACCTGAAGTTGTCGCATGCCTAGCGCACTTCTGAACTTTGTAAATGCATCAACTGGGAGAGCCTTTGTGAACATATCAGCGACTTGCTCTTTGGTACTACAGTACTCCAATGTCACAACCTTCTGCTTCACTTGATCTCGCAAGAAGTGAAAGCGTATCTCAATGTGTTTGCTCCTCCCATGCATGACCGGATTTTTCGCAAGTTGAATTGCAGATTTGTTGTCGACATAGATTACAGTCGACTCAGGTTGGAGATGATCTAACTCCTTCAGGAGATTCCTCAGCCATATAGCTTCACATGCACCAGAGGCTGCTGCCACGTACTCAGCTTCGCACGATGAAAGAGCGACAATGCTTTGTTTCTTCGAAGTCCACGTGAATGCAGTGGATCCGAGAAAGAACACATGTCCAGTGGTGCTCTTCCTTTCATCTTGATCACCTCCCCAATCACTGTCTGAGTAGCCATACAAAATAGCTCCAGCATTTTTAGCATAAAACATGCCAAAATTCAATGTCCCTTTGAGGTACCTGAGAATTCGCTTTGCGGCCAACCAATGTGATGTTCTTGGCTCTTCCATGTACCTACTGACAAGCCCAACTGCATGCACAATGTCGGGTCTTGTGATTGTAAGGTACCTCAGACTTCCAACAAGACTTTTGTAGATTGTTGGACATGTTTTCTGTCACCTTCTTTTGTCAACTTCATTCTAGTTGCGACTGGCATGCCAACATGATTGCAATCTGTCATCTTGAACTTCTCGAGTATCTCTTTGGCATACTTCTTTTGTGAGATGAAGATGCCATCTGGCTGCTGCCTTATCTCAATGCCTAGAAAGTAGGCCATTAGACCACAATCAGTCATCTCGAACTCTTTAAACATAGCTTGCCTGAACTCTCGAAACATGTCGGGGTTGCTCCCTGTAAATAAGAGATCATCAACATAAATGCAAGCTATTAGAACTCCATGCTTGTTCTTCTTCATGTAGAGGGCATGCTCGAATGGGCATTTGACAAATCCCATTTTCTTCATGTATCCATCAATTCGTGCATTCCAAGCACGAGGTGCTTGCTTGAGCTCGTACAATGCTTTCTTCAAACGGTACACCTTATCCTCAGCTCCTCTAACAATGAACCCTTCAGGTTGCTCAACATAGACCTCTTCTTCAAGAACACCATTTAGGATTGCTGACTTCACATCTAACTGGTGAAGGTTCCAATTGTGATGTGCTGCAAGAGAAATTAGCATCCTTACTGTGTCAAGGCGTGCTACGGGCGCAAAAACTTCATCATAGTCAATGCCATGCTTCTTCTTGTATCCTTTCGCAACTAGGCGTGCCTTGTAACGGTTGATTGAACCATCAGCACCTCACTTGATTTTGTACACCCATTTGACACCAATTGCCTTCTTGTTTGCCGACAGCGTGACTAGCTTCCAGGTGTCATTCTTCACAATGGCTTCAACCTCTTCATTCATGGCTGTCCTCCAATTCTTATCCTGCACAGCCTCTTTGAAACTAAGCGGTTCGGTATCAGCATATAAACAAAAAAGGTTGGTTTCATCGCCATCAATTTGGTGTGTACTCGCATAAATATCATTAAGACTTCTAGTTCGTCTGTTGCGTAGGAAACTCCCGCTACTATTGGATGATGATGATGATGATGATCCAGAAGTTGGTGTGTCCGGCTGCTCTAATTGTGGTTGCTGCTGTTGCTGCTCTTCAGTAGGCTCCTCTATAAACACCTTCTTTCCTTTTTCTCTTTCAACATTTGTCCATGCTTCATTTTCGTCGAAGATGACATCTCGACTTACCACAACTTTGTTGCTTATCGGATTATAGAGCTTGTATGCTTTCGATTCTTCACTATAGCCGATGAAGATGCACTTCTCGCCACGATCATCAAGCTTCTTTCTTTTAGCTTCTGGGACTTGTGCATATGCCACACACCCAAATACTCGTAGGTGTGATACGGTCGGCTTGTGACCACTCCATGCTTCTTGCGGAGTCATATTTCTCACACTCTTTGTCGGACATCTGTTGAGAAGATACACCGTGCATGCTACTGCTTCTGCCCAAAAACCTTTTGTCATGCTTCTTTCTTTGAGCATTGTTCGCACCATGTCGAGAATAGTGCGATTCTTTCTTTCGGCCACTCCATTCTGCTGGGGAGTATATGCTGTTGTGAATTGCTGGCGAATGCCTTCTTGCCTGCAAAATTCTTCAAGCTGCTTGGACGTGTACTCGCCACCTCTGTCAGACCTCAATGTTTTGATCTTGTAGCCACTCTCATTCTCAACAAGTTTTTTGAAACTTTTAAACACTTCAAAAGCTGCTGACTTCTCTTTCAAGAAATATGCCCATGTCTTTCTACTGAAATCATCAATGAAGGTGATAAAGTATTTGTTACCTTCATGTGATACTGGCACCAATGGCCCACATATATCTGTGTGAATCAGCTGTAGCGGTTGTTTCGCTCTCCATGATTGGCCTTTCGAAAATGGAAGCCGATGTTGCTTGCCAAGTGTGCACACCTCACACACATGATCTGGCTTCTGTATTTCGGGCAAACCATGCACCATGCCCGCTTTTCGAAGGAGTTGAAGTCCACCAAAATTGAGGTGTCCATAACGTAGGTGCCACCTCCATGACTCGCTGTCTTTCGCCAATAGACATGTTCCCACGAACGTATTGAGTTGTATATGAAACATTCTATTATTTGACATAGTCACCTTAGCGACCAATTGTCCCTTTGCATCATGAAGAACAAGAGATCTACCTTCTATGTGAATTATGTATCCTCTTTCAAGAAGTTGTCCGATGCTCAAAATATTACTTTTCATATTGGGGACATAATACACATTGGTGATATATGCTGTTTTGCCATCTTTTCGTAAAATGTTGATAGTGTCTTTACCTTGCACTGCGAGTTTGGTGGAGTCACCAAGACTAACATTTCCTTGTATCTCCTCTATGCTTGAGAACAACTCCCTTTTGCCGCACATGTGATTGCTCGCTCCTGAGTCTAGATACCACATGTCATGTTGCTCTTGTGCTTCATCTCGGGCTAAGAGCAATGTTGGATCTTGTTGAGTCGATGCTTCTGCAAAATTCGACTGCTCCACTTGTCCAGCTGGCTTGCTTCTACAATCAGATGCATAATGTCCATATTTATGACAATTATAGCACTGCACTCCTCGACCTCCTCGACCACGTCCATATCTGCCTCTACCGCGTCCTCTACCGCAGTTGTCATGTGCCTCTTGACCTTCGTCATTCTTGTTGTAATTGTTGCGCCCCCTGCCTCTGCCACGGTCTCGATTACCACCACTTCGACCTCCTCGATTTGTTAGAGTCAAGTTTGACTCTAATGCTTGCTCCAAATTCGTTGTTGTCGAAGATGTTTTATTCTTTTGAATTCGTTGCTCGTGTACTTGTAAGGACCCAATGAGCTCTTCAATTGTTAGCTCCTCCAAATTCTTCGACTCTTCAATTGCAACGACTACATTCTCGAACTTTGGATGTAGAGATCTTAATGCCTTCTCCATCACCCGTATATCAGCAAGTTGCTCACCATTTCGCTTCATGTTGTTGATGATGACAAGTAGTCGTGAGAAGTAGTCGGAAATCGACTCTTCGTCCTTCATTTGAGCTGCCTCGAATTCAGCCCGTAATGTTTGGAGTCGAATCCTCTTCACTCGATCTACACCAGCGAAAATTGTGCTAAGTGTATCCCATGCTTGCTTACTCGATGTTGCTTCTGCAACTTTCTCGAATGTCGCCTCGTCTAGACCTTGATATAGGAGAAATATGCCTTACGATCCTTCTTTCTTTGATCACGCAATTCAGCCTTTCTCTCAGGCGTATATGCGTCAAACTCTGCTTGAGTAGCATCGGTGTAGCCATTTGTTGCTATCTCCCATAGGTCTTGACTTCCGAGAAGAGCTTTCATTTGTATCTTCCATCTCTCGAAATTTTCTGTGGTAAGTTTCGGTATTTGGGGGAACAATAAATTTGAGGCCATTTTTTCGGGTATGTGGATCGAACTTTCGCTCTGATACCAATTTGTAGGAGGTGGGTAAGAATAGAAGAGCGGTAAGGTGTGGAGTTTAGACACGAGATAAACACTCAAATAAGTATTTTTATTATCACTCAAAATATAAACGAGATTACAACTCTTTATTTAGAACTCTCACAAACCTCACACTTCTCAACTCTCTCTAATCTTTCTTTCTCTCTTTAGCTACCGCTAACTCTTTCTTTTTTGCTCTTTGGCTTCTCTTACTTTTGCTTTTGCTTGATACAAATGAGATGACAAACCTCTCCTTTTATAACACACAAGGGAAGTCTAGAGTTACAAGTTCAATTACAACATCTCTTTAATTCTACATCTCAAAACTCTAGTTTTAATTCTTCTTTCTAGCTGAAAATTTCTTTATTAGATGAGTTGAGAAACTTTATTAGACTTTAGGTTATTTGTAATTAAGTGAAGAAGAGTTTTGCTTCATTTACTCTTTAGATTTGAACTCCAAACAATGGGAGGCAAGAAAGAAATATTACTAGTGTTGTCAAATTGAATTGGTACTTTTATTATTGGCTAAAAGGCAACTAAATTCATAGAACCTTGTTTCATGGTATCCAAATTCTCGGTTGTGTCAGATCAGCTGGTACCAGTCCCTTCTATTGTTTTCCAAGTTATCCTTTTATTTTCAATAAAACTGTAAATTCTAGAATATAAAGGGTAATTGTTCAATTATGCACTAGATTTTCATTAGAATTTAAGTGCCACGCCCCACCAAAAAAAAAAGAAAAAGAAAAAGAAAAAACAACTGCCCGTTAGATCCATATATGTGGAGGACAATAATGCTGAATTGTTTATTTGTAGAATACAGTAATATTTCATATTTGCACATGTCAATATAGTTCCAGTACGTACATTGAGTTGTATAAACTTATTATATAGTGATAAAAATGTGACATTTCATATTAAATGATTCATGAAATAGGCTATCTAACTTTAGTATTACTGTTGACATGAGGGTCCATATTGAAATGATATGAAGATTGACATGGTACATTAGTACATGCAAATTAGTGCTCCATATATATTAGCGTGCTGCACATGAGCTTTTGCAAAAGATTATGCTACACAAATTTCATGTGATGGAACTTCTATCCAATTCAATTATTGGCTCTTGTTTGCAAGTAAACAAAATATGTATCCAAAGCAACCAACAAAAGCACAAAACTATTCTCTCATGGAATTTGTTCTCCTCCTTTGACAAGATTCCTTTATTGTACTAACGCACATTTTTCTTTTTTTCTTTATTGATAGAGGTAAGGAGGAGTGAAGTTTCCAAAAGCTTAAAATTAATTATTACATTGTCCTTGGGAATACTTAAAATGCTGTATGATTAGTTACTATCCAGTACACATAAACACAGTTATTATAGATGCCACACATTTTGGTACTGTGTATAGTGCGGTTCCATAATTGTCCTGTACTCTTGTTCCAAATTGGACAAATTTCCCATAATTTTATACCATTAACTTCATATTCTGCCAAAAAATAATTATTAAACCTCTTTTTTTTGGAAGCACAAAAAGCATTGAAAGGCGCCCAGCCACAATTGTCACTCTCTCTCTCTCTTTCCCTTTCTCTTTCTCTCTCTAAAGGTGCAATGAGATGTGAAGGGACTCCCCTCATTTGTCATCTAGTATAGCAATTAGCAAATTTTGCCAGTGTTATAATAATGTTATCAGTTTATCACACAATAAGCATAGAGGTTAGTTGGAGAAATTGTATTTTGTCAATACCTAGGGACCCATGAAAGCCCTTTATCACAAGGTGCCTCTTTACCATCTCAGATCCCACTCCCACAGAAAACAGAAAACAAAAACAAAATTAAATGTCAGGGACCTGACCTGACCAGGTTTTACTGTTTATAGGCCAATCACCATCCGACTTAAAGGAGTTACGTACCTTTTTCTGGTGTTACTCTGTAACAATACAAAAATTGGTTAAAGCAAACAGTACTCTTGATTTCTTATTGAACAGATACCAGAATTCTGTTCTGGCATAATAACCTTTGTTGGAGATGGACATTAGAAGCTTTTATCTAAAAAAAGAACAAAATATTAAAAGGATTCTGTTCTGGCATAATTACCTTTTTGTTTCTTAGTGGACAGTTATCTTTGTTTATCTTTTTTAATACTGAATTGAAGACTTAAGATCTTTTTATTTTTACAAAGAAATTAAAGGACGGTAAATAACTAAATACCGTCTTTCACATGTCTCGATCTAAAAAGATGCGTATATATGTACTTGTATATTTATTGTTCAATTTAAGTATCAGACTAAAATGTTAGGGACTGTATATACTCAATGTGTCTGTCATGTATTAGTCTGTCACTTACTGCCCTCCATTACCATTTATATATGCTTTTTAATGCTTTTATTTCTACCATAAGTATTTATTTTCTTATTATTTCAGTTTTCAGCATCAGGGCGGGGCCTGGGTTTTAACTAAACTTGTCATGTAATACAGAAAAAAAAATACATCTTTTCAAATCTGAAGGTAGCCCACCTTGATAGATAGTATGGGGAAGGTGAGATGCACATTATATTTTTTTTGAAAACAAGTAAGGAAGCGCCTCACCACTTCATTTTTCATTAAAGAGAAACGAAGTTACACTCAGTAAACCAAACCATTTTTCATTAAAACCCGTAAAACATTGAGCCAATTAGAAACCTAAAACGAATATAAGACTTTACGAGTTAAGTCATAATAATTAACCTTAACCTAATTAAGATGCACATTAATAAAATAACTACCACGTCTAATCAAGAGTTAAAATGAATACATAGAAAGGGATGAAATATTTAATAAAACAGTATATATATATATATAACCAACAGAATAATGTACACAATAAATCAAAATTAATGTAACAATAAATAAATCATTTCTTCTTCTTAATGTACATATAAACAAATGAACAATTATAGGGACCTTAAACCTAGTTCTATAAATAAATAAGAAAAATAAACAAATATACTTAATGTACATATAATTATTTTAATCTAAATTAAGCTATGTAATAAAAACCAGCCATAAAACCCTGCAACGAGTTGTATGACTCACTCCCAGCTCAAAGTTAACCCGCAGCACGAGCAACTACACAAACATAACCTTACGTCACCAAAGAATGCAATACAAAAATAAAAGAGATCATAAATTTTGTGCTGCATTAGCTCGGACCCGTTTGGGTTGTGTTTAACCTGTAGAACAAAATAAGGATACAAAGGGACACATGGCTAGGGCCATTACCGATCCCACTCACGTTTCCCCATACTTCTCTCTCTTCCCTTCACTCATTTTCTCAAATTCCACCCCACCAACCCCATTTCCTCTCTCTTTTCTCTCCTCTTTCCCCACGCTTCCTTTTTCCCCTCTCTCTCCATTTAATGTGAGCCATGTACCCTCATCTCCTCCTCTCTTTCGATCACATCTCGTTCCCTCATTTTCTCCCGAGCCCACTCCTTGTTGACCTCGGCTCCTTCGCCCTCTCCCATCTCTACAGGGTTTCGTTTGAAACCCGACCCCCTCTCTCGTTATCCATCCCATCTGCACTCGAGTGCATCCCTTACCCCCTTGTCGTCACTTTCCCCCTCTCACTGCATATAAATACAAGCCCCCACTCTTCGTTGTTCCTCTGGCTTTTGGTCTCATGCGCTGAGATTAGTTCTAGGGTTTAACTCGAAACTCAAAGTGAAAATTCACGATTTCAGTTGAGATTTGCAAGAGGGAGAGGAATAGGCGGAGACAGTGGTGGTGCTTGCCTCGCCTCAGTACCCCCTTTTTCTAGTTCTGGTCTCGGTTCCTTCCTTTTTCTGGTAACCTCAAGTCCCTATAAGGCTCTCCTTTCTTTTCTTTTTTTGCTGATGATCTGTTGTATGTTTCCTTTTTTTTGTGTTCTGCGTAACAAGGCTTGTCTACTTGATTTATTTTGTGTATGATTGATCAATGAGTTCAAGATGTACCTAGAAACTGATTTGTGTTAGGGTACTTGCTTGATTTGTTTGATAGGTTGGGAAATGACAGTACCAGCTCCTGAGTTGTGTTAGGTTGTTAGCACCAAATTATTTGAGGCAAAGGTAGGTGCTCACTGGCACTATGTGCCTGCCATGTTGCTGTGGTTTTCCTGGTATCCTGGTAGAAGTACCAGATTCGTTACTTGGCCTATGTGCTTGTACTGGTACAACTTGTACCAGTACTGGTAATTTATGCCTATGTAGGGCCTGACTGCGATTTTTCTGTTCCCTATTGTTGTTGATGTGGTATGGCATCTGTAAAGGCCCAGAGGTGATGACTATGCCTTTGTGAATTGCTACGATTTTTGGGCTATATGTATTTTTTTCTGGACTCTTAGAAAAATAAAAGAGATAAATAAGATATGGGTCTTTGGGCTTTAACAGCCCACTGGACTCTTAATGGACCCTTTTTACTTGACTAAATATGGGCTTGTGGGCCTGTTGAGCCCATTTGGCCCATCAGTTACTACATGGCTATATTAATGGACTTTTAATAAATAAAAATATAGTTCTAGGTATTTTTGGGCTTTGACCCTAGTTAGGCCGAGTTGGGTATTACACAGATATTACACAACTAGTAGGTTTAGCCAATAATACCTAGTAACTAGACCCGAATAATAAAAAGGACCGAGAGAGGTATAAAGGGAATGATGACTATAAACCCATGCAGCGAGAGCTACGACAATGACATATGAGTCTCGGGCTTCTGATCCCACAGGATTAACACAAAACAAATAATAAATTAAAATGAACC
>CAXKVX010001132.1:0-216040 GCA_964058865.1 Eleocharis quinqueflora
CCAACATGAATCAATGTCTGCTCAATTTTTAGTTTCTATACCAAATAGCACCAATTTTGAGGTAGCCTTTTATTAGTTAGTATGCGCCACGACAACTAAACAAACTTGAACTTGTTGAGCACAGTAGGTCGGGTCAAGGTAAATAGTCCACGAGCTGCTTTTACCTGTCTCCACGTTATACTCCAGCAGTGTGGATTTGATAGTACTCAAGAATTTAATTAACATTTGAATCATCTTCTTTCAACACAGGAGCTGCACAACACTGGAGGATGACAGGGATAAAATCTTTGCGGTATGATATTTACTTCATGTAATTGTTCATGCATCCCTTAATAACTGCAAAGCACTGGAGGATGTGAGGAATAATTATGCAGCTATTTATGCCTCTTAACTTCTCTAACTGGTACACTCGGGATGAAAGGGATAATTATGCAATTGTTTATGCATCTCTTAAGCAAACTAGGAAAATGACTTGGCCCACCTAGGAAATTCACCCAAGGCTGCTCACCATAGAGACCCTTAAGCTAACTAGGAAAATGATTTGGCCCTCCTTTCTGTTAAGTTCATTGGAGATGTAGTTGCATGTTGAATTAAGGTTGACAGTCCAGCTTTGGCTGGGTTTGTGCACAAAAAAAAAAAAAAAAATCCCTGAGCCCTTTACTTGCAAAAAGGAAATATGATTTTTTTTTTAGTTCATTGTTCATTCAGGATTGACAAATTCAGGTGCTGAGATCGAACAATTTTATGTAACTTGGTGCATGCATAAATATAATAACGTTCACACATGTTCCAAATTAATACTTTATATGGCTAGGGTTGACTAGGGTGTTTAATTGGCACGACCAAGACTTGTTGACATTTAACATAGCAGGTCAACGCTTATCTTTTTTTAATCTCGCATAGATACTTCGAATACCACTACTTTGACTAGTTGGTGGAAGGGGGGGGGGGGGGGTGGACACATGGAGCGATGCTACTGCCTGCTGGCTGCAAGCCCCGTGCATTTTTTTTTATTGCATAAGGAGCACACAGTAATTATTATAAAATATTTACTATTAATAATTGAGAAAGTATGCTTCAAAAAAAAAAAAAAATCATCGAGAAAGCAGTCCTTGTAAAATCTTATTTTAGAGAATAATTGATGTATCTTGATATCAATACGATATGGAGGATATTCCTAATAGTTGATATCATAATCACTATATTATACATACAATATGCATCAGGATTATAACTGTTGCTTATTTTATCAACCAGGATTTCATAGACAAGCATGGTCCACCAAGTCTTTGTCCTCCAGAGACCGCAGAATTGACCAATCAAAATAATAACAGTTCTGCTAGTAACGAGCAAGTGAAGAATGGACCTGCTTCAAAACCCAAGAAGTTTTCCTCAGAGCATGAGGTCTGCTATAGCTCTTTCTTTTCTCACTTCCTGTGTTAGAGCTGCTTCAGTGCCAAGGAAATAAGATACAATTACACGAGCATCAAATTGAGCATGCTAACTCGATTTAAGCTTAACAAAGTTGATGTTTTTTATTAAAAAAAATGATAGTGACATCCGGTACAAGGATACTGATTGGCAAGCCTGTCAGAAGCTAACTCCAGTAACTTTTACCATTCTCAAATCTGGCTTATTAAAAAGTCCCTGCTAGAAGTCAATTCTGATGGGAACATATACCAAATTTTTGAAATTAATCTGTACTTGAGACAAATCTAAAAATTCATCACTTATTTGCTCACCATTAAGTGAATATGATGTGTTTGAAGTTTGAACCTACAGTGTAGAAACTCATGTTTACCCTTTTTAAATGAGAAATATTTCTTATGCCCCTCTGAAATGAAAGGTACCTGATATTTCATTTTTCTCCTACTTAGTTGCCCTTTTTATTTTTCTAATTCATGAATATAAGTAATAAAGATTGGTCTGTTTGGAATTTTTTGGCATAACAAGGATGTCAGGGTTCTCGGGGCTACTTTTTCCTGTTTAGAAGGGGTGTATTTGATATTTCCTATCGGCATGAGTATATATGGTTCTTGTTTTGCAGAGATATTCTTTCACACTTTTGCAGTAGTTTTTAATTAAAATTTTTATTTAGAAGAAGCATCTACCACCAAAAAGTACCAAAGCAGGTCACAGCAGTATCAATAGTTCCTGTGGTGAAAACCCCAGTTCCATGTTATGTATGCTTCCTGAGAAGCAAGAGGCGGCACAGAAGCCACCTAATCTGAGAAGCTTTTCCCAAGGTGACAACTTGAAGAGGGATGCACCTTTTGCATCGGACTCCATGCCAAAAAGTTGGTCCCAGGAGCAGCCAGAAAACTCATTAGATGGACTTGTGGGAGCCACCTCTCCTAGCTCTAGTGTAAGTCACTAATTAACTCATTATTGTTGGATTTTTTTTGAAGTGCAGTCTTTTGCCTACTATGATCCATTAACCCAAATAAAAAAGTTTTACAAAAGGGATAAAAGAAGGGGAAAGAAAGAAAGTAGAAAAATACAGGCATTACTTGGAATTGGAATCTTAGTTTGGTGATCATCCTGAAGTGAATATTGAACAAACTGTAGATTCTATATAGATTTGGCACTCTTGTATTTTAGAAAGTTAGTGTGGTCTACAAGGAATAATAGGCTAAATACAGCATTGCAGAAATAGTTCTGTCAAGAAGCCAGACTCATCTGATTAGATTTCTTACGTATTTCATAGTTTCGTACAATATTTCTTCCGCACTCATCACTGAAAATGTATCAACAACCATCTCCCTAAGGTGTGAATTACTCTGAATCAAGCCCATTCAGCTAACCAAGGTGCACTTATCTGGCCGTATCTTATTTCATAAAAATGATTTAATAAAATGTGCTTCCAAATGAACCTTGTAAGACGAGTAAGACCAAGGTGGTCTGGCTAGTCTCCAAACGAGCTTGATTGTTAAATTGTTAAATCAATTTCATATTTCTCATTTAGGATGGAGGGTCTCTTTCTCCAGCTGCCAGGGCAAAGCTCACAAAGAGGCTTCAATTTCTGAAGGAGCGACTAGCACAAAGAGCGGGTGAAAATAGTGCCACTGAGTTTGGGTCATTGCCTCCACGCCCTGCAAATTTACAGTGAATTTGTACAAATCTTTAACAGTGCCGCTGACCTTCAAATGACAGCTTAATGCTGTGAAATTTGGAAAGATTGGCAAAAATGACAGATTGTCTATGTCTAACCAGGTTGTATTATACAGGGATGATTGATTGATTTCTTTTTGGCTGTATGAGTTTGTATATGGATAATGATCGGTGCATGTAAGTATGCATGCTGCATCTGATATAGACATTGACTAAGGATATATCTTATACATAAACACTTCTATGATTTTTGTCAGATTTATATAGTACATGCGTGTATTCAATGTTTGCAAAAGAAAGTAGATGTTCCTTCTGTTCATTCGCAATAGTATGTATGCAATTGGCTTAGTCAGATCCTTGCTGGTGATCACTTACTTGTAAGAAAAACGAGATGCATACTTTAATAGACGAGCCTCATCATTTTGGGGATATTTGGATGAGGGGCGGAGTTACGTAAGGTTAAGAAGAGTTACAAAAGAGAGACCATTTGATAAGAAGAGGATTTTTTTTGGTAAAAGAACTTGAGGAGCCGGCTCCCATTAAAAAGAAAACAGTACAAAATATGTTCATAAGCCAACATAATAGGAGATCTATACAGAGCATATACCAAGAAAAGAAAATTACAAATCATGTTCAAACCTACATAAGAACTAAGAACATATTAGGAAATGTATTCTGAACTTTTATCTCATCCGAGCCCCTATTTTTTTAAGTTATCATAACTTCTACCCATTCCTTTCCTCTGTACTAAAATCATCTAGAAAATCTTTTGTCCTATGATTCCTCCATAATCTCCAGTTGATTAGGAGCACCTGTTGATCAATATTTGTAACTTCATTTCAAAACAAGCGTGCTATCTAACTTGGAGCACTTCTTCAATAAAAAACGAAACTCATTATGTTTTTATACATTGGATTATTACTTTTTACACTTCGATTAAAAAGGTATGTTATTTCTTTCTATCCAGATTATACATATTAATGCTGCAAATATAATAACCCCATTTCCAAAATACAATGTCAAAATATTTTATATTTCATATAGAAGTGAAAGAATTAAATATTTTGAAGTTCCTCTACATTAAATATTTAGGAGTTCTTCTACCATTGGAAGAATTTATCTAAGACTAGTTGGATTATGGAGGACAGAGAAATACAACTTATGATATTATTTGGAGATCTAAAGTGCTTTTAAAAATTAAAGTTTTTATGTGGCTTGTTAGAAGAAAAAAAATTAATACTAAGGTTGCTTTGAGAAAGAAACGATGGGATGGGAATGTCCAATATGTTCTGTGATCATGATAAACACATTGATCATTTATTTGTTGGATGTAGTTTTGCTAGGGAAATTTGGCAGTGGATATGGAGACATTCTAACTTTGTTTTCCAGGGTAATACATTAGAACACTTATGGTAAATAAATGCAATGATACCGTTGAAAAATGCTTTACTGGTAGAATTAATTAGAGGAGCTGTAATATGATCTATTTGATTAGAAAGAAATAAACGACGCTTCACTGATAAAGCAACTAAATCATTAAGGGGTTTAACTATGCAAATAATTAGTTTGTTAACTTTTTGATTTCAGAATAATAATGATGATTCATTTATAAGTTACATTTGATATTACCTCAGGATGCCATGGACCTCTCAAACCATATTCAAGAGACATGCACCTGATGGTGGCAAGGGACAGTCCAAGCTACTCACATACCAGAGGCATTTTGGGGGCTCCCTTGTCTGAACCAGACCAGCAAATTGATATGCTACAATTTATCAATATTCTCTTTTGAGCTATTTCCTATGGTTCTAGTGAATGCATGATGAGATGTCATTTTTTTTTTTCATTTTGATACTTAGTATGTTTTGTTGATATTGATACTTAAATGATTTTGTTGAGGATGACGATTAGACAAATTTTAATACGCTTGCTTAGAATATGTTTAGGTTCTGAATGCTTGACAATGGTTATAATAGGTAGTATTTCTGTCTTGTTGGGACAAACCTTTAGTTTACCTTTATATCATTCTGTTGGTATAAAAGGTAACTAGAATCTTATTGTACATTTTTAACCAGTTTTAATGAAACCATCAGGTATCCCAGCTTTTAGTAAAAAAAAAATATATATAGAAATGGGAAGAATTTTATTTCATGAATTTTGATATAATTTTTGGGCACTGTTTTGACTTGGAAAATATTGTATGGGTGGATAACTCTGACACAAAATCTGCACTACCTTCGTTTCGTCTCCTTCTTGCCTTTGAAGTTTAACCCTGATATGTTGCCACTTCTCTTTCCCTAAGTTCGCTCTCTCCTTATGCTGTGAGAGGTGATACAGGAGACCGTTATAAGAGAAGAACTCAGAATCGTTGATTTGAAGGTAGCTGTGATGGAGGGACGAGATTAGAAGATCGGTTCAGGCCTTTAATTGTTTTCATAGGACTAGTCAATCTGAACCGTTAAAAGGAGATCCAAAGGAGGAGAATAAATGCTGTAGGGGACCAATGAGAAAGAAGGGGTCGTTATTCGTTGGATTCCACTGCGCAGAGAAGGACGATTCTAACAACATCGTTTGTTTTTATTTCATTTTACTTCTTTTTACTTTCTTTTACAAATTGGATTGTAATGAGTATAAAAAGAGAGGATATTCGATTGTAAGAACTCATGTTGAAATTTAATAGAAAATAACAAAACTTTTGCTGCAATAGGCTTTTCTTTCCTTGCTTTATTTCGTTGATGATCTTTGATCGAAATCAGTTCCAGCAATCGATTTTTATCGTTGCAATTAGTATCAGAGCCAGGTTCTAAATGCCTCCCACTCGTTCTCACCCCTCAGATAACCATCTCGATATTCAGTCGTTATCTGAAAGGATTGATGCATTGTCGAAGGAGATGAACATCCAGTTGCAAAATCGAGATGAGCAGTTCTTCGCTTCCAACAGATTACAGGAAGAACGATTCCATCAATTGATGAATATGATGGAGAAGTTTCAACCTTCTAATCTGAACAAAGGCATTGAATCGGGACAACACAGTAGCACTTCTGCCGGATCTGAGGAAAGGTTGACACCTCAACCAGTAGTAACCACTGAAATGGAATCGGTACAAAGGGGTATGATGCCACGCTTGGATCTACCCTCTTTTGATGGTACTAATCCCTCAGACTGGGTTGAAAATTGTAGATTCTATTTTGAGTTCTACCAAACCCCTGATAGGTATAAGGTACAACTTTCTTCCATGAATTTTGTTGGTGAAGCCCTCGAATGAAAGTATTGTTATCGTTTAAAGTGCCCTGACCCACCTTGGCATGAGTTTGTGGATGCTGTATTAGACCGATTTCAGGAGAGAACTCATCTTAATCTGGTGGTTCAGTTCAAACATGTGCAACAATTAGGGGTAGTGTCTGATTACATAAGGGAGTTTCAAAGGGCAAAATCGAGATTACTGGTACATATTGGTATCAAAAGTGAGTATCATTACATTTGGAATTGTAGGGGGATTGAGGGAGGATATACAGAAATCTATTAATCTGTTTAAACCCAAAACTCTTAATGAGGCCTTTAATACAACATTGGAGATAGAGAGTGCTATGAACCTATCTGAGAAGAAATTTGAATTTTTCAAAAATTACTATTCTAATTCCAACAAATCTCCACTGTATCTCACATACAGGCAACCTAAGAGTAATGAAGTGATACCTAAACCTCCACAGACTACCATTCAACCAAAACCTCCTATGGCCATAAGACCTATAACACAATACCACCTAGAAATACATAGGGATTAACTAGTGAACAGAAGAGAGCTTTGGGTTTGTGTTATAGATGCAGTGAGAAATGGCACCAAGGCCATAAATGTATCAAAGCCATACACACTTTAGAGGAAGAATTGGTAAATGATCCAGGATTGCAAGGAGAAGAGATGGATGGTAATGAAATTGAAGAAAATGAGTATGAGGTGCCAGAAGAGCAATTGGTCACACTGAGTAGTGGTTCAGGATCTCATGAACCAAAAGCACTCAAATACCAAGGGCAAATTCAACACATTTCTGTCAGTGTACTCATTGACACGGGTGCTACACACTCATTCATCCACCCTGAATTGGTTGAAGAATTGAAACTAAGAGTAGAACCACAAGCACCAAAAATCTTTAGAAGTGCAGGAGGGGAGAAACTCATTACTTCTAAAATTTGTCCTCAGGTAGACTTTTCTTTACAATCTCATCCCTTTGTAGCTGACCTAAGGGTATTACCAGTGCCTGGCTATGACCTTGTGCTAGGCTGTGATTGGATGGCAACCATGGGAGATGTAACAATTAATCTTATGCAAGGCCTAATGGGCATTGAAGTAAAGGGTAAAAATGTCATATTGTGCACAAAACCCACAAGAAGTGAAATTAAAGCCATTGAAGGAATGATTGATGTTGTTCAAGAACAAAGAAAGGGGAGTCAGGTGTTTTTGGCTCAATTCATGCACATGGAGGAAGAAGAACCTGGTAAGCAACCTATGTTGTCACCTGAGTTGTAAAAGCTAATTAAAGAATTCTCCCACATTTTTTGTGCTCCCACCACCTTGCCACCTCACAGGGCTATTGATCACAAAATTCAGCTTCAACCCAATGCCAAGATTAATCACATAAGACCCTATAAATTATCATATTTCCAACAGTTAGAAATTGAGAAAATAACATAGGAATTGCTGCAGCAAGGGTTTATACAGCCAAGTACAAGCCCTTATTCTTCTCCAGTTCTTCTTGTGAGGAAAAAAGATGGGAGTTGAATGATGTGTGTGGATTACAGGAAGTTGAATGAGGGTACCATTAAATCCAAATTTCCTATACCCTTAATCGATGACTTACTTGATGAACTTGGAGGGATGTAATTCTATTCTAAGCTGGATTTAAGATCAGGGTACCATCAAATCAGGATGAACACTGAAGATGTACACAAGACTGCATTTCAAACGCATGAAGGCCTATTTGAATTCTTGGTAATGCCATTTGGTTTGACCAATGCACCAGCCACTTTTCAATCTCTCATGAATGCCATTTTCAAACCTTTTCTGAGGAGGTTTGTGATTGTGTTTTTTTATGATATTCTCATCTATAGCAAAAATCTTGAAGCACATTTAGATCATCTCACACAGGTGCTGCAGGTCTTGGAGGAAAACAAACTGTATTTGAAACTGTCAAAGTGTTCATTTGGAGTTAGGGTTATTGAGTATTTGGGACATGTAATTTCACAAGAAGGGGTAGCAACTGACCCAAAGAAAGTGGAGGCAATGAATGCATGGCCAGTACCAAGGACAATCAAAGAATTGAGGGGATTTCTAGGGTTGATTGGGTATTATAAGAAATTTGTGAAATCTTATGGTATCATTGCAAGACCCTTAACTGACCTTCTCAAAAAGAATAGTTTCAAATGAAGTAATGATGCTCAAGCAGCTTTTGAAGCACTGAAGAAGGCTGTGTACTGCTCTTGTATTGAAATTACCAAATTTTCATGCACCCTTTGTGATTGAGACTGATGCCTGTTTGGATGGCATTGGGGCTGTATTGATGCAAAATCACCAACCCATAGCTTTTCTGAGTAAAAGGTTTGGTGCAAGGAATCAAGCACTATCTACCTATGAAAAGGAACTCTTAGCCTTGTGTGTGGCAGTCACCAAATGGAGGCACTACTTATTGGGAGATGAATTCACTATCAAGACTGACCAAATTAGCCTTAAATACTTGCTTGAGCAAAGAATCAACACACCAATGCAGCATAGAGGATTAAGCAAGTTGTTAGGGTTGAATTATAAAATTGAGTATAAGAAAGGTAGTGAAAACAAGGTGGCAGATGCCTTGTCAAGGGTAAGGGTGAATCAAGAAGGGGCAGAAGTGCAGATGGTTAGTGAAATCATCCCTCAATGGGTTGAGGACATCAAAACCAGCTATGGTAATGATGAATGGATAGAAGGCCTGAGAGAGAAATTGAAACAATCTTCAAATCATGTCACTGAACACATGGGCCCACTGAGGTACAAGGGAAGAATATGTGTAGGGACTCAAGGTGAATGGAGGAACAAAATTCTAACCTTGCTGCATGGTTCAACAGTAGGGGGTCACTCTGACATAACAACCACTTACCATAGGATCAAGAAGGACTTCTATTGGCCAACTTTGAAAGAAAGTGTGCATAAGTTCATTCAGCATTGTGATAACTGCCAAATGAACAAAGGGGAGAACCTTGCTAGTCCTGGCTTCTTGCAACCATTGCCAATACCTGATGCATCCTGGAGTAGCATAGGGATGAATTTCATAACAGGCTTGCCTAAATCAAGGGGGTACGAAGTGATTCTAGTGGTGGTTGATAGACTGACCAAGTACAGTCATTTCATACCTTTAGCACACCCTTATTCAGCTAGCATAGTTGCACAAGTGTTTTTGGATCAAGTATACAAATTACATGGGTTACCCCTCAGTATAGTATCAGATAGAGATCTTGTGTTCACCAGTCGTTTTTGGAAGGAACTAATGGCCAAATTAGAAGTCCAATTGAACATGAGCAATGCTTTTCATCCCCAAACCGATGGCCAGACATAAAAGGTTAATCAGTGCCTTGAACAGTACCTAAGAGCCATGGTATTTGATAAGAATTCTCAGTGGAGTTCATACTTGCCTTTAGCTGAATTATGATACAACACTACTTGACACAGTGCTATTAAAACCACCCCGTTTGAGGCCCTGTATGGTTATGCTCCACCCATGTTATCCTTAGCCAGTGCACCAAAGAGCCAAGTAGAGGAGGTCAATACAGTGCTGAGGGATAGGCAAGCTGCTTTGATTCAGCTCAAGGAAAATCTGAGAAAAGCCCAAGAACGTATGAAAAAGTATGAAGACAAGCATCGTAGTGAAAAGGCTTTTAAAGTGGGAGACTGGGTGTATTTAAAAATACAACCATATAGGCAATTAACAGTAAGGGGAATCAGAAATCAGAAACTCAGTCCTAAGTACTACGACCCTTTTGAAGTGATACAAAGGATTGGGCATGTGGCTTATAAATTGAAGTTGCCTGAAGGATCCCAAATCCATCCAGTGTTTCAGGTTTCTCAGTTGAAGGGCAAGGTGCGTAATACTCAATTGACGACTCAGTTGCAACCTATACATAGTACAGTAGTGCCAGAGAAGCTTGAACCATGGTTAATTGTAGGTCATAGGGTGGTACCGAGAAATAACACTGCTCAGTACCAGTTGTTGGTATAGTGGAAAAATCAAAATCCTGAAGATGCAACATGGGAAGAGTATTATGAATTTGCTCAGAAGTTCCCTAATTTCATTCGTGAGGCCACGAATTTTTTAGAGGAGGGGGCAATGCTGCGAGAGGTGATACAGGCGATCGTTATAAGAGAAGAGCCCAGAATCGTTGATTTGAAGGTAGCTGCGATGGAGGGACGAGATTAGAAGATCGGTTCAGAACTTTATTTGTTTTCATAGGACTAGTCAATCTGAACCGTTAAAAGGAGATCCAAAGGAGGAGAATAAATGTTGTAGGGGACCAATGAGAAAGAAGGGGCCGTTATTCGTTGGATTCCACTGCGCAGAGAAGGACGATTCTAACAGCATCGTTTGTTTTTATTTCATTTTACTTCTTTTTACTTTCTTTTACAAATTGGATTGTAATGAGTATAAAATAGAGGATATTCGATTGTAAGAACTCATGTTGAAATTTAATAGAAAATAGCAAAATTTTTGCTGCCATAGGCTTTTCTTTCCTTGCTTTATTTCGTTGATGATCTTTGATCGAAATCAGTTCCAGCAATCGATTTTTATCGTTGCACCTTATAACCACACGATCTCCTGCTTTGCACCTCACCTAGCGCAGTCGCTGTACTTCCTTTGAGCCCTTTGATCTGGTATGAGGTTTAGTTAATTTGCTCACTCGCTGTGGCCGTTGTTGAACTTTTTAATGGCTAAATTAAGGAATAATCTCTTTTAAGGATTTTAACTCTTATAGAGAACAATTGGCTAAGTTATATTCTGGTCATCTTCTCGCACTACTCCTGCAATGAACAACTCGAAAATAACACCCGAATGACCGCAAAACCAACATCCGCTTCCATAGATGTCACACTCTCGGACACTATGCTAACGAGTGCTAACCCTGAAGATATTTTTGGAGAAAGCTTAGTTGTACAAAGACTTTGTCTAGCTCCACCAACGAAGGAGAACTGGAAAAAGAACAACATTTTCAAGACTCAGTGCTCCATTAATGGAAATAAGTGCAACATGCCCATTGATTCGGGAAGTTGGGAGAACATAATCTCCGAAGACGCAGTGAAGAACTCAACCTCTCGACTTCTGCACATTCGCATGCATACAAGCTCAGTTGGGTCAACAAGGATGCCGAGATCATGGTCAACCAATGATGTCAGGTTGAATTCTCCATTTGCCCGCACTACTCGACAACTGTCTGATCAAATGTTGTATCGATGGATGCTTCACACCTCATCCTAGGCCAACCTTGGCAATTCGACAACCATGTCGTGTACGATGGACGAAGACACCTCTACTCGATAAAAATAAGAAAAAAAGAAGGTACACATCTTACCTATGCAAATATATTTTCCGAGCTCGAGAAATATAGTATTTTGTGTTCCTACCGAAGAGTTCGAGCACAATTTGGAAGAAGCAGGCATGTGCCTCATCGTCGCTTCGACAAATTCACACAACCCGACCAAGAAGAGAAGCATCCTCGACTAGTTGAACCGATTATGACTACTTACCAAGATGTTCTAGGAAGTGACCCGCACAAAGACTATCCTGTTGTAAACTAACAATTTCTTTGTGTTTGTTAATTTGCAAAACAATTTGCATTTTACCACTATTTCTTTGTTCGAGAGTTTTATAGGAAAATTATAAGAAAATTAAAGAAATTTGGAGAATGAAATGTGAAGGAAGAGCTCAAGCATGAAGAACAAGCTACTAGCATTTGTGTAGGGACTTGAATGCAAAATTAAAGAAGAAAAATGTTAGAAATTTCATGTGATGTATTGAGAACAAGTGTAGAGCTTATCGCGACCTTTCTAACGCTTTGAAAATGACCTCAATTGGAGCTATAAATCAAAAGTTATGGCCATTTCAAGAACTGAATATTAGGCGAACAACTGTAACCGTTATGTAACGGTTTATAACCGTTATAACGGTTATCAACACTGAATTATGCTGAATTTGCTGCGATTTTCCAGATCAAACCATTATATAACGATTGTCAACAATTATAACGATTAGGCATTTGTGACCAAAATTTCTGCATTCAAGTCTAACGGTTATAATGGTTATCAACTGTTATAACGATTCGGGACGAATTCTGTTTTCGAAAAGGTATTTTCTGCTGCAGTATTTAAGGAACCCTCTTCTTCTTTCTCATTGGTCTTGCTCTATTTTTCAAACCCTACAACAACCACCATTACTGTTAGTTGCTTGAACTGATACTGGCATGACATAAGAGAGAGAAGTCAATTCAGGATCCTCAGCCAAGAAGTAATTTGGTGCTTCTGTGCCTTCTTGGCTGAGGGTCCTGGATTGGCTTCTTTCCCTTCTATTACACATAGCTTGTTTTTCTGTTACACTTGAACTGATACTGCCCTTGAATATTGATAATGCACTTGAAGTACAGCCCGATGGCTGTTATGATGCTGTTTGTGGGGAAACTTATAAGATGGAAACTGAAAAGGGACACCAGCTCTTTGAAGCACCATATATTGAAGGGTTGTAGGAAAGTGCCTAATTATAAGAGGCACAAACCTAATGCCATTCATTATGGTCCAGTAATGAAGTTGGTGATTCGATATGTTGAACTGAGCATGACATCTATTGAGACAGTGGTAATTTTATTTTGAGCTTGTTGGCATTTTGTTGATCTTGCCAACTTGTTGCTTGTTGTCAGTTAGAGTTATATGTTGTAGGAGTAATTCAAGATGAAGCCTCAAGTGCTAGTTTGCTCATTGACTCCTTAATTTTTAAGCCATGGTTTTCTGTGATATTCTAGAGTAAAATAGCCTTAGGATGAGATTGGTACTAGCTAACAAGTAGTTTGAGAACTAAGTTGTGAACTTCAGATCAAAATAGAACTCTTGGGGTTTCAATCTCGTGTTGTGTACTTGTGTTAGTTGTGTAATTGTGTTGTAATTTGCTTGGCATAAACTTGATGTATGAATTTGCATGGATTTGTGTCCAATTTCAATTACGTTGTGTACTTATTTCTATTGAATTTGTTTTTCATTTAAATTTGGTTATTTACTTGTGTAATTGGGTTATTTACTTGTGTAATTTTGTTGTTTAAATTTTAACTTCAGATCAATTTATTTGTTTTCTGCATGAATTTTGACAGTTAAAAATATTAAACGGTTGAAACGTTTTGACCGTTTCTGTTGTTTACACAAACGAAACGATCAACAGTTCAAATTTTTGTGCCGTTTGTAAAACAAAATGATCAACGACTGTCACAACTGCATCATATTTTAAACGATACAGTTAACAACACATGCAATTGCTGTAATTTTTATAAACGTTTGACACCACTAAGAAGTCAATGTTATATTATTGGGAATTTAAAAGTTATTCGGTAAGATACCGCTAGACTAGGTTACTCGAATTTTTGGAAACATCTTGTATCCCGTATCCAATACGTATCCGATATGAATCACGTGCGATACACACTCAATACTTGAACTGACGTATCAACTTATTTTAATATTTTTCAACTAGCGAATTCGGTCAGGATACTCTGAATTCGAATATAATATGCATGGATACAAGTATAATTCGCATGAGCTGCGTCACAACAGATCTAGTTGCAGTTTTTGAGGAGTAAAAGCCATTTAAACTTAAATTGGAAATCAGGTGGTTGCTTTAAGGCTCATAGCACATAATCACTATAACAAGCTAATTTTCGTGTTCTCCAAGTTTTACAAATTATATACATTGTCTTATAATATATATTATTTATTATAAAATAATGATTTATTTAATAGTATTTTTATTGAAATATTTTATTTTAATATTTTAATAAATAATGTGATTTTTTATTACTTGTATATACTCTGTTGTATCTAATTTTTCGAAAAATGTCGTATCGCCGAATCCACACCTATCATATATGATACCCGCCCTCCTACAACATAGCCCTACCCTAAATTTTGTAATTCTTCATATGCTCAATAGCACTTAATACATGTCCTATCATGGAATCAAATTGTGCTTGACCCTGGACCTGTACTTGCTGTGTTTTGGTCCAAAAGAAAATTAGATCTCTCATTATTATTTTTTTCTGGTTTTTCTATCTCGTACTTGAGCGAATAAGAAGGAGATGATAAAACATATTAACATGCATTCAATAGAAAAATAAAGAGATTCAAGAGAGTTTTGCGAACTGGGTTTTTTGTGGGCTTCCCAAGTTTATGTAATTTCTCTTTATTTTGTTTGATTATTCTTTTATAAAGTTGACATGATCTAATACAGTAATATAGAGCCTTAGAAGAATTTGTCGTGCTATACTTGTGGCATAAAAATGAAGCCTATATATTTATAAAAGGTTGAAAATGTAAATGAGAAACAATTGGATTATATTTCCAACTTAAATTGAGTGCTTCTTTCTCAGTGATATATAAAAAATTACTTGCATTAGGTCTATATCTGCAAACTTCCGTTTATTACATATAATTTTCATCAAATTTATAGCCTTGTTCTAAGTTTTCAGCACATCTGTTTGAACGTTTAAAGTCTTGAACCGTTCAATATCTTTAAGTGTTCAAAAAATTCATTAAAACAATCAAATATGAATCAAAGTTTGAAAACATAAAAGTACAACTGTACAACATCAAATTTCATATCAAAGTAAAGTACATATCAACAAAGTAAAAGAACATATCAAGACAAATTTTATATCAAATCAAATTTCATAAATAAACATGTAACATCATATCATCCCAAAGACCAGAGTACAATCTCCAACATCCAACAAAATAAACATACAACCAAAATACTTGAAATCATTCAAATGTCTTGCAATTCATTTTCTGCCATTGACAACACTAACCTACTACAAAATGCAACATAACAAACCATCCCAAACTAAAGCATGGAATTAAAGTCTCTTTGGCTCAATCCAGATCTCAGTTATTTTTCTTAGATATCACCACTCTCAGCTAAAAGGTGAAATATGAAAAGTTTGAAAATATTTATACACATCTATCATCATTGAAATGCCATCACTTGAGATCTGAGGAGCCAAAGTGACTTTAACTCCAGCTTTAGTTTTTTTCACAAGACAACTAAATTTAACATATGCCCACAAGACAACTACACTTAACATATGCAACAAGACAACAACCAACCACTAACAAAGCTAACTAACAAACATAGAGATGATAATTGACAATAAAGCATTTCATAAGCGCCAACAACTAAGCACTTAAAAACTAAACTGGCATGTTAATTAACTGAGCATTTCAAATGTGGCAGCAAACTTAAAGAATGTGCAAGCCAATGTGCCAGTAACTAAGTATTTCAAATATACCAGCAAAGCACAATTGACAATCAAGCATTTCATAATTGTCAGCAACTAAGCACTTCACAACTAATCATTGAAAATCAAGCATTTCAAATGTGCGAGAAACTAGAAAGAATGTGCGAGCAACTAGAAAGAATGTGCCAGCAACTAAGTATTTTAAATGTGCCAGTAAAGCACAATTGACAATCAAGCATTTCATAAGTGCGAGCAACTAAGCACTTCACAACTAATCATTGATAATAAAGCATTTTAAATGTGCCAGCAATTAGAAAGAATGTGCCAGAATCTGCTGCACAAGCATTGCAAAAGCAAATCATTTCCAATGTGCAAGCAAAAAAGCAACATAAAGGTTATAAAAACATACTCATCATCATAAAGATCAGGTTCTGATACCTGATTTGTTATGTAGAAATCAACCATTGTATCATAGTACCATACTTACAAAAAAACCTACATACAAAGCAAAATCCAAACAGATCAGGTTCAATGGAGGAAACATGTAGACAAAAATGGGGAAAAAAACTAATTAAAATGAGTAAAAAAAAATCTGGAATGGGGTGAAACAGATTGGATGCCACTGCCATAATTTCTCCCTCTTTCCTTGGTTCTTTCTTTCTGTCTCTCTTTTTTCTTTCTTTTCTTCTATCTTGCTTTCTGCTTTTTTCTCCTTCCCTACAACAAGATGGACCTCGACACTATATATAAGCAAGGATTGCTCACAAATCATGATTAACTACTGTCTGGTTGCTAAGATGCCTGGATGCACGATCTAGAGACAAGTCTCACAACTTAGATCGCTGAAAACTTGATGAGGGTCTATTAGAAATCGTAGCATCTGATAGATCGTACTGAAAACTTGCTTAGAGAGCGCAAATCCAGCAAAAAAACATCACAACCACAATGATAAAAAATTAGAGTTTATGGCGAAGAAATGATGGATTCATGGGTTGCTGACGGTCACAAGTCACGAGTGCCCGAGAGTCCATGCATGTCAAGCAATGTGTGTGTGAGAGTGAGCACTTTGGGATTGAGCATGCAAGAGAGAGATTTGATATCAACATGCGAGACAAAGAGGGAAAAATTTAGAAATGATGAGAGGGAAGGGACCGAAGGGTTAGGATTAGAAGAAGTCGACAACTTATGATATTCTCCCCATATCCTCTCTGAATATGGAAATAATAATCCCCTACAATTTTCGACGAAAAACGAAATAACGGTCACGACACAGACCCGTTTAGTGTTTCGTTTCATCAAATGGACAAAATAGATGCAAGGTTTCGTCTACCGTTTCGTTCATTGATGAAATTACTTTTTTCTTTCGTGATCGTTCAATTTCAAACGAAACAAAACTGTAGAACGATCGAAACCGCTTGCGTGGACAAATCCAGGGCATTATATTATATTATGTCCAAAAACCTCGGCTCTCGGAGTTTCTAATTATCTTCCTATGTGACTATATCAATGTATTATATGACTTCTATTTTACACCTTTCATTGACAATTTAATACCCAATAGGCCCATTAATTTCTAGGCCTGAATTGGACCTCAAAACCGGATCTAACACTCAACCCAAATCGATGAAAAAGTCCTTTTACCTCTTCTGCATCAAATATAACGCTCTATAGTTTATTATCATATAATTCAGGGATAGATTTTTATATTATTAATCGAAATCGTTTATTTTCAATCCAACGGTCCATACCTAAAATCTACTCTCTGCGGAGGATTTCGTCTGCAAATGAAAGAGCTCTGATAAATAGCGCCACTACTTTATCCACTGCTTATCCGTCTATCGGGCCACTGAACTCCGCCATGGCTTCTCTCCTATCCCTTTCTCTTTCCTCCACCATCTCTCCTGCGAGATCTCTTCAACGCCTCTTTTCTATCCAATTCTCGGTACTCTCTCTCTCTCTCTCTCTCTCTCTCTCTCTCTCTCTCTCTGTGTGTGTTTTCTCTTTTCTTTCAGTTTCCAACTTTTCCTTCGTTCTCACGCAGGGGAATCCGATAGCCGGCTCGCATTCTCTTCGACCTCTGAGAAGAAGCAACACGCCACTAGTTGTGCGCGCATGGGTGAAGAAGGACCAAGCTAAGTCAAAAATTGATGAATCGGCGAGGCTGAGGCTGGATAACCTGAGGCCACAGCCGGGGTCGAGGAAGAGAGCCAAGAGAAAGGGAAGGGGTACTGCCGCTGGTCAAGGAAACGCCTGCGGTTTTGGTACGTCTAATAATTAACTATTGAATTTTTAAATCTTCTTCCGAGAATAAATCGAACTCATTCCCGGACTATTTTTTTCAATTATGTTCTTTGCAACAATGAGGAGTCAAATTTTAGCAGAAATGTACATTTTAGAGTTAGTCTGAGAGATTGTTGAGGATTATATCAATTAGAGCTCAGTTCGCACAATTTATGTATTAAATGAGGCCCAACTTGGGAATGGATTAACCTCCAGGCAACATTCCACAATCGGAACGGTGCTTATTATGTTTTCCATTAAATTTCTCAAGTTAAAAAGTTTCACCCTTACTCATCTCCTCTTATTTACAATTGAATAATTGAATAAAGGTTATGCATCAATTTCTGAGCCATAAATCATACGAAGCAGTGGTCTGATAATTATCTCTTATGAAAAGTAGCAAAACAATATTGAAGATTATTATTGTACAAGAATGTCATGAACCCTGCGAACTGAATATTATTAAAAAAATATTGGTATGTTAATGCATACAATTTTTGTTCGGCAATTAGTATACTTCATTCAATAATTGATGTTGGTTGATGATCTTTCGTTTTCTGTGGTGATCAAATTATTACTTCAAGATTTGTTTATTGTCATTTGTTTGCTACTCTTAATAGGTATGCGAGGCCAGAAGTCACGGTCTGGTCCTGGTGTTAGAAGGGGATTTGAAGGAGGACAGATGCCTCTGTACCGCCGTGTCCCGAAGCTTCGTGGTATTGCTGGAGGTACTGTTGTTTTTCCCTGCCAAATAAGCCAGATAAATGGAGATATTTTTAAAATACTTTAATAAAGCATATCAAGATGCCAGATTTCAGCAGTGCTTTCCTGTCATCATTTTGATCTATTTATTCTTGGACATTATATGTTTTGTGCTTAGTATACCAGTGAGACAACATTGCATTGGGTATTTGGGTTGAGGTTTAGTTGAGTCAATATTGGACTGAATATTCCAGTTGATGGGCAACTGAGGGTTAATTTGGATTTACAAATACTATTACCATATGTGCAGATATGGCACCATATCTTACTCAAACCTGAAGTAACCAGAATGCCATTTAACCAGAACAAGAAATAACTCGAACCGAGCCAATTAGAAAGCAACCTGATTTGAGCTTGGGTAGAAATTTTTTGCCCTTCTGATAGCATTAGACAACCTAATCTTAAATGATAACAATAAGCACTGTGCCGCCGTACTGCTTGATTGAGATTTCACTACATTTCTTACTTTGATCTCAACATATGGTTAAGCCCAGCTGTTAAACACCTTCGCATATAACAAACCATACTTCTAGGGGTGATATGACAGTTTAAGCATGTATATTTCTAGGGATGCGTGCTGGTTTACCAAAGTATGTGCCAGTTAACCTTAAAGATATAGCTGATGCTGGGTTCAAGGATGGAGATGAGATCTCTCTGGAGACTCTGAAGGCAATAGGCTTGATCAATCCTTCCGGTAGAGAGAGAAGGCTTCCATTGAAGGTACATTAATTTCACTGCTGTGTACTAGTATTTTAGCACTAGGCAGGTATGATAAGTGTCAATACTTCAATTCTGGTGGTAATGTTAAACTCATGCATTTCAAAACCGAGGTCTATTGATACCGGCTGAAATCATACCGAGTATGGTACTGATTTTGGGTATCATATTTCTTTGGCTTTCTTAAGTAGACATTTAAATCCGCCTATGTTTTACATAGCCGGTCCCAAGTCTAGAAAGGAGGAGGGTTGTGATAGGCTTGACGAGCCGATCGTAAAATTCAGCCAAACTTATGGAAATGAAATCCAATATGGACTTCATTTCTAGCCTACCCAACTTGTTTGGGACAAAAGGCTTTGTTGTTGTTGTCTTAAGTAGACATTTCTCCTCCAGCAGGAGGTACTGCTATCAGGTAAATACTTTCTAGTTTCTACACACACTCAAGAATCAAGATAGGCAATTATATTAACCCCGTGTTTTATTTTGGACCTTTTATCAGTAGGTGTAATGTCATACAGTTATACATTAACACGGAAAGAGTCAAACTTATACTGTTTCTGAACCCCTGCGTCTTGTGTATATTGGATGCTCATCAAATCCATCAATTTTACGCATGTGGGTTGACAGTTGAAATAATGAGACTCTTGGACCCTGTTATTAATGCAAATATATTCTTGTAAATTACAATGGTACTTCATATTTACACAGTAACCTTGGTATTTATCCTTTTACTGGGTATAAATGATATTTGATGGTTTGCTCTGAAATTCTGTTAAGCTTACACATCATTTTCTTTTTATTATTTAATGGTCAGTTTGTTAGTCCTACACAGGTTGTAGGTGCAGAATAGCAATAATTTTTAGGGTCTGCCATGTTGTTTTATGTTAAATCATTCAGTATACGACTTTTATACAAAGTTTATACATAACAAATGAGTTGATCATGCTATGTTGTTGTTTCTTGTACTATGTCAAAAAATATATTTCTATTTTCTTTAAGTCTTCTTGTTCACCGTCGCTTTTGTGTACTCCTTTCTGTTTGTTGAAACCAGATATTAGGCGATGGAGAGTTGAATGTGAAATTGCACGTCAAGGCAAGGGCATTTTCATCTTCAGCGAAAGAGAAACTGGAGGCGGCAGGGTGTACACTTACTGAATTACCCGGTCGCAAAAAATGGCTCAAACCATCAGTTGTGAAGAACAGAGCGCGTGCTGAAGAGTACTTTGCCTTGAAAAAGGCAGCAGCTGCAGCAAGCGAGGTAGAGGATTCGGCATAGATTGCTCCATCCTTGTAGAGTTTTCATTATTTTTTTAATTGCAGCTTTTTGTTACATAACATACTGACTTTTCTGATTTATATATGTTTTCTTGAGCAATGTGGTTTTTGTTAATATGCCAAATTTAGTCTTAAAAAAAAGACTAAAATCTTCAATTCCATGAATGGAAATTTTGGTATACACCAAAGTTGTGCTGCCTCAAAAGAACTGCTATGTGACCGAGTTTCCACATCGGATTTCTTGTCATTTATTGTCTCCTCACCTTCGTTTTCTAATTTTATGTCACTTATATGAAGATTTGGCTTTATTATATTCTGTTCATTCAACATTCTACTTATGTAACACAGTACGATTTCAACCAATTATTCGATCTTTTTTTTTCTCTCCTATTACTCGTGTTAAAATTTCAATGTTTTCCTTTCTAAATGATGGACTATGTCTATTTTTTTTGAAGACATGTTGTCACAAGTCATTTTGAGCACATATTTTCAGACAAGTAAAAGATGTTGAATTTTTTTGTCTAAGATTCAAACAAACAAATTGAATACATTGCTCTTAAAGTATGTTCATGAACATGCGTTCACAATTTGTTCTGAACCCATCTATTTAGATTACGTATGAATCCATGTGTTTGTAAACATGTGCAGTCAATTTTTTGTTCCAGTACGTAGAAATTGTTGTAGCATTTCTTCAATTGTCAAAATATTGTTCAAAAAGTGAAGATTGTTGTTAACAATTTTAAAAAGATGATAGACATAAGAAAAACATTCAATAATTCACTAAAAGGAGAATTTTTCTATACTATTTGTCAAAAAACAAAAGGAGAAGACCAACATGTGTTAGAATTGAGACGTCAAATTCAATAAATAAAGTTTGTGAACTATGTGTTATATGATTATTATATCAAATACTGTCACTAATATTACATTGTGGCATTGTGCCATATAAGATATGTCACATAAATGTGATTAATTAAGGAAATACATAATACATATTTCGTTAAGTTTTGAATACAAATACATATATAATTAAAGTGAATTAATTATAATTATTGATGAATCAATTATAATTAATTTAATTAATACTAGCGTGATGATCTCATGAATCATATCATACTTTTTATAAATTACGAGATCTTAATAACATCTTGAGACTGATGCCATGATCTTTAAAGATGTCAATATCTTGCTGAGATCTCATATAGAAATCTCAAGAATATATGATATATTGTTAAGATGTCAAGCAGATACATGATCTTATCATAATTACGAGATCTTTTCAAGATACTAAAGACACTAGTATTTAAGCACTAGATCTTCAAGAAATATGTGTGTTAGGATGCATGTGTTGTACTTAGACTCTATTTTGTTATCTTTAATATCTCAGCTTTCATTCGTGAGTTGGAGGAAAATAAAAGAGCACCAGTGTCTCCTTGGAAGGACTCGTGAGTGACTAGTTGTGAAGAAGAATGCACTCACTCAAGACAAGTATTGCACAAGCACGTCTAGTGATACTGCTTAAGAGACAATCAAGATCAACACAAAATGTTAAGTAAGTAAACCGCTTCTGCTTAATTTAAATATGTTAAGTCTTACATAGAGCATTAGCAATTATTTAATTATGATGTTGTTTATTTTGCCTCTACGTAATTGAATTGCACTAACAACCTGACCCACAAATAAGTTAAATTAGCTACAATATTATAGTCATATATCTACTTCAAACATCAACAATAATAATAATAATAGTTTGGTGAAATAGTTTCAATTAATTTTTTTTTTTTACTTTCTAGCTCCACTGCAACAACAAGGATTTTGCTGTAGTATATTGAATCATTAATATTATGGTTGAGTCAATGACAAATCAAGCTAAAAGTAGTTACCACGCATGCTAGCGATGAGAACAATTAATAGTATGGTATTACAGTTAACAACCACATCTTCGTAATGAGATTTTCAAGAAAAAGAGATTTTGGAGACGGTACGCGTCTCTGTTGGTGCAACAAGTTGCCATTTTGTGATATAACAACGTGCTAGTGCACAAAATACATTTAATTTGTTAGAAGTTATTATTAGTACACAATAACATATATGAAGGTATGGTGTACACAATATATACTAATTTCTCGCTTTTAGGTACATTTTGGTCGGCAAATAATATTAATGAGTTTTCCTCCAAAACAGCTCAACACAACCATCGCAATTAATTCACAAATGTATATCTCACTCAAGAGAAGTCTCTCATTTTGAAGAGCTAGAGAATCATACTACCCAACCCAAGTAATGAATATGTTACATGGACGAATAATGAGGGTTTAATTTAAACTATAACTTAATTATGGTTATATATAGAAGATATCTCCGTGTATTATATGTCGAAATTGAGACGTCTAATTCAATAAATAAAGTTTGAATTACGTATTATATAATTAATATATTAAATACTGTCATTAATATTATATGATGTAATATAAGATATGTCATAAATGTAATTAATTAGAAAATAACATAATACATATTTCGCTAAGTTTTAGATACAAATACATATAGAGTCAAAGTGAATTAATTATAATTATTGATGAACCAATTATGATTAATTTAACAAATGCTAGTGCAAAGGTAAATTTCATAAATATTGTTTGAACTAATACAATCAAATTTGATCAAGATACCAAACAAAACATGCTAATAAGCATACCTCTTTCGGTCACAAAGAGCATTTTGCGACCGCAAACAAACTGGGACAGTTTTGGCAAATTTCCTGCCAACTTTCAGCCCTGCCTGCTTTGCGGCCGCAAAAGGGTCCGAAAGGGAAAATTTCCTGCCTATTTTGCTGATTTCTTTCTCATGTGTTATGCAAACAATGCTCAATTTTGTGTGCGTTTTTAGAGCAGCAATACACATTTTTTTGGAAAGAATTTGGAGAGGATATATATTGGTATCAAATATTTTGTAGAATATTTGGTATTAATTATGGGATCTCTCCAAGATACCGTTACACTAGTATTTAAGCTTCGGGTCTCCCAGCAATATCGGTTTGTTCGGGCACATGTGCTGTTCTTAGGCTTTTCTTTGTTCTCTCTATTAAAAACAAATACCTCTTGGTTAGTTCGTGTTTTTAGAGGAAAAGAAAAGGGCACCGATATTTGCTTTGAAGGATCCGGTCACGAAGTTTTCGAGGTGTCGTTCGACCATCTTCACCGCTTTCTTGATTTGCTTGAGTGGCAAAAGGTGGGAGGTTTTAAGAGATGGATAGTAAGTTCTTGCTTCCGCTATTTATTTAATATCTTAAGTATTGCACGAAGTATTTCTCTCAATTATTTAATTAGGATTTCGTTTTTCTTGACTCTACCTAATTTGAAATTGCACCCCAACAAACATTATAAGAGCCACCTCTGTGTAAGATTTAGGGTATATAGTTATTTTCTGAAAATTTTATAGAATTCTAATTGTTGCAAAATGATTTATTCAATTTCGTATTTGCTTTTAATTATATTAAATATTCTTGAATTAAAATCTCGAGTTTTATTCAATTCCTTGCCTTTTATGCGATTTTGAATGAATATTATTTCAAGATTTTGATTTACTAATGTTTTAAATAATTAATCATGCAAATACAGTCCAATTTGTGAAAATATGCAACAATTTCGACTCAAAATTCAAAACAAAGAAATTTTTGAACTGTTTGCAGTTGCAAAATAAGGTCTTGTGGCTGTAAGCATGCTGTTTAGACCCAAAATTGAATTAACAAGTTCATCTTTGCGGCCACAAGAAAATATTAGCAAAATTGACAAGTTCTTTTGAAAATCGAACTGACATCTGTCCGCGACAAGTCTTTGAATTAAACACTATTTTGCGAGCTGCAAACAACAATTGAACTGACATGAATGTTTGCGACTGTAAATTTTTCTTGCACCTCAAGACCAGTGCAAAATTGCACAAATTATTCTAAACTGACAGGAATTTCTTTGCGACCGCAAAGAAATTTGTTGCGACTGCAAATTATGGTAATTGTACCATTTTTTTAGATTTTTTGTGATATTGTAGGAGTAGCGATAATTAATTATAATTTAGATAATATATAACTATAATTAATATATTTACCAAAGTAATACTATAATTATCTTAAATGATTATAAAATTAAGCAATTATCTATAATTAATATTTAAAACTAATAAATGAAAGATAAATGTGCTAAATTTTGAAAGGACTCCAATTAAGTACAAATTTGGCATAAAGATATTTAGTAATTTTCTAAAAGATTTTTAATAAGTACTAAATAAAGGTTATGTAAAAGAATTTAGAAAAGGATTTAAAATATATAGTTAACTATTGAAAATTAGTTTATTCTAATTAAAGTTGCAAATCAGTTAATATATATGTATATATAGGACAAGTAGATTCTTTTAAGATACGTTCTAGTATATGTTAGATTAAACTCTTCTTTGGTTTGACAATTTGCAAAACAAATCAGTACTAACCTGGAACAAATGAGTTTTGGTGAGTTGCAAGTTTATACATGTACATATTGATGTGGTAAAGGCTTAAATATGCATGTACAAGTCAAGACGATCACATATGCATCGACAACAAGCACATATGACTCATACATAGCTTGATTACCATAACGCGAGGGAACCTGTCACAACAGGTCATCAATCAGTTGTAATAGATTGAACGGGAGAAGAGCCAGAAGACATGTCGAGAAGGGGTTTTGGCAGAGCCTTGCGTTATTGTAATGTGTGCCTAACCCGTCACAATGGGTTGCCAACCCGTCATAACGGGTTTCTCATCCGTCACAAAGGGTTTTTCTCCAAGAGGGCCCGAAAGTCAGCCAGAGATGCTGTGAAGAGAAAAAAGGGAAATGTGCCAACCCGTTACAATGAGTTTTGTAGAGGGTTGTGGATTTTTGTAACACAAGCCTCCCTATTCAAGATTTCAAGACTCCAATATATGATCTGCATATATCTACTTGAGGGATACGAACCAGAAGCATCAAGAAGGCTAAACATTGCAATATGAGAAAACACTCAATTGAGCACTAGAAAGAGCACAAGAGCCTTCTTTCTCAACATCCACACCTTGAGAGTGTTTAGGATAGTTAATTATCTAATTGTCAATCTGAGAGAACACTTTATTGATTGTTTTTAGTTTGGTAAACTACATTGTGTTGTCAAGTAGTTCATGTTGGTTCTAATTTGGTGCAATTCAATTTAGGGTAAGAGCCAACAAACAAAACCCTAAATTCAACTAAACATTGCAACTAAAATAATTCGATTAAACTCCGTGCTACGTGTTTGAAATATAAAGAGAGCAGAAGCGAGAACTTATGATCCATCTCTCATCCAATCTTCTTGAAGGTATTCGAGAAGTTGGAGGAGATGTCCTTAGAAAAAATCCCGGAAGATTCGTCGATAGATCCTTTCAGGAGCACAAACGACTCGAGGAGCTCAATCACTTAATGGAGCAATGAATTGGGAGCTAAGCACAACACATGTGCCCTAAATAATTATGTTTTCGATGCCCGTAATGCTTGGAGACTCGATGCTATTTATAATGGTGTTAACGTATCTTGGAAAGATAAATAATTAATTATCAAATATTCATAGAATATATGAAATTATGTTCTCTCCAATTTTTTTTCCAAATCCTCTTATTTACTTCTGTAAACAATTCCACGGAATTCGGCATAAAACCTAAAATATCGAATCAGAAAGATAACGGTATATCTAGGCAGTCAAAACCTGTCTTGGAATTCTCTTGCGGTCATAATGGATCTCATTACGACCGCAATTGACTTGGCTTTCAGACTTGACAGAAATTCTGCCAAGTCTCTTGCGTCCGCAATCAATCTTCTGAAAATCAGAAGATTAACTGCCAAATCTTCCTATACCATTGCGGCCGCAATAGACTTGCGTTTGGGCTGTTTTGCTTGGGATTTCATCCAACTTGAGTTGGGTTTAGCCCAAACAATATTTCTAACTTTACGTCAACACCAATATATAATTTAATTAATCATAATCGGTCCATCAACAATTATAATTAATTGACTTTAATTCTATATGCATTTGTGCCCAAAATCTTAGTGAAATACGTATAATGCTTTTGAATATTGATTAATCACATTTCACGACATATCCATATATTACTCCTTGTAATATTAGGCGATAGTACATGACATGTAGTAATCATATAACACGTAGTCCAAACTTTATTTATTAGAATTGACGTTTCATTTCCAACAGTTCATTCCCGTCCTTGATTGTGTTGTCAATTGGACAATTAAGCCTTTATAGAACGGCATAGTCCCTTGCAAAAGATTTGGAGCCTAAGATAGGTTCTATTGTTGTTTGAAATCTAAGATAGGTTCTGCAATTGTAATAACACTTGTGATCTAGTAGAATCAGTCTCGGAAGATATTTTGGATCCGGGGGTCCTGTGGATGGAGGCCTGATTTGTTTGTTGGCCAAACCACGTTACATAACGTGTTCTCTTGCTCTCTCTTGATCTCTTGCTCTTTACTTTCTCTTTTACTATTTTTGCACATTATTGCTTGAATTGCTCTATTGCTATTAATACTCGCTTGATTGTGATTTTAGCTAGGCGATTAAGGTCCAAAATTTTGAATTAAAATTGATGAAGTGCTTCTGCATATAGTGTTTGACCTTTAGATCTCGAAATAACAATATAGACTTTAGACATGATTTGAAATCTATTTAAAGACAATTAGGATTACATGTCTCATTTTGTTAAACATTAATGCTCGCAAACAAATATTATTGGTAAAACATATGCAAAATGACCCATGAAAAGATTAAAATTGACGTACTGACAACAAAAATTGTTAACTTCTCTCAAAGGAGGGTTAACTTTTACCGTAGTTGTTGTATACACAAAGAAGGTGTATAAAGAAAAGTAACGATACACTACGTGCTTATGATGTATATGAAAAACATTTGGGGCTTGATGCACATGTCCATTTACTTGACTAGTTCGATCATTAGCACGTAGATATGTCAATCTAGCCCAAAGACAAAAAGACAAAATGTTCATTTGACAATACTTTGTACATAACATTTAAATACCTAAGAGGTGTTGATTACATCCAAATATGCATCATGTTGGCTAGTATTTTGGTATAATTGTAAAATTAATGAAAAAATAGAGCTTTCAAGGCCTTTAAATATACTATAGAATTATGATTAAGAATAAAGACGTGATGTATAATCTAATAGTTTTATTCTTGTTCAAAATTTTCAGACAACATGGTAATTCTAGGTCAAATTCCAGCTCTAACTGGGACCAACTTTAAGTTGTGGGAAATAAAACTTAGATTGTTGACGAAAACAATGAAGTAGAGTGCACTTCGTTATGATCGCCCCAACCCAGCTGATAAAGATGAGATGACAACACCCCAAGAGAAAGCTGACATTGAAGATTGAGATCATAACGACAGAATATGCATCATGGTCATGAAGATGACAACCCATGAGACACTCCAAGGTTGTATGCCTCATAAAGAATCTGGCGCAACATAATACCTGGAAGCCTTGGAAGAAAAGTTTGCAATGAGTAAAAATGCTGACATTCGTACACTCATGGTTAAACTTAACACCATAAAGTACAAAGGCATATTTGTATATCGTCACTACAATATTGTAGTAGCTGATTTTTTCGTATCATATTTTCGTGACTATATATTTGTAACAAAGGTACATAGTAGCAGATTGCAATCCACTACAAGAGTCCTATAGTAGCGGATATTGCCGTAACAAGAGTTCAATGGTAGCAGATATTGACGTCACTATAAACAAGAAAATGTATAGATGGATAGTAGACAAATGGACAATTAGTATTAACTTTTAGATTATTTGGCAATTTCAGGTGCCACTGAAGATCAAGATTTTTTATGACTGCCTATCAAAAACAAAATTTTAGTTAAAACAAATCCGGTGACAAGAGGATGGAGAGGAGATATCAAATGCCATAACTGTGATTGCCATGAAAACACCAATCATTTATTTTTCAAATGCAATACCAGTAATCTAGTATGGAAATGGATAAAGTAATGACAAAGAGATTCCACAAAATCTAACAGATTTACATGTCATGATCAGTCACAAGTCGAATATGGAGAAATAAATTTTATATATAATATGTTCTGCTTCCTTATGGATAATATGGACAACAAGAAATGATTGTATTTTCAATAATGCAAGGCCACTGTCACATAAGATGATTCTAATGAAGATTAAATAATTATCATTGTATTGGGCAAGTGCTGATAAACCAGTATGACAGGAACATATCAAACAGTGATGGATGGTGAGGGACGAGAACAAAGGAAATAATGAGGGATGGTGATCAAGCATCAAAATAGCAAGGGCATGAAACAAGACTACCAGTCAAGATCTGATGCTAGAGATGAGGGCTCTTATCATGGCTTTATGAAAATTATGGATGAGTGTTGTCTTTTATTTTGCCTTATTCATTTACCATATGAGAGGGAGATATTAGTGAGTAAGCAGCATGTAGATGTAGGGATTTTAGATTTTCTTGAGTTTAACATCATTATTCAAATCACTTTAAGTATCTTTCTTTCATTACTTAACTTTAATAACCCGGACTAATAAAAGACTACTTTCAATTTGATATTAACCACTTACACATCTCCTTTCAGTTTCGAGCATAATACAATGATCTAAACTGACTAGCCTGTAAGTTATCGCTTCATAATTCTATACTTGACTTTAACCTTGACCGTTTCTAATAATTCGAATTTCAAATTCAACTTTTCAATCAAAAATTAAAATCCTAATAACTCACATATTTAGTTACTAATGCATGAGAATCAATCAAAGAAATAATTCATGACAGATCGAGTAACTAAATCCAAGTAAAATCACATAAAATGAGTTCCAAGTTTACAACCCTAAGCCTTTCTAGGTTTTAGCCAGCTATGGCAGGAAAGAGAGAAAATAAATACAACAAATGAGCACAAAATATGAGAACAAATAAGAAAATAATAAATCGAGATCCGTTGGTGAATCTCTTCTCCAGACTTCTTTCTCTCTAGATCTCTCACTCTCTCTCTAAGCTAATCTCACTGGAATAGAACTCTCAAATGAAGCATCATATATTATGGATGGATATGGAAATATTTAAAATTAATCTCTAGTTCAAAATTCGAAAATCAGCCAATGGGTGCCAATTCTGTGCCTAAGAAAATTGGCTAAGCATCAAGCTCCTCTAGGAGGTCGAAATTGCGGCATGCCATCATTTTCTTGCATGGTGCAATGTCTTCAAGAAATGATGAATTATTTATCTAAGTACCTACTCCCTCCCTCTCTCTCTCTTCACGTCGACTTTGTGGACCACCATCAAGAGCTTGTGCCCTGCAAGCTCTCTCAATTTCAAGTGTTTGAATTTTTGGCTAAGTACTTACTCCATCTCTCTTTCTCTCCCTATCGACTTTGAAGCCCGCAATCAGGGACTTGTGCCTCACAAAAACTCCAAGGGGTGAGATTTTCTCATTTTTGCTTAGTTATGGATTTTCTCTCTTGAAAGACGACCTTGCACCCTACAAGAAAAGTCTTGCAGCTTGTAATATCTCCCAAAAAGTGTTTTTTGGTTAAGTTATTGGAGCTCTCTCTTGAGAGCCGACTTTTTTTTTGAAGAATAGATGAGTGATCTTTGCTCGCAAATATTATCAAAATGACATAAAATGTCTCAGTGACTTAATTTGACTTGCACTGAATTTCGAACCTGAAATCTCCACTTGAGAGCCGACCTTGCACCTTGCAAGAAAAGTCTTGTGGTCCGCAATATCTCCAGAAAATGTGATTATTGGCTAAGTTATTGGACCTCTCTCTCTATGCCGTCATTACACTCCGCCATTGCTCTAAAGGCCAAATAGATTCCTGTTACACCAAATAGATTCCTTAATTATAGCTGAGCACAGTATCACTAATTTGTAGTAATAATGAGTGTACATTAGCTTAGCTTCGAAAGAGACACAGCTAGCTATACTGCCTATGCATATTGACTGTTACATCGGTTGAATATCTTCTTTATAAATATTGTTTAAATGTTTATAAAAAGTTCTCACCAAAATTTAAATATCCATCATATAATTCATGTTGAATTGTAAACGACTGTTATGTAGAACAAGGATTGGCATTCGAGCTATGTGTTTGTTATTTTTTATGAAAATCATTTTTGTATAATTGTTATGGATAATGCTTTTCTGCGTGGTAGATATATCACAAGTTAGAAATTTGATTATCGGAAATTATTTTTGAACACTTACATTTGAAAAACTTGACATCATCTTTATCTCAAAATAACTAAACGAAAAGCTACAAATCACCCAAGCAAAACTGTCGAATAGTTTTTGCTTATCAGAAATAATTGAAATATGTCAACATTCAGTAAAAATAAAAGTGTCAATCATATGAAATTTTATACGAAAATTTTTATCAACACTTCATCGAATAAAAAGTGTCAATTTAATTAGTGATAGTCGACAAAAATCTAACGAAAATTTCTAGACAATAATTAACAAATCCCAGTAATCAATATATTTGCCTTAGCCTTAGTTACTTTTTCTGATAGACTTCAAGCAGAACTGCAGAAGCTCTATTTTTACCAGGTCAAATTAGGTTCAGTGATCACCAATGTATTACTTGAAGTGTACGCAAGAAATATCATTACCATAAATGCAGTATAATTTGCATTTGTCTTAATTCGTCGGATCATAATTCAGCTATAGTACTGTCTAAAAGAGGCCCACTGGTACAGAAAAATTGTAGTAATAGGTTACTAACATATCGAATATATATAGTTGCATATATATATGGAGGCTCATTGTTTAATTTCCTTTTTTCTGAATAGAAAAAAAGAATAAGAGTACTTAACCCTTCGATATATGGATGCTCATGAATAAGATCTGAAGTTTTTCGCAGACTCAATTATTATTGAAAAAAAAGACAGTGTCTATATGTTATGCAAGAAGATGAGAAACTATTTTTCGAAGATAAATGTTATAGACAAAGTATAGAAAGCGGAGATGAATTATATCATCAATTGTTCTATTACATTGTTTTAAATTAAGTAGTTAAAAGATGAGAATTCAAACGCGGTCTCCTGTAATATTTCGTTAGCTGGAGCAAGCCACCAACTTTCAGCTGTCAAATGTTCAAGTTGCAGTAATTATATATATATCCAGTTATCTGGTTTTTCAGGTTTCTCTTTTTTATTTCAAATCTTCTTTAATTTAAATATATTTGTCCCTGCGTTAAAATCCAGTGCATGCTCCTTTCAACGAATAACAATCATATCAACAGATAAACCCACTGGGAGCTATTTTAGGAGGATTTTTTCAAATTTATTTTCTGTTTCTTTGTGAGTGTGTGTTGTAAGTCTACGGACAAATGAATAAAAAAAAGAAGATAAACTATACCGTACATATCCCCAATTCAGTTATAATGATAAACCCACAATATAGAAAATATAATTGATGTGCAAATAATTACTATGAGCAATGGTTTTCCAATTAATATTGTGCCAATAATTAAGAGAAGAATAAAGTCTTACCATCAATTATATATCAAACTGAAATAGCATCTCTCCATTGGGTGTCTGTACAAGCAAAATAATTGAACTCAATTAATTATCAGAAATCTCCAAGGTACATTGAGCCCTTCATTTCATTTATAAGGATATGAAATTATGAATGATAGCTAAGCTAAGCTAGCATTAATAACAACATATTTACCACAACAGTGTTTCTCTATTATTATTTGTAGGTATAGAGTTGAAGACTTGAAGCATAAGTGAACCCAACTTTCTCTGCATTTGCTATATAAATAAATTAATTAAGCTTATAATTAATAGTGACATCAACCTCATCAGATCCGGGATTATAAATCAGCTCAACTAACAACTGTCCCAGCAATTTATTATTAGTGTCCCAATGCATGCTGTGGTATACTGGTATCAAGTGTACAGAAATAAAATAACTTAAAGGCTCTGTGAAGGATTTGGTTCTTCTCTCCCCTTAGTTCTGATTCTCTTGAGTTATTAGAATTGCATGAAGAGATCGAGAAGATTTTTTTCTAATTAATTTCTTTGCACCCTTAAAATTTTCATTTTTTTTTCGGCTCTCGTGCATTTTTCTAAAAATTTCAAAACAAATTTTACCATTTAGAGGCAAGTATTACTTACGCCTCTAATTAAAAAAGCTTAGGAATACAAATATTAGTTGTGCCTGATAAACAAATTATTTTTTAATCTTTATGAAAAAAATTCCTTCAATGTCCCGTCAGCCTTCTAGAAGACGGATAAAAGTTGCTAGCGCCAACACTAGTGGCAAAAAATCGCAAGTAAACACAAATTGATTTTTACCCAAATATAAATTCGTCAAAACATAATTCTTTTTAATATCATTAATATAAAGAGGTGAGTTCAAATATCATTACAATTTGTGCGTAGATATATATTTGTTTTCATTTTAAAATTTGAAGAATTAGTAGGGCCTTCTATCCTAAAAGAATTAAAAAAAATCAAAGTAGAATTCAAAATATTAAAATAAGGATGTTATATCTATATCACTTTTTTTATGCACACGTAAATAAAGACATTTCGACTTTATATTATTAGCCTATTCCTACTTGTTTCTTGAATTCAACCTCTAAGTACTATACATATATTAGATCGTTTGTTTGTAATTGAATCTTATTATTGAACTAAGGTATAAATTTAGAGCTATAAAAATGGGATCAACTAACAGTTCTCGAATGTCCGTTCTCCACCTCCGTCCTTCTAACTAATTTTCTAAAAAGGTCAAATCAAACAGTCAAATGCAGATAAAAATGGAAAGTTGGATCGAACGCATTCTTCTGAACATTTCCGCCCTACACATTATCATGAATATTTTGCATAGAATGTATGGAGTGTATAACAAATAAAACATGTGTTCATACTACTCATATAGTATTTGGCATTCGTATCGCTAATTCATAGTTTAAACAATCAAATCAAATCGTTAAACATGATTTTCATAATAAACTCTCTTTAGAAAGTAATGTTTATATTTTTTGAACTTTTTTTTACAATAATCTAATTATTTGTGGATCATCAAATATGAATGATTTTTCTTCTCTCTAAAAAAAATAGTAAAAAATGTCTTTAAAATGGAGATTTTGATCTCCAAAAAGATTTTAATATGAAAATCCTGTTCAATTATTTCGATCGGTCGTTTTAAATTTGAAATTGGAGATACGAATATGAAGTACCGCGTGATTGACGTTTTGTGAATAATCATAGCCTCACTCACTCTTAATATTTTTGTTTTAGTTTTAGAGAAGGTGCATAATTTCCTCTTTAAATCGACAAAATTTATCTTTTCCGGAAAATGCTAAACCAAGTTTAATTACCATATTCAATTTTTGATCCAATAATAGTTGCGTGCTGACCGTAATAATAACATCATGAGACCACTCTGACAAACTGTCAAACTTCCCAGCATTCCAGATATCGGACTTAATTATGATAAGTGGTCAGATAGCAGCAAATCAGACTTTAAGTTCTGAAAAGAGAAGAAAAATCTAAGAAAAAAAAAGGTTTGGAAAAATGGAGCCGAGCAGCTGCCATAATTGCTCTAACAGAAACAGTTCACACAAAAATGTACCAAGAGAAACAATTCACATGAAACTGTGTGGGGCTTTCTCATTGAAATTAATGTCTGCTTGCGAGAAACGAGGACAAGCATGCGCTGGCCGCTGACATTTGTTTTGAGCCAAACTTTTCTCTTGCATCTTTATCTATTGAAATATATATTTATCCAGTGACCGTGATTTGTTTTCTTTTCATGTTCTCTTTTCTTTAGTTGTTGATTGAATGCGCTCTGTATTACTCAATAATAAGTTTATTGATCTTGTCAAATTTACTACCTTTTCTTAATTTTGTCAAATCTATTTCTGTCTGAAGTAGAGCAGTACACTATGCTATTGCGAATTTGCTAAACATTGCATGAATATCAGTCAGGTCATTACCAGTTAATGAAATTGTCAACAACTACGTATATATGATCAATTGCGGAACAGTACTATTTAATCGTGTATAAAGGTCCACTCAGTTACATTACAATCAACCAATATTCTCCATTATGCTTTCCTTCTTTCTCCCCTATTACAACTTTAACAAATACATATTCAGATTTTTCACAAACGAACAACAAAAAAAGAAAACTAAAAACAGGAAAATGAAAGATTTGACAGTTTGAAGTCTGAATAACTTAGAGCTTAACTATCTCCGGGATCTCAACCGGGTATCGATGTATGCATTCTGACCAGGGACCATCAACCGGTGTTTTCACGGTACGGAGGCACTTCCACACCGCACTGTTGCACTTGAATCCACTTCCGAATCCAATTTGCCATACACGGTTACCACGCCTCATCCGACCTTTTGACTCTATGTAGTTAAGCTCATACCTGTTGACAAAACCATACAATTAACACGTGAATCAGTCTCCATAGTTATGTTTTAAGTTCTTTAGTTTTAGATATGTGAAAGTTCTTATTTGACAATGCACCATAGCGAGCTGCTAGAAGTATTGCCGAAGCGATGCAGAGTCATTCGAGAGGCCTCAACGTGCTCAGCAGACAATTGAAGGCTCTTCTGTAGCTCATCGATGACAGCACGGCCACCGGCATGAATACAAAAATGCTCGAACGCTTGCTTGAAGTCGGGGATATAAGGTCTCATATTTGGGTTTATTAGCTTGCGGCCCAGAAGCCTGAAGAAGAAGAGCAATTGCTCTGACATAGGAAGAACGAGCGGCCCGATGGTAGTGATATTGGATTTCAGTGCATCTCCGGCAATTGCCATGAGGTCCTTGGATAGAGAGATACCACAGTGACCTTCGGAATCCTCCTCCTCGTATACGCAACGATATGCACGGTCATCAGCACCTTTGTGTGTCCTTACCACATGCAAAAGACGGTATTTGGCGCAGGAGGCATCACGGCGTCTGTTCGACAGCAGTATGGCAGCCGCGCCCATACGAAACAGGCAGTTCGGCAGTAACATGTCACGCCTGTTGCCTTTGTAGAAGTTTGGTGTTATGATTTCCGTAGATATGACCAGCGCATTGGACCCTGGATGAACCTGTAAAAGGAAAAATAATTATATTAGTTGAAAGGTTCACTGACATTCTATGTCAACTTTAATTCTTTGTGAAATTTATTGAATATGTCTCCATGAGTTTCCAAGTTTCTTTGCAGCCAGCTGCAAAGTTTTTACTAGAAGTAGATCAAGTTTCATTTATTGTATTTTCTATAGCATTAACTCCTAGCTGTTCCTGTCTTTTTGCCTTCTCTTTTGTTGGCATGGACGGCAATGCCAGCAAAGACAGCTGTTCTCTTAAATTGAATGAAACTTCCAGTAGAAACTCCATGGTCCATGGATCGTAGTTTTTACAATTGTACCCTTCACATTTACAGTTCTAAGAAGAGACCATCAAAATGATAGTAGGAAAGTTGACCAACCTGGAGGAGGTCTCTGGCAAGATCAATGGAGAGAAGCCCAGCACTGCACCCCATTCCTGACAGATTAAAGCTCTTGGTATTGCTTCTCAATTTGTACTTGTTTACAATCATGGCTGAAAGTGAAGGTGTTGGCGAGAAAAGACTGCAATTCACGACCAATATATCGATGTGCTTCATCTGGAGCCCCGTCTTCTTGATCAAGTCGTCGATGGCTGAGAAAATGACTAGCTCAGCCTCCGCACGTGCTGCCTCCATTGTTGGGTGTGGTGGTATGTAGTGATTTGCAGGAGGCAAACAAGTCTCCTCGCCCAGCCCTGATCGCTCTAGGATCCTTGTTTGGAACTGCACCGATTTCGGGTCTTCACAAATCATGCTAGTGTGTTCCATAAAGGTGGCGAATGGGACACGACATGATGGAGAGGGTTTGAAACATGCGTAGTCAATCAAGTATATGGGACGGGGACGGGACATAAAATACACGGTCAGGACGAAGATTACTACAAAGACGGAGATGATGATGTGGAGTACATCAAGCTCAAGTGAATTGTAAAGGGAAATTAGCTCCTCAGGGCCTCGACGGAACAACTCGAGCACGGTTGTAGCGATCATGGGAATAAGAAGCAGGGTTAAGAAATGGTTCACCAGGTACTGGTAACCAAGCTTGACATATTTCAGCTTCACCGAGGAAGAAAAATCCGGCAATGGTTGGGTCGGCATGATGTGTTTGCTTTCTACACAGTTCAACTATACTCCCTTTTGCCTTTTGCTAAATGGCAATCGTTTCTTTATTCTTGTTTCCCTTTTAAAGGAAGAGAGAAGAAAGGGATGTATACTGATTACCAGTATGGTATTTAGTGGGGATTGACTATTGAGAGAGGGAGCTAGTAGGGGGATTTAAACGGAGGTTGGGAACAGAGAGAGGGGTGAGAGGAGTAATGAGGGCAGATGGGGTAGTTTAAATGAGAGCCTACCGCTACCAACCGGCTAGTGGGAATACAAGCTCTCTCTCTCTCTCTCTCTGATCTCTTTCTCTATCTCACTATTCGGTTGTGTGGCATTGTGTTCTCTGAGTTGGTAAAGCTAGTTACACTTGCCTTTTACTCGGTGCCAGAATAGCTGAGACTTGATTGTTCTGGTTTCATTTTTTTTTTTCCTTAGGCAAAGTGTACTTCTATTGAGCATAATGAATTATCAATTTATCATACATCATAATGAGGTAGAGAAAGAGATCTTTTACGTTTATTTTCTTTTTTATATCATCGTCATGTTTTGTATGTTGTCATGTTTGTACTTTCTTGCTCTTGTAGCGGTGGAGCAAGAGAACAAATATATAACAGACCTCATAATGACAAAATGTGAACCGGTGAAGTCAAATCAACTTTGCAAGCCCATGCATCAAATATATATGAATTAAACCAAACATGAATATATAATCTGTTGTGAAGTGCATGCCATGAAGATCCAATAATTTTGGACCCATGCATGCATACAGCTAACGTTGTTCCAACCCCAACCTAAATATAGGTAACATTTTTGACCAAAAAGATCCATCACTGCTACCAAAAATCTATTAATTGTCTGAACAAACAAAGATAAAGTTAGGAGTTTAATTAAGGACATAACTTATATGCGCCTCCAAATTGATGATGTAACCTTATTATTATTATTTTTTTAATGATTTCAGCATTGAATTGGTTTAACCACTGAAACGGCCAGTCTATTAAATTTATAATGTATGATAAGTTAGGAGAGGTAGATCATAGATGCGGTACCATGCATTTAGGCAAAGATTAGTTAATTGTATTACGTTATTAACCTAAATCAAATATATATCTTAATTAATTACATGTTGCACTAATAAATAGATTCTCGTAGTTATCCGAGGAGGATGAACCGGTTAAGCGTGCTACATACGCTACTACTTGATGCTTTCGCTCTATTTTTCTAAGACGCAGAGGATCTCCTCAGTTATAGGGTTTTCTTCTTTATGTTATTTGCAGCTTCCTACTACAAGAAAGTAGGTCTATCATGGCATTTAAAAAAAATGTTTTACATATATCTTCATTGATACTTCATCTTATGAATGTTAAATGAGTCGCTATATATATATTTTTTGTATTGAAAAATAATTATGCATGTTAAATGAGTTGTTACACATGTTAAGTGTAACGATATTTTCTTTAGCTTAATATATATAAACTTATTTAAAATACATGCATAACAACTCATCTGTATCTAGACTCAAAACTTAATGAGGTTAAACTATTGTTTAGAGGTTGAATCTGATGATGATTCAGATGATGATTGTAATGACACACTACCACAGGAATTACATTTAGTAGCCCCTTAATAGCGGAGATGGCTCAATGCCGCTATTAAAAGTGTCCAGTGGCACATTTGTAATAAAATTTGAACTTTTAATAGCTGTCTTTGTTTATATGCCGCTATAAAAGGTCCATGCTTAGTTATTATAGCTGACATTCCTACAATACCGCAATTAAATGGGGAATTTCTATAGCGTGCCAGCTCCTGAATCCGCTATTAAATACTTGAGATGAATTCATAGAAAAATACAAGTTATTTGAATTTTTATGAATAAACATTATACATTACCTGTGAGATGAATTCATAGAAAACAATGACTTCTGTGAAACAAGTTTACCTGAGATCTTTCTTCCTTCCGTGAAACAAATTATTTGATGAAATCTTTGCAAAAAACGAATTGTCTTTTAAGAATTTTGAATTACTTTTTTTTTATGATGACGGCTGGTATGTGCAAATAATTTAGGAAAGTAAATTTAGGTTAAATTGTTAAAGATTAGCATTGCATCAGGGAGTGTCCTGAACACGAGGAAAGAAATTGTGAAGAGGGACAGTTTCGTCAATTGAAAATTTTAAGATGTTCAAAAAATAAAATATACGCTGTCCAGAGCAACCCTCCTCCTAATGCATCACTCAAGTTTGACTAGGTCCATCCCGTTTGAACATGCATTAAACATGTTTAACCATGTCCAAAATCACCTCTAAATCACCCAAACTCACCATTTGTATAATCATATTATCATATGATGCATTAATTATTACCTTATCAATTCCTCATTAATTATATTTCACAATTAGAAAGCCTCCAAAATATTTACTTTTCTCGCAAACAATTAATTAATTCATGTATTCAATACATAATTAATTAGCAACATTAATTCATGCATAGCCATGCATAATTAATTTGCCTTGCTCTTAAATAATACACTTGATTAATTTACATATCCAATACACAAAATATAATCTAGTGATTATTTCCTTCTTATTCAATCATGTTGAACAAGCAAATTAAATCATATAATATATTTATGTATTTTAATTCCTTTGACTTACTTAGACATCATCTCCATGAAGTCTCGAAGTAACAAGCTTTTCGGGTGTGACCTTTAGAATTCTATATTATTGGTTGTGATGTCTAAAACCTCTTTTGACTACACAAGTTATTAGTGATGTCTAGCATGCATATAATTACCATCCAATCAGTATAGACATAATGTCTTGATTCTAAATGAGCAAACATATTGCCTGTACTCAATTCTGTCTCATGATATCATGCATCAAGCCATAGTAATTTTCAAATAGGCTTATATATTTATACTTGATATTCCAAAACATGATTATGATATATGATTAACTCCTTAATAATATTGCATGCATTATAATCATATTTAACCAAGAGGTCCAATGATATCATTTCTTGCATATTCCAAGCACACAAGAGACATATTATCGTCTCGATGTCTTAGAATTTTTTCATATGTAGTACTATATTATAATAACATCTTTATAACTCCTGATTAAGGCGGGCATTTGATGATATTAATAATAAGTATTTCCATATGAGAAAACTAAACATCTCAGATATTAATTGAACACTCATGAAATATAAATGATCGTGAATCTCATTCATATATTTCATATCATGATCATCTAGTGTCTTGTTCCAAACAAGCACCCATGAGATTAAATGGATAACCATTATCCTTTGATCTATAAAATTTGATCAAAATTTAATCCTCATGCTAATCTTATAGTGGTAATTAAAATACCATGTTAATTACCCTTGGTTAGAGATATTTAGAGTTTTATCATCATCGACAAATAGTGTTTCAAAATTCATGTCACAAACTTCTAAAATGAACTGATGATATATAACTCATGGTATAAATGACATAATTCACCAATTATTGGCTCAATTGCAAAAACCAATTTTTGATTGTAAGGCACACATTTATGCCTTCAATCTCCCACTTGCACCAGACCAAAAGAGTCCTCAAATACTAACCATTTCCATTTAGCTTAAGTTTAATGGACTTGTCCTACATTTTTTTAATGAAATTCTTTTTATTGGCCTTTTATTTTTTTCTGTAGCATTTGTTGTTTAGTGTGACAGAACCTGTAGCAAGGACAAAAAATGTCATAACTTGGAATATTTTAGTTTTTTTTGCATAATAATACTCTGTTGCAGCGCACGGGCATGATACTAGTCTCAACTAAAGGTGTAACTGGTGGATTACTCCATCGTCAGCTAGAATTCAGACTTGAAAACTAGGAAAGAAAACAAAAGAAGTTCAAAATTATAACTTAGACTAAAACTAAGAATAAAACAATAAAAAGAATCTAGATGATGGATGAGAATAATAAGGTTTTCCTAGAATTTCTTATCCACTCTTGTTCAAATTATGAATGTACGATTATGGGATATAATCAGTGTTAAAGAATATCTCTATATTGACGCCTTATTCAAATTAACATAATTTTCACTATTTGGTACTTGAGTTTGTTGGCTTGAACTCATCTTGGTTTTACAATTTGCAAAACAATATCAGTAGTAACATTTGCACAAGTTTAGTTTTGATTAGTGCAGGTTAAACATGTAGATTTGATCATGAGAAATATCATTAACAGGATGGACAAGTCAAGAGAAGCAATATGGCACAAGAAGCAAGCAAAACCAAGCATGACAAAGTCATGCGTTACTGTAATGCATGAAGAACATGTCACAACGAATTGGAAATCGTCATAACGGATCATCCATGCGTTACAACGAGTTCCTGACAAGAGGTTCCACAAGGAATGAGATTTGGAGCTGGGAAAATCACCAAGTACCAAAAAGACAGAGCCTTGTGTTACTGTAACGCATCCCAGACCCATCACAACAGGTTCCAAACCGTTATAACTGGTTTCTGAAGGAGAGGGCCCGAAAGTCAGCTGCAGAAGATCAAGGGCAAACTTGGAAGTTGTCCAACCCATCATAATGAGTTCTATAATGGATTGCCTCAATCTTGTAATGCAAGATGCTTAGAATCAATATTTCAAGATCCAAGAAGTGATGTATCTATGTAAACTTGACTCATTTGTTCCATAAGACTAAGAAAGCTATCTTTCAAGTTTACAAGCACTCAAAGAGCACATAAGTCTTCTTCAACAAGCATTCAAACCAGAGAGTTTAGAATAGTCATTGTTAATCATCTAATTGTCTATTCGAGCTAATTTGTTCTACTTGTTTGTTTGATTCGTATTGGGTTGTCAAGCAGATCATTCCTTGCTTCGGGTTGTGTAGTCAATCGTGGCATTTTTTGATATACTTTGCAAGCTTGGTGGTGTCCATTGCAAGGGTCTTGGAGCCTTTTGGATATGCTTCATTTTTGTAAAATACTTTTGGTTATAGTGTTCGATCCTGGTGTGTTGATTCGGGTGTCCCGTTGATGTAGGCTGAACCATGTTATATTGTGTGTTCTTTGCTCTCTTGCTCTTGCTCTTGCTCTTGCTCTTGCTCTTGCTCTTGCTCTTACTATCTTTACATTACGTGTCTTATGAACCAATTGAATTACACCAAAACTTGTGAAATTACTAGGTGATCATTGTCTTGGTTATTCTTCAATACGTTTCGGCACTTAATTGTAATACTTAGGTCGCACCTTTTACAAAATAACAGTTATAATCTACTGGAAAAAAAATCAATGTATCATCAGCATAATGGAGATTTGTAATTTGATAACCATTGTTCATAATTGGACAAGGCCTTTAGTCAACCCAGATTTTTTGTCTTTGTTCATCATAAAGTTCAAGGTGTCAGTTACCAAGTTGAATAATATAGGAGATAAGGGATCTCCGTATTTGATACTCCTTTTTACTTCAAAATAATTTGACAGCTTCCTATTTAAATTTTTGCACATGTGTTCCTTGTAATAAATTTTAGATCTAGTTTACCAGAGTCGAAGGAAAACCCCTACAAAACATCATATCTATTAGAAAATCCCAATTCATCCTATCATAACTTTTTTTCTAAATCAATTTTCAGTACAAACCTTTCTTTTTTTTTCTTAATTTTAGTATAATGTATGATCTTATTAGCGTATACAACATTATCTAGAATGTATCTAACATTTGTAAAAGCAGCTTGTGCTTGATAAATTAGAGAGTTAACAACATGTCAATCGTATCTGTTGTGACTTTTATAATCAATTTATATATGTAGTTCAATAAAAAATGAGTATGTATTGTTTGATAAGCTATGCGTTATGAACTTTAGGGATCAGATAGATCATTGTCTTATTTATTTTAGAAATTTTATGAGTGTTGTGATAGAACTCATGAAATAGTAAGCAAATGTTATTCTTGACCAATTCCCAATTTTTTCGATATAATGCAAATGAGATACCATCTGAACATAGGACACTATCATCTTTTTAAATGAAAAGAGCTTTTTTATCTCTTCTTCAGTAAAGATTTTTATACTACTCAGTTACACGGTCCTCTATATCTTGTCGATCAGTTAGTATCTCATCATCCTCATCCTTTAATCTTTCGATGAGTTTTTTTTTTTTTTTTTGCACAACTAGCTATCTTATGGAATATCTAGTGTTATTATCATCATACAACAACCATTCACTTTTGACTCTCAAGCATCAATACTTTTGTTCTTCTTCATATATGACAACTAATTGGTTGTTAGCATTTGCAAATTCCTCTACTCTCTCTTCCTAGTCTTTGTCATTTTGAATTATTTGTAGAAAATGTACATGAAAGATATAAATTGATGTACAAATTGTGACGTCGGTAAATCACACACTAATATTAGTTTATAGGGGTAAAATCTAAAACAGATTTATTCTGGTAAATTACACACTAGTATTCGATTTCCTGTAGGAATCAATAGTCATACATGTGCAAAACTAAAATTGTATATTGCACAACGATAATTAGAAATTGAGAATATGTACCAATAAAGAATTAGAGAAAAGTTTGTTTGTAATTCTTGAACTATTGATTTAGTTCCAATGCCCCTTGAATTATTGAATTTCTTTCAATTTGCCACTTAAAAAAAAACTGAGAATTGAATTTGTAATCTCAAAATCTTTCATTGAATTCTTGTTCTACACCCTCTTTACATTGTACATTGTTGTATATATAAGCAGAATTAGACATAAGCAAAATTACAATTTTGTCTCTATCATTTGAATTAATCTCTAACGGCTCCTAATTAACTCTAACAACCTTGTTCTTCTCTTGTCCATTTGAGCTTGCTATTGTCTTCTCCATTTTCTTAGCATCATGCTTTTCTACAGCCCCCCTCAAACATAATGGGTCTTCAGACACCGTGAGCTTGATAGCTAGCTCTCTAAATCGAGGAGATGGAAAACCCTTTGTGAAGATGTCACCAATTTGATCAGCAGAACATATAAACTGAACTGTGAGCTTGCCTTGTGCTAGTTGTTCTTTGACAAAGTGAAAATCTAGCTCGATGTGTTTAGTCCTTGCATGAAACACAAGATTTGCAGCTAGAAACATAGCACCAAGGTCATCACACAATAAAGTTGGATTTGATTGAAGCTTAACCCCTAATTCTCCCAATAAGGATTGTAACCACATGATTTATGATGTTGCCATAGCCATGCTCCTATATTCTGCTTCAGTGGAAGATCTTGCAACTGTTTGCTGCTTCTTAGATGACCATGACACTATGTTCTTGCCAATAAACACAACATAGCCAGTGGTTGATCTCCTATCATCAGGACATCCAGCCCAGTCAGCATTTGTGTATGCATTGATTGCCAGTGAGTTGGATTTGTGTAGTTGAATGCCATGGTTAATTGTGCCCTTGAGATATCTCAAAATTATTTTGACAACTTGCCAATGAATGTCAGTAGGAGAAGACATGAATGCAGCCACTTTGTTAACATCAAAAGTGATGTCTGGCCTAGTGTGAGTTGCATATTGTAGAGCTTCTATAGTCATCCTATATTGTTGAGGATCAGAAAGTGTGATACCCGAGAATTTGGATAATTGTTGACCAGATTGCATTGGAGAATTACATGGTTTGGCTCCAGCCATATTGGTTTTGTTGAGAATACTAGTAATGTACTGAGTTTGTGTGAGAAAGATTGAACTGTTGCAGTGATAGACTTGAATGCCTAAGAAGTAGTTCAATGTTTCCAAGTCCTTAATTGAGAATTGTCTGGCTAATGACTTAATTAGGATAGAAATGGCCTTTCTATTGTTGCATGTGATAATTATGTCATCTACATAGACTAGAACATAGATAACAACTCCTTTGACTTTGAGTATAAACAGTGAATTATCTGATTGAGAGCAGGTGAAGTGTTGATCTATGAGGCAAGTTTTGAGTTTGTGAAACCAAGCTCTTGGGGCTTGTTTCAATCCATATAGTGCCTTTTTAGGAGGCACACCTTGTTAGGGTGCATATTATACAAATCCAGGGGATCGAGACATATAGATTGTTTCTTGCAAATCTCCATGAAGAAATGCATTATTAACATCTAACTGGTGGATATGACAATTGGAGGCTAGGGCAATAGTAAGAACAACTTTAATTGTTGTTGATTTGATAACTGGACTAAATGTCTCATTATAATCCATGCCTTTTTCTTGTGTAAACCCCTTTGCTACTAACCTTGTCTTGTACCTTTCAATGGTATCATCTGCCTTTTTCTTCTCTTTATACAACCACTTACAACCAATAATGTTAGCATATATTGGAGGATCATCAAGGACTCAGGTTTTGTTCTTGGCAAATGCATCCAGTTCTTCAGCCATTGCTCTTCTCCGTTAAACTTGTTTAGAAGCTTGTGTATAGCATGTGGATTTTGAGTCATCACTCACATTGGTTAGGGGGTATTTGGTCATATTGTAAATTTGATGTTGAGGGAACCTTTTGGGTTTCAAGTTGTTTGTATGTGATATTGTGACCATATGATGAGTGTTGCTTGATCTTGAGGGTAAAATGGTCACATAATTGTTTGGAGATGACATAGGTGAAGGAGCTTGAATAGGTGGGGAGGGTGGTGGTGCATCACTTGCTGACTGATTGGGTATAACTTCCAAAATGTGAGGAATGAAGGAGGGACTTTCAGCAAGTGGAGTCTTGTCCATTTGAGAAAAATGAAAAAATGTTTCATTAAAGGACACATGCCTAGAGATGTATATTCTCTAAGATGTAATGTGATAGCACTTATACTCTTTGTGAACTGAAGAATATCCTAGAAAAACACAAGCCTCTGATCTAGGTTGTAACTTATTGTTGTTGTAAGGTCTGAGTAGTGGAGAACACTCACATCCAAGGGTATGTAGAAATTTATAATTTGGTGCTTGATTGAATATTTTCTCAAAGGAGAAATCTTATCATTTGGAGTAGTATGCAATCTATTTATAACAAATAGAGTGCTCTCAAAGCTAGTATCCCAGTAAGGTAAGGGTATAGATGCATGATACATTGAGGCAAGAGCTAATTCCACAATGTGCCTATGTTTCCTCTCAATCAAGTCATTTTGTTCATATGTGTAAGGACATGATATATGAAAGGTGATCTCAGGAAATTGAGTTTGAATTGGTTTGAATTCAGTGCCTCCATCACACTAAAGTGTCTTAATTTGTTGTGATAACAGATTTTCAACTTTACTCTTAAATAGTTGAAACATTGCAGGCACTTTTGATTTTGTTGTATAGAAGTAAATCCAACAAAAACTTGAGTATTGATCTGTAAAAAGTACATAGTATATTTTTCCTAAGTGTGAAAATAAAGGAGATAGGTCCCACACATCAGTGTGAACTATATGTAGTGGGTGTTTAGCAATAGAAGAAGAAGAATGAAATGGAAACTTATGAGCTTTTAATTTATTACAATTGTCACAAAATGATACTATAGACCTAGAACTAGGGATCTTATTTTGTTGCTGAAGAATCTTGATAATCTGAGGTGAGCAGTGTGCCAGCCTAGCATGCCAGAGGTCTGCTGAGTTTATTGTCACATGCACTTCATGTTGTGAAGGTCCAATGTATAGAGCATAAAGGTCATTACATAGTGAACCATGCATCAGTATTCTGTGAGTTGCTAGATCCTTCACAAAACAAGAGTTGCTAGTGAATTCAACCGAAACCGAATTGTCTTTTAATAGTTGAGATATACTCAATAAGTATTTGGTCACAAAGTACATTTCCCAAATATTGGCCACTAGAGGAAACAATATAAGATGCACCAGTGTGAATCAAACCTGAGCCATTTTTCATATAGACTTTGTCAGAACCAAGATAAGGCTGACTAGAAGATAGATTGTTGATATCATGTGTGACATGAGTAGAGGCACCTGAATCAAGGAATCAGGTGGAAGATGGAGGTATGGATGTTGAAGGTTCAGCTATGAGTGCCTGTTGAGGTTGAGCATGTGATGTAGATTAAGTGTTTGGCCCAATATAAGATATATCAAATCTATGATAGCATTTGAGCGTTGTGTGTCCCCATTTGGCACAAATTTGACATGTAAGATCTTCTCTTGATCCTTGTGACTGTCTTCCTCTTCTTCTTCCTCTATAGCCACCTCTGCCTCTGTAATTGTATTGTCCTTGATTGGTGTTTCTATTTGAATATTGAGCTACCAAGGCTTGAGAAGCTGTTGGCTCTTTTGCAGGACCTGAGATAGAGAGATTGGCTTGTTGAGAAGAGGTTTGAAAATTGGCTTGAATTCTTGCTTCATGAGCAAGTAACATACTGTGAAGTTCAGGTCCAATGATTGATCCTTGTCGAAGTGAGATTGCAGTCACAGAACTCTCAAATTCAGATCCAAGTTCTTGAAGAGTGTACAAGATGAGATCTTGATCTGAAACAGTGGCACCAATACTTCTCAATTGATCTGCAATTGATTGAACCTTTTGCAGGTACTGAGCACAGGTATCTCCCCCTTTTCGAATTGTCTAAAGTTTCAGCTTATACTCAAGTATCTTGACAAGAGATTGAGAGTTATAGATCTGGCTAAGTCATTGCCAGAGCTGAGAGGATGTGTCACAGTTCATAACCTGAGTCAAGATCTGAGGTGAGAGTGAATAGAAGATCCATGCAAGAATCAATTGATCTTGCTTAGACCATAGATCAAACTCTAGATTTGGAACAACATTGCCATTAGTGCTTGTGATGAATTCACTTGGAGGAGGTTTTGATTCATCCACAAAGGACATGAGTCCATGGCCTCAGGTACAACATGTAGCTTCTAGAGAAGATAGTTGTCATGTGTGAGCGTGGTGCTAATTTGATGAGCAAATTGCACTGGTTGCATTGATCGATTCATAGAGAACTAGAAAGTTTCAGAAAACATAGTACGTGAACTAAATTAACAATTCAAAAAGTTAATTGTACCCAAATAGAATTCAAAAACTTCATTAAACCGAACCAAAACGTTTAGAAACGAAAACCAACTTTTCTTAAGAATTTCAGGTGGAGATGTGTCAGACAGAAGACAGACTTCAGAGACTCTCCTGGTATTGGTGATATGAAAAAATGATGATATTCGTGTTGGCTTAATCAACCAAATCAATTAAAAAATAAAAAGAAGTTCGTATGGGGATTGTATTCCGTGTGGATTATGATTTGCACCTGTTGTATTGTATCTTTATGGAGGTTTGGGGTTGGGGGTTGAAATAGTATAAATTTGGTGATCGTCACTCTTGACTATTTTTCTCTCGTGGTCTGACATTTTTATTCATTAATTAATAAATAATGTTACTTGTCTACGGTTCTGTGTACCCTTTCTGAACTATTTCTATTTGTGGTATATATATACTTAATTATATACAGCAGGTCGGCAGTAGATCTCCAATATATACATTCTTTTAAAATGACGTACTTTTACTTCTAAAAGATAAAATATTATATTTATTCTGGAAAAAAAACATAAAAATCTCATATTTGTCCAATCCATATATATATATATTCATTGCATCAAAGCCAACTCAACACTCATTAAAATTTTCATTCTACGTACCCTCATTATTTTAACATATAGCTAGCATATTATACCATATTAGCATTTTAATTAAAAAGTAAATCATAAATGGATATTATCAAATTGAAATTTTATGATGTGTTCTATTTTTTTCTCTATTATATTTCTTACACAGTTATATACTAGCAATCCAATTTGACCTAATAACTATTTACATTAGTGAGATACTGAGATAGACGATTTCCGATGCTTCATAATTCGTAAGAAAACAAAATACAAAATTTTAATTGATAACCAACAAATAATTACCGTTTATTACTAAAAAGGACAGCAATTTACGCAATTTTTTATGTGCTTGATGATCATTGTTTTCACTATATTTGTTTACTAAGGTAGAACGAGGAAGGTTATAATAGTCAATATTATGTTGATTAATATTGTTGAGTTTTAAAGGATTAATCACGAGTAAATTGCATATTTGGATATATTTGATATCTCTCAAATATATATTGTTAAATAAGAATTTTGTCTTTTTGAAAGGATTAATTATCTGGTCGTTATAATAATCAAAGAGGCACGTGGTGGTACCAAACTTGTGTTTATAAAAAAAGAGAAACGAATAAAGTACTTCAATGAATCACGTGTACGTTATTCCATCAAATAGAGAAATTTGGCGACCAGAATTAATTTCTGAACTCACGCATCTAGATGGTACGTCAATACGTGCTATTTTTTGCATTCAGAATTTTGACACTTCTCATTTCTCTTCTAATTTTGATTCTTAAACGTTTGTGTTTAACTTGTACTTGTTAACGGTGCGTTCAAAAAATAGACATGATAATACTTCCGTTAACTTTTTGAAATCAAACATATAATTGTTATTTTTTTTAGAAATAAGAAAAAAATCCTAAATCTAACAGATTTACTAAGGAATTCACATCCAGTGGAGTACCCTGTACCACAGAATGGGCAAGGGCCCCCCTGCAGTTTCACCGCTGCTACAGCGTCGAGACTGCCCGCACAGTGTTTGCTACAGTGTCGGAACAAATTTATGATGTTTTTCCTGGTCATTCCGTCTCACAGAATGCTGCTCATTCCGTGGGATACGGATTCTTTACTAAGAGGGATAGAGGTGTAGTGAACCTTATTTTCAAAAAAAAAATATTACTACTTTGTATTTATTTTTGTATTATATGTTTACTAATATTGTTATATATCCACGTAAGTGAACCCAACTAAATTGATCAAATATTGTATTATTGAACATTTGAACTCATCCTCCTATAATCTTGTGGAGAGTTGTTTCGTACATTTAATATTTTACTTTCAACAAACATTTAGTTAGTTTGTCCAATGAAAGAAAAGCTAAGAACAAAATATTAAATTATACCACTTTCCTCCCCTCTCCATTATTCTTCTTCTTCTTCAATAGGTAGTAAAAAAAAAAAAAAAAAAAACTTGATTCACTTCACAGGCTAGTAAGATTTTTTTTCTGTTAAAGAAATCTTTCGTGGTCTTCATTATCAATGTATCGGTAGATAAATAAATTCATTGTAGTCTCGAGTAGCAGCTTCGAATATAAAATTTAAATTTATTTCTTTTAATGAGAGGAGTGCTTTGGAATATTTATCCATAATCTAGTGTATATTAATTCATGAGAATTTGAAAGCTTAGTATATAATTATGAATCCAGTTAGTGTAAGATATTGTAATTTGTAAGGCTTAGAACTGTTTTATTTTATTTAGATAAACTTTGTTTTAGGACGATCGATCACAAAGTAGCTCAATACTTTACACATTTTTTTTTCTGAATTGTTACAGATGATTATTTTGTGTGCAAAATTTCAGCCAATGGGCATCAGAGCATGGGACCTTTTTAATTTGCTGCAAGGTGTTGTTTTTAAATGAAATTATATTTTAACGAGTCACCTAATTAAGTTTTAATTCTTGGGGTATTGATTAACAAAATGTGTAATCAGTGAGTGAATGAATGATTGTTTGATTATTTATATCGAGAAATTGATATTAATTTGGAGGAGTCATCAACGATGTCATCTTGCGTCGATTTCCGAAAATGAGACCTCGAAGGGTTCAATTGGATGATAACTAATCTAATTAGAATTTAATATTGAAAATTTTTGATGACTTTCGAATATAATTAATATTAATGTTTGCTTAGATTAGTATTTGTGACTTTTATTTTATATATGATGGGTTTTTTTAAAAGAAAATATATATCAATGTATGGATATGTAATGCAATAGTGTATGAATATTTTTTATTTAATATAATATAATTTATTTTAAAAAGTTAGTGAACCCATTTAAATTTCTGGCAAAGCCCCTACGCTAGATTATTCATTGTTTTTTATGAATAGTGTAGATTTGAAGGCACAATGAATGCACACAAAAATAAACACATTATAGTCCTCCTCTTATATAAAAATACCATATACCGCGATTAGGACAGCAAAAAGTCGAGTTCGAGCTGGCTCGGCTCATGAAAATACGAGTCGAGTTCGGCTCATGAAAATGCGAGTTGAACTGAGCTGGCTCACGAGCTGAAATGAGTCTAAACGAGCTACAAAATAATTATTTTTTAAGTTGATTTCGAGTGAGTTGCGAGTCCGAAAAAATTTTACATAGATTCTGAGCGAGTTTTGTTGGCTTATTATTTAATAATATATTTATCATTTTAATAACTTGAAATTTTAACAAAAAAATACAAATTAGAAATTTCATTACTTTAAAAAAATAAGAGTTTTAAAATCAAAATTTATAAAACAAAACAATAGTTATTATCAAATGAATGAATATATTACATTATTAATTTATATTATATTATATTACATTCTAAGTCGAGCTATTATGAACTGAGAAGATTCAATTTAGAGAAGTAATACGAACTTTACGAGCTGAATACGAACGAACCGTAGAACAAGAGCCAGATGGTGCACATACGATCAAAGTTGCAAATCTTATAATTAAAAATCAATCGAGAATTTAAAATCCTAGTGAGGAATTGGATGTAAATATGTGACAATTGGAAGTCTTGCATCTATTTTTATTTAAAAAGTTCAGATGAAGTTAGTTTGGATTGGTCGATGTAATGACAGCAGAGGCAATCATTTCAAAATTCATACACAGCGACTTGTATCTGTATGTAAAGTTGTAAACAGTAAACTGCTCCTATATCTTTCAAATCGGATACTAGAAGCAAAGCAAGAGTGGTTACTGGGCCATATGGGCCTTGTACAGAAATATGCTATATGAAAATTGCAACTATAATTTATTTTAATGGAGCCTGTTTTCCTAGCCTTTAACATTCTTTCATTTAAATTAGCTGGCCCCTGTACTGTACATATATAGTAGAACATACTTCAAAATATTTGCAATATTGTTTGAATCTTAGTGTAGAGCTGTGAACGTTGAGACATAGAACTCTCCTAAAGTACTCAATAATAATCGATGAGTCGTATCAATCTCTGTTTTCAGTCAAGTATCTAGTCAATTAGATTTAGATGTATAATAACAAAATCAACACGCATAATAATCAAAACAACATGCACAATAACTATAAAAATGCGCAAACTCAATCTAACTAGACGCGTCATGTGCATATCAGTGACGGGATCGATATATCAGCTCCCCTAATTCAAAGTCAGCATGGAATAATCAAGAAACTGGTGAGCCTAGTAAAGTAGATATCCTGTGTCTCATTCAATTATATGCTATATCTATGCACCGGCACAGAATTGCATATCATATATATTAGCTCCACAACAAGCTATTCTGGACAGTTAGGAATGAAACTGTCGACAACATGGCATTGCGTGTTGTTGCCACCGAAATTGTTTCCATAGTAATTGAACTGATAATGACTACTATATTAGTATATTGTCAGTTTACTAATCAAGAGAAGCGTGATTAAGAAGAATACAATGACATCAATGCATTTAACAATTGAAGGGAAGATTTATTATACCAGCAATTGAGGTGTTGTTTCCCACACTGCAATAACTCAGTTAAACAACTTCTCTTGTCATCTGCATAGTTGGTACGAGCTGATAAATCTGAACACATCTCTACTCCTGCAAAGATTGTTTGGTCACAAAAAGAAAATTATAAGCTCACATTTTATTTTACGCACAATTGTATAATTTAATTTCAGCTATATAATATACCAGTTCTCTAAGAAAGCATCCAAAAATTAGTTAGACAGATCAGTGGATAGTCAGTCAGTGAGTTTATCAAATCTAGCGCTCCTCTCCTATTAGTGCAAAATTAATGGTTATTCTATTGAGTTGTATCTTCATTATTCAAAAGATGTCAATTAGGTAAAAGACATCAATATCAGACTACACTACCCATAACAATCTTCTTTGATCTCGAAAAAAGAAATCAAGTCGGACAAGTTCCGATTCAAATGCCAATGTTTCAACTGCTTGAAGTACTGTATGGTGATGAAATGAAAAACAAACATACTAACTAGACAGGTGAACCAGTATTTTGCTCAAAAAAATGCAGGATTCGGGGTTCGTCATTTCTCTGTTTTTTTCTCTGTATGGCTGACAAATTTAATGATCAAATCATCAAACTGTTTTAGATCTTTTCCGGTGATCTATTGATTTCTTCATCCATTTCATCCTAGGGTCTCTGCACTTATAAGCAGGCTTATTTAAACCAGTTTCGGTACGACAGTTGTCCCTTTTCGTGATGAAAAGGAGAGAAACTAATTGTTGACCCTGGTTTTCAAATAAGGTACAGACATTGCACAGATTTAGTCATCAGTTTGCCAGTTTGGATTGCTTATCCATCAATTGTCTCTTATTAGTTATTTCATCACACTGACACTGCCCTTCCCTTGGCCAAAATTTATATGTTCTGATATCTATTATCTACTAGACGTCTAGACCTATAGTTTGAAAATATCAAATTCTCTAAAATTATTTACTAGACCAGTAGTACTACGGAACTGCTATCATCGTTGGTTTACTATTAAGTTTCAACATTCATGAGAACTATTGTCTAGAGATTCTAACTTGAGTCGAGGAAAAAATAATAAAACTAATTCCATGTTCATGCAGTTTTTCTGTTTTCACAAAAGTTCTTAACCAAAACAAACACCAATTACCAATATTATACAAATTGAAATATTAAGAACAAAAAAGAAAATAAAACGATGCAAATGTAGCTTGATGTTTACAGCACCGTTTTAGCTTACTGACAACCAATTAAATGAAAGAGGTGCAACTAACTGACACAATTATTCACTATTGATCAGCGACACAGATAGAGGTATTAAAATGTGTCCGAAAGGACATGAATAGGTTTATATCGTTCAATTACTATAGAAGATTCACTTAAAAAATACTATACTACAGCTGGTGTTCATGCGCTTGTCAATCCGAAATATTCCCTTCTCTCCCCCATCAAGTAATTAATAAACATGGTTTTGTTAGAATTGATGGCCTATATGATCCAGAAGCGGGTGTGAAAGGAAATCAATCTTAATCATCTAGCAATTTTATAAATTTTTGTGCAACTCAATTGGTTCAAAAGATTTCACAAGAAATATAGAGAAAATAAGAGCAAGAACAAGAAAAGCAAAGAACACGTGATATAACGTGATTTGGCTACTCAAGACCTACTCCACGGGACATCCAATTCCACATTGGGACCAAACATTAAGCCCAAAGTATTTTACAAAAAGATTGTTTATCCAAAAGGCTTCAAGACTCTTGCAATGGGCAACACCAAACTTTGCAATGTATAACAAAAAGGCTCTGATTTACAACACAACTCAAAGCAAAAAATGATCTGTTTAACAACACAATCTTGATCAAACAAAGTTCTGTATTGACTACACAATAGACAAGGAAGAAAATGAAACCAGTTCAAATAGATGATTAGATGATTAGACAATAGATATCCTAAACTCTCTGGTTTGGATGTTTGTTGAAGAATGTTTTTAAACTCTCTTAATGCTCTTGAGTGCTTACAAACTTGAAGAATTACTTTCTTGATCTTTTGGAAAGAAGGGGACCTGTATATATAGGCACAGGACTTTCCATCTCTTCAAATCTCCAAAATACGCTCCTTGCATATTATAAAAAAAAAAATGCAACCCGTTGCAGAGCATGGAAAATATGTTATAATAATTGGGCAGTTTCAGTTTTGCCCTTATTATTCTTTACAGCTGACTTCTAGTCCCTCTTCAGCATGAATCTGTTACAACGAATGAAAAACTCGTTATAATAGTTTCGAACTCGTTATAATGGTTCTGGGAAGCGTTACTATAACACATGCTTCTATTTTTCTAGTACTTGGTCGATTTTTCCAACTCTAAATCTTGTCTTGTGGGTCCTCTTGCTAGAGATCCGTTGTAACGGATGGAAATCCATTTTGATGCCTTATAACCCGTTATGACGGGTTCTTCATGCATTACTATAACGCAATGTTCGATTTTCCTCTATTTTCTTTGTTTCTTGCACCATTGTGCTTGTCTTTATTTGTACATCACATTTGTAATATTTCTATAGGTCAATTGTACGTGTTTTAATCAGCACTCATCAGAACTAAACTTGTGCAAAGATTAGTACTGTTATTGTTTTGCAATTTGTCAAATCAAGATAAGTTCAAGCCAACAAACTTTTCATTTTGATAATTTGCAAAACATTGTGAGTGCATACTGAAAATTTATGCACTTCACTACTACATCTCCCCCTTTTTGAAAATATAGGCAAAATACTCAATTCAAGTTTTAATACTCCCCTTAATATGAGCATGTAGTGTTCAAGACAAGTCAAGATAAAGAGTTTTCTCTCAATTTGAGCATATATGACAAACATAACCATTTCAATTTGCTCCCCCTCAATTCAAGAATCATAAAGAATTTCACAAGTATAAAGCACAATTATCAACCAACTTGCAATTTAATAAATTTATCAATTGAGAAGCAAAAGAAGCAATCAAAAAGAAAAAACAAGCACATATCATAAAAAATGCATAATTCATAGAAAGTACAAAACATAACATAAAGAAACACTTTTAAGTTTGTGTTTTGAGCATAGCGCTAATATTAATGTTGAAATGATTTAAAAATTTCCTCTCTAGTTGTTTTCAAAAACATCTCCTCCTCACATATGCTTATCCTCGTGTAGGAGTTCCCAAAAGTCGAAAATATTTTTGTCATGTAGCCCAAAATTGTTCATGAAATGCCTTAATCTCATCACATCTTGCATCTACTCCTTTATAGTACTCCTTATGAAAGACAAGATCATACAGTTATTGAAATATGCCATGCATATTTTCAATAGTGCCCCTTGAAGCACTTGGAGGTATAGAAAAAAAAGTCAGATCCTTGATGGTATTTAGGTGCAACATTCAGCATAGGTTTTGATATTGAAGAAGAGGTAGGTTGAGTTGATGAACTTTCACCATCACGATGAAATTTCGGTGCTTGATTATTCATAGGAGGTTCAAAAACTTCATTTGGACTAGTCCATCGGTTGGGTTTGACATTGGAAGTCATGATCCATTCATTTACCTTGAACGTTTTACTTGAAAACCAAAAATATCTCCTCATAATCCATCCAATTGTGTCAAGCTTCTCAACAATGTTCATAAGTTTAAAGGTCAGGTGAGGGTTACGAGGAATTCTTAACCTGATTTGAGTTATGATTTTGGGTAGGAGGTGAGGATATGGCAAGGATTTCTCTCCACTTGCAATAGAAAATCTCATTTGATTGAGAATTACGTAGAAAATTTGAATTATTTTGTCAAAATAAATTAGATGTCGAAGACAAAACATGGCATTCATCTCCAAATTATGTAGGAAATTTTGAACTATTTTGTTAAAATCTTTCGAGGATCAGAACAAGAACCGATTGGTTGTCTAAATCTCCATGGAATCTTGACGGTCAATTGATCTTGGAGGTTCTTCTTGATTTATTCCAAGAGTACCCCTCTTTGGTCGGAGTGATCGTTCGCATCTAGGATTAGGATTTTCTTCAGAACCTTAGCCTTGTTCAAATTGGGTGGCGGCACGATCATGGTTAACCTTCTTTTTTGCCACAATTTTATCTTTGACATATTAAGGACTCAATTCAGCTGTCAAAATGTGCTTTAGTTCATACACACATTCAGTTAGAGCTACGGTTTGGATTTAAAGATCAAATCTAATTCACAAAACATATGATCTATTCAATTGAACAATAAATCATATATTTTTCTACATGACTCCCCCTCAACAAAATAATCAAATACAATCAAACATGAGGGAGTATCATGACTCTCTACACAATAGGTTTGGTTGCACTTGAGCTAGGAACATCAAGTGGCTCCAAATATTTTTTTGTATTGAATCTACAATAGTGTTCTTGATGTCCAAATTTCTTACAAAATGAATGAGAGATGGACTTGGAATTAATATTACTATGGTCATAATCATTTTGGTCTTTAGGACTTCAATAGCTCATTCTTGGTATAAATTTCTTATCATGGTCATTTGATACATTTCTAAGATGATAATTGGGTTGGAAAGCATCATTGAATCCTTTTCTTTGATATTTATTACCAAATTTCTTGTGTTCATTCAACACATGAAATCTACTATATATATATATATATATATATATGAGCATGACTAAAATAATATGCATAGTACACCTCATAACGTACTATGCATATAGATATAGGTCATTAAATTGAGATTTAAGTAGCTCAATAAATTCTTCATATGAAAATATTGTAGGAAATTAAATTTCGTGATTTTTAGAGCTTTCTAGCTATTTTTTAAATATTTTTTAAAAACAGTCCAGATTTAATACTACAAAAGTGTCATTTCTGGACTGTTTTTAAAAAATATTTGAAAAATAGCAAGAAAACTCTAAAAATCACGAAATTTTATTTCCTACAAGATTTTGATATGAAGAATTTATTGAGCAACTTAAATATCAATTTAATGACCAAATTAAATACAAATGGACGCATAGTACGTTATGTGGTGTACTATGCATATTATTTTAGCCATGCTCTATATATATATATATAACATGAAGTTTTGGTGGTTGTACTTTATGATAGTTGATAATCATATGATCATTTTTAACTCTAGATCTCCTATTCACCCTTTTGGATTTAAAGTTGTTGAATCTTGTTCTCTTGGTGTACCATTTGTTGTACACAAGGGCATGATTTTCAGCTTTCTTTTCAAGAGTTGGATTACCATTTGATTACGGTTGCTTTCCTTTCATGAAAGATTGTTCCTTCACATACCCATTGCCGATTTTGTCATGAGGACCTTAACCAATATACATCTTATCATAATTGATCTTGGTACTATTGTTTGATAGCTTGACAAATTCAACAAACTTAAAGGATCAAGGATGTGCCTCTTTCAATTCCATTTATTTATCCAAGTTGATTTTGGTCTCAAGATCATTAATCCAAGTTTCTAGCAATTCGATCTTAGACTTAAGATCATTGATCATAGCATCCAAGAACTTCTTGAACTCATCAAGTAATTATTTAAACTTTGTCACATTAACTCATGATCCTTATTCAAATCGCTAGGCTCGTCCCTAAACTCACGATAATCAACATAAATTTGTTCTTTAGAGTTATTGAGATCAATCGTGCTAGTTCGATTAGAGGCATTTGTTGCTTGAGCATTTGCACTTCTTTCTTTTTCTTGTGTGATTTTCTCTCTTGCACATGATGTTGTATCAAACAATTTCTTATGTTTGTTGATTTGCAAAACAACTTTTAATTTTACCATTTATTGTATTGTGAGAATGTTTGTATGTGCTTTTGAGCAAAAAGGAAAAGCAATTTGAGAAATGATGAAGACAAAATTCAAGAACAAGTTCAGAACATGAAGATTACAATCAAGAATTAGTTAGAATTATTTGTACCTTTAGAATAGCAATTAGTCCCTATTTGGATAAACCGGACGAAATTTAGTACTACACCTAGGCGCCTAGGTGTATCAAAGTGGTATCAGAGCAAGTTGAGTTTGCTAATTAAGTTTATTAGTTACAAGTAAATGTTCAAATCATATGATAACCAATAGGCCTATTTCACTACTCTAGTATTGGGACCAAATTGTAAAAACTTTGGCTATTGAAAAATTCATATGACCAACTACTTGAATATGCTTGATCTTTGTGATAGTGTCACCATTAGATACACACCAGAATTGAATGCTAAGACCAATCAATTAATCACTATTTTTTATTAAATAAAAAGCAAAATAACCTCGCGATTAATGCTATTCTAACATCCATACATGAGTCTATTGCACCAATTCTTAGAGATGCAACTAATGCTTATGATATGTGGCATGCATTGCTTCAAAAATATGAAGGAAATGCATTGCTTAAAAGATCTAGAGGCGTTGGATTACAATCGTAATTCGAAAACTTTAGAATAGAAGAAAATGTGTACATAAGGCTTAAAATTCTAACAAATTAATTCATTGAAATAGGTTATTCCTTGGAGCCTAGCAAGATAGCTACAAAGCTCATAAGGATCATGCAATGGAGGACTTCATGGAGAGCCTACATGAATTCTTTGGAGGCCATCAACAATGCAAGAGAAGTTTCCTTTACACCTGAGGAGGTCTACTCATTTCTCAAGACCTATGAAGAAATCCTCCGACAACTTGAGGAACATGATTACCAATCCAAATGGTATCATTGTCGGCCCAAAGATCAAACCATCCCCATGCCTCCACCTCTAATCAAAATTGCCTCTTTGTATCCCCATTTCAAAATTTCGAGATAGATGCAAGCAAAGAAATTCTCATCCTTACCAAGATGGTTGAAGAAATCTTCAACAATTGGAGAGCATCAAATGGGAGACAACAAAGCAATGACCATCAAGCATTTGTTGCCTTGGTGGATGAAGGCAAGATCGACCTTGACGCCATCATCTCCAAGAACAATGTAACCGATCCGAAAGTGATCGAGCTTATCAAGAAGTTCACTCTTGGACGGGTTGAGAGAGATGGCTTAGAGGAGGAAGAGCAACCAATGAAGGAAGTCTTCATGGATGAAGTTAGCACAACTCCAACTAGCAAAAATGAAGAGATCTAGAACATCAACCTCTAACGATGAGGCTAAGGTATTTCTAAACTCAAAGTCCGTTGAGGTTATTTATTGTCTTGGGATTAAATCCGATAGTGAATCAGATGATGATTGTGATAATCAAAGTAATGTGTCAAATGAGGATTTATTGAAACTTGAAATTGCTAGATTAAACACACTCCTCATTGAGTCAAACCAAGCCTACATGAGAAAAGATTGCACTATTGGGGGTTCAATGACAAAATTCTTGAGTTTGAGTCCAAAGAAAATAAACTTGAAATTGAAAATAAGACTTTGAGATCTTCTAGTGCTCTGAGCAAAACCAAATTAGACTTAAGCAAAATATATGAGGAATAAAATTATCATGACAAAACCAGGTTGGGTTATAAGAGGATTTCATCCTCTTCTTTGTCATCCAAGAAACCTCAAAACCCTAAGAATGAGGAAAAACAAACCAAACTTGACAAGAGTAAATGTGCAAAATACCAAAAGAATGGAAATGTACCAACTTATGCATTTAGGTATCGGTTCAACAATGGAAGCCATATCAAATCCAAATCGGTACCTAGATACTTCAACTCATCATGGTCCAACAATGCATACTATAGGAGACCAACCGGGTGGGCATATGAACTAAAGGGTAACAACTTTGCCCAACATGATGTTAGACACAATCAAACACCAAAGATTGTGTCTCAACTAAAACAATTGCCAAATCCTACTTCAATCTCTCATATCGACCAAAGAACAAGGCACAATATTTGAAAAACGATTACCATACTATATTTGTTAAGGCTAGTAGTAATCCTCCTACTAGTGTCATATGCAACTGTTGTTGCAAACATGATCACCTTTCATTAGATTGCACCCTTAAGAAGGGAAGCAACCAATCAAAGGTTGTTTGGATGTCTAAAGGGCAAACTTAAATGATTTGAAGATTGAACCCCCAATATTAATTGTCATATATTTTGGGGGAGTAATTAAATGAATTGAGCCCCATAAAACTCAAATAAATGCATATACTTGTAAGCTCTAATTCCAAAATACGCTTTCGCAAAACTTTAAAGAGACTTGTAAATTAGGGTTAAATAATTGATTTCGAGAAAATGCATGAATTGAGGGGGAGCCTTATTGCTCAAATTATAATTGTGCACAAATTGAGGGAGAGTTGTCAAATTGAGGGGGAGTTATGTTACTAATTGTAAATTTCTAAAAACCCCACCTTTTGTTTGATTTTCAAAAAGAGAGAGAAATCATATATGTCATATTGAGATTAAATAAAAATTATTTAGGCACATATGTTGTGGTTTTGCAAATCAACAAAAAGAGAAGATTGTTGGTTCAAACATCCCTTGAGTTTGTTGATTTGCAAAACTATTTGAATTTTATCATTTCTTGTGTTTTGAGAATATTTGTAGGGGCATGTAAGCAAAAGCATAAAGGAGCACAAAAAATGATCAAGGATGATCTAAAAACAAGATTAGAAGATCAAAATCAAGATGAAAAATTGCTTAGGTTAATTAGAATTTAGTTTGTTTAAATTTGAAATTAAAAATAGCAAGTAAATCCAAACCAAATAGTATAATTCGTTATAATGCTATAAACCAAAAATGGTAAAATTTGACTAAGTTCTAAACGTCCAGAACTCATCTGAGTAAAACGTTATAATGCTATGTTTGACGTTAGTATTATAATGCTAAACCACTGTTATAACGGTAGCCAAATATTTTTGTTTCGAAGCTACAAAAGCATGCAGATGCTAGTCACTACTGTTTTATTCATTTGTTCATGCATCTATTTATTTTACTAAGGTGGCATAAGGTCAAAGTGTACTTGATTTGTAATTAACGATGGTCAAAGTGTAATGATATGCTACAAATGTCAAAGCATGTAATTAATATGTACATGGATATGCATCAAACGAAAAATTGAATATGGAGTGTTATAACGCTAATTAATAGCGTTATAACACTAGAGAAATTTTTCAACAATAAAATGTTTGCTCAAACGCAGATTAATTCGTTATAACATCAAGTTTGGCATTATAACACTAGACTAAAGTTTCAATGGTAAAATACTTTGTTCTGACCTGACATAGCGCTATAACGGTATATTTTTATACATAATCTAGCATTATAACGCTATACAAAAGTTGAAGAATTGAATTCCAACGGTCAAATATTTTGTCCTCACTTTAGATAGCGTTGTAACGCTAGAATTTGTACAGAGGATAGCGTTATAACGCTAGACCTCGCATAATTACTTTTTGGCCAGATTTGAATACCTATTTAAACCCTTCTCCTCCAACAATCAATAGAGCTCTTTTTCTATTTAATCAATACCTTTACAAGTCATCATTGTTGTGCTCTTTGAGTTCTAGCATAATAGCCAAATTCTTGCTCAAGTCTCAAGTATAAATTAGTTAAATCTAATCTAGGGATTGTTGAGAGTTTTTTGAGTGATTTGTTTGTCATCCAATTATCTATTTCTATCTTTGTGTGAGTGTTTTGTTGTCTTGAGCTCAACAGGTGTGTGTAAGATAGCTCAAGATAGTTGGCTCGATTCTCCACCGGTGTGTGCAAGCGAGATCGAGTTCGACACCGTGTTAGGGTTGGTGCTCCACCGGTGTGTGTAAGAGAGCTCCAATTCCAAAGTTGTACATTGAACAATTTAATTGTTTAGTAGAGCGGACCGGGCTTGTTACCGCAAGAAGCGGGGGCGTCGGGGACCCGGAGACGTAGGCGAGGCCAAGGGCAAGCCGAATTCCGTCAACACATTGAGCCTTTTATTCCCCTATCTCTATTTACATTTACTCAACTTAGTTTAATTGCTTGATTTGTTGATTGTGAATTGAGTTATAGTAATTGAATTGCTAGAATTGATAGGGTGAATTGAATTGCTTAATTAGTGATTTAATTGCTTGAATTGTTTGATTGGCTATATTTCGGTAAAATAGCAATTGGTCTCTATTTGGATAAACCAAACGAAATTTAGTACTACACCTAGGCGCCTAGGTGTATCATCAACCTACAAAATAGGAACCACAGAAATTCTAAAAAGCAAAAGAATGATAATGATCATGCAATTAATGCTTTACTTTGCTTTGTTTACGAGTCCATAGCCATGAAAATTTTTGGTGATAACATGAATGTGTGTGATATGTGTACTAGCCTCTTAAGATAAAGAAACAAATATATCTAATGTTAAATCAAATGTAGGAATTGTAGCAAGAAAATATACATGGTGAAAGAAAGCATCGATGATATTCTAGCTAAAAACAATCACTACAGGAAGGTGCAGCATTTGCATCTGAAAGGGGTCAATTGCATCTGCATTTTTTTATTAGCATCAGCAGAAATTTTTTTGTACCTTTGAATTATGCTTTGGACATGTTACATCAGAATAACTGATGCAAATACTGATGCACATCCGCACTGCAGATGTGAATAATTGTATTTACTTTTATTTCTAGAAATGAAAAAGTAGAGTTGTTCTAAAACGTTGATGCACATCATCACGGCAGATGCAAATAAATATGATAATTTTAATGCTGATGTACATCTGCTTTGCAGATGCAAATAAATATCGCTAAAACGCAAATAAATATTTTAACCCCCAAACAAATATATGGTGGTTGAGGGTTAAAAAATATTTTTGAATGAAAAATTGTTATGTACAATTAATATATACATTATGGAGCAAAACTTTACTCATGTATTATGAAATTTCTTCCGAAATTTCTTCCGTACACTAAACCCTAAACCCTAAATCCTAAACCCTAAACCTTAAGGCTTGAAATTGTTAGACTAAACAAACTTTTTATAGAAACAAATCAAGCCTTAATGAGAAGAGATTGCATAATTGGAGGGTTAAATTGTACAATTAGTGAATTTGAATCAAAGACGAAAGACTATGAATTTAAGATTGAAATGCTTGAATATAAAGTGAAATACTTTGAGGCAAATAAAATTGAATGTGACAAACACATCAAGAAAATTAATGAGTTGAAAATTGAGAATGAAATGTTAAAATTCACTAGTGTACCAAAGAAAGACACTAAAATTAATTTGAGAAAAATATATGAAGGACAAAAGCCTCATGGCAAATCGGATTTAGAATATAAAAAGAATTTGACTCCTTCAACCTCTAACAACCCCCTACGTGTTAAAGAAAAGGGTAAATAAATACAAAATCAAAGGGGCAAAAACAAAAAAAATCCAAAATGGTAGAAATGCATCTAACTATGCCTTTAAGTACCGATTTAGTAATATATATTATGCCAAACCCAAACCAATCTCTAGATACTTCAATCCTTCATGATCCAACAACACTTATTATAGGGAAACAAATGGTTGGAAGTCTGAGGTCAAAGATAGTGGTCTTGTGAAACTCGATACTCAATGCAATGAAACGCCAAGAATTATTTCACAACACCCAAACATCTCAAACACAATAAAATCAAATTTTAACTATACATATAAACCAAAGAACAAAACTTAAGAATTTAAAAACGATTGTAACAGAGATACATTATAACATATGGGAACCTATTGTGATTCCTTTTAACCCGTTATGACGAGTTCTTCATGTATTACTACAATGCAATGCTCGATTTTCCTTTGTTTTGCTTGCTTCTTGCACCATTGTGTTGTCTTGACTTGTAATCATATTTGTAACCTTTCTATATGTCAATTGTACATGTTTTAACCTGCACTCGTCAAAACTAAACTTGTACAAAGATTAGTACTATGATTTTTTTGTAAATTGTCAAATTAAAGATGAGTTGAAGCCAGCAAACTCCTCATTTTGATAATTTTTAAAACCTTGTGAGCTCATATCGAAAATTTATGCAGTTTGAGAAATCAAAATGAGTTCAAGCCAACAAACTTGGGAAATTGCTTTCTTGATCTTTTGGGAAGAAGGGGCATGTATATATAGGCACATGACTTCCTAGCTCTTCAAATCACCAAAATACGCTCCTTGCGTTACAAATGCAACTCATTAGTGAGCATGGGCAATCAGTTATAACGGTTTGGACAGTTTCCAGTTGTGTCCTTGTTCTTCTCTACAATGAACTTTTGAGCACTCTTCAGCAGGATTCTGTTATAACGGATAAGGAACTCGTTAATAGTTTGGAGCCAATTATAACAATTCTGGAAAACATTACTGTAATGCATGCTTATGTTTTTTCAGTACTTCGTCGATTTTCCCAGCTCCAAATCTTATGTCTTGTGGAGACTCTGTCAGAGATCTGTTGTAAAGGATGGGAACCTGTTGTGTCGCCTTCTAACTCGTTATGACAAGTTCTCATGCGTTACTATAACGCAATGCTCGGTTTTCCTCTATTTTGCTTGCTTCTTGCACCATTGTGCTTGTCTTGACTTGTACATCACATTTGTGACATTTCTGTAGGTAATTGTACCAGTTTTAATATGCACTCATCAAAACTAAACTTGTGCAAAGATTAATACTGTCATTTTTTTCAAATTGTCAAATCAAGATGAGCTCAAGCCAACAGGTTTTTCTAAGATGTTTCTTTGTTAACTAGTATCTCCTATCAATCAATGATTTGAATTCATTATATGAAAAATTGTCTTTTGTGTAATCGTGTCAATGTTGTGTCGAATAATTTCTTTGTATTTATCAATTTGCAAACCAAATTTTAATTTTACATGCTTTGTATTTCGAGAACTTGTGTATGAATTTAATTGCAAAACTAAGGATGCAAAAAAGGAATGATCAAAGGATTCAAGAACAATCATCAAGACATGTCTTAGTTAAAAAATTTACTTGCTTGATCAATTTAGAAATTTGGGCTTGAGTAAATTGTGTAAAAACCAATCAAAATAACCAAACCAGCAGTCCCAATCACTGTGTAACAGTTCTCAACTGTCATAATGGTTTTCTCAATTGAAAGATAGTCTTGAAAACCAAGCTGCAAATCCATTCCCAATCCCAAGCATTGTGTAACGGTTCCAACCATCACAACGGTTAGCCCAGTCAAAAGCCAACTTCGAGACCATATGATTCAAACTCAGTTCCATTCCAAACCATTTTGTACGGTTGAGGAACCATCACAACGGTTGGGCTTCCAAAACATAAGTGCCTGATTTTTTGCCAAGTGCTCTAACAACTCGAACATTGTGTAACTGTCACAACGATTGAGATCTCAAAAAGCCAGTTAAACCAAATTCAAACGGTAAAATTCTTCAGACTGCAGTGTCAACTGTTATAACGATTTGTGAATCGTCATAAAAGTTCGGAACGACTGTAGTTTTTGCCCTAGTTTTTTCCAGTTGTATAAAAGGTTGTTCTTCCAACATTTCTCTCGATCTTGCCTATTCTAATTCAAAACCTTATAGCAACTGCCAAACTCCATTAGAAAGATAAAACCTTGCAAAATCTATTGCTAAAACTCTCAAGTCCATTTACTCTAAATTGATATATACCTTTGTGAGATTTAGGAGATTATCTCTATTATTCTGGTGAGATAATTTGTGTTACTTTATGGGTCTAGGCTCTACCATTTGTTTGTAAAGAGCTATATCTCGGTCACTTGTACAAGACTTTATTAAGTTAGTGAATCGACTCGATCTCGTTGTAACAACGTCGGGGGATCAGGAGTCTCGGGGAGTAGGGTCGTCAATATTCAAACTTCATTAAAATTCCGCGTGTCATTTGCCTTATTGTTTTGTTTTGCAATGTCTATACTTCATCTATGTATTTAACTTGTAATTTCTGTTTAGAAATTGTTATTTCTTGAAATTGGTTGAATTGAGTAAAATTGTTAAAATTATCAATTAGTCGTTGATAATATTTGAATAACTAAATAAGTCACCTTAAGGGTAATTAAGTTTTTCAGTCAATACATCAATTAATTGTTATAAACGTATTATTTTTTTAACATATTAGGTATTTTAATGTATAATTATATACTCTTTGCAAAAAAAAAATTGAAGAATAGGCTTACCTAATTTTTACTAAGTAAAAGAGGATATGAAAGAAAGAAAACAAATATATAAAAAAACATGAGTTACAAGCTCGCAAAAATAAATTCCAAAAACAAAGGTGAAAAGTCATTGTCACGATCCTCGTCGGTCATCTTAATCACCACGACTCTTCGAAATTTTCAAAATGTATACCACTCAAAAGAGTCGTATGGTGTATTTATTGTCTATACACCGACCATGAACATATTCTTTCAATGTATTGGTCCAACATTCTATTATATTGTGAGTCCAAAAAATGAACTTCACGACTCTTTGCAATTGTTTGGTTGACTAATTCATAGAAAAATGTTCCAGCGATACTGAGTTTGATATGCGATCGATACCGATTGGAGATCTCCTGTCGCTGGACACTCCTGTCGTTGGACGCTCATTTCCAACTTTCGATCTCTAATTTCTTTTCGTATTACGCATGTTTCATGCCTCTCTCTCGCGCGCGCATGCGCCATTACTCCATTTTCGCGATCTATTCCTCTCTTAAACTTCATTTTTCTGTTGTTATGCATGTTAATTGAAAATGTCAGCATACAAAATATGGTTGTCAAGCATGTTATTCTAGTTGTCATGCATGTTAGTTGATTTACTATGCATACTTATTTGGTTATGCATGTTAATTGACAACGCATGCGTACTAATTTGGTTGTCATTAATGTTATTCTAGTTGTTATGCATGTTGGTTGATTTTACTATGCATACTTATTTTGGTTATACATGTTAATTGAAAATGCATGCATACTAATTTGGTTGTCATGCATGTTATTCTAGTTGTTATGCATGTTGGTTGATTTTACTATGCATATTTTGGTTATGCATGTTAATTGAAAACGCATGCATACTAATTTGGTTGTCGTGCATGTTATTCTAGCTGTTATGCATGTTATTTGATTTATTATGAATACTTATTTATTCTAGTTGTTATGCATGTTAGTTGTTATGCATGTTAAACTTCATTTTTCTGTTGTTATGCTTGTTAGTTGATTTATTATAAATACTTATTTGATTGTTATGCATGTTATTATAGTTGTTATAGTAGTTTTTGTGATGTAATGTAGCTTAAATTTCATTTTTCTGTTGTTATGCATACAAAATTCACATGTATACGAAATGAAAATCCATAATAAATTAATATGCAGTCGAACTCGAATAACATGCATTACAACGCGTTTAACATGCATAGCGACGCACGTATCGATTGCATATAACAAAGTAGCAACTGAAGAGGACAATTTTGTACAAAATATATGGAGACGTTTTTCGCGAAAAATGAACGCGCATATCAATCGTGTATCGAGTCGGATATCAATGTATCATCTCCCTAATTCATATAGCCAATTTGCAAGTTCTACTTAAACTCAAACCGACATCCACAACAGTTCTTAAATTCATACATAAAAAGGATAGGAACCGACAGAAGCGTGCAAAAGAAAAGGAAAAAAATACATAAAAAACAAACAGAATTTTATCGATGAAGCAAGTCTTTAAAAAGGCTTAAATCCATTAACAAATGAATAATCATAAAAATTGTGTATGCACAGCCTACTGTTCAGAAAATTATGTAGACAAAGCCTACTCTTCGAAAAAAAAATGAAGTTTGAGTAATTCCAAAAATGAAATAAAAAAGTTCCAAAGATAAACAAAGTGTGTACGTTAATAACATTAGAGATTAATTATGTATCAGACCTCATGTAATTGAGTCATTTTGATATTCCAATTTGAGTATAATTTAATATCTTTTCTAAAGACAGTTAAACATAGACCATTATAACTAAAAATTTTGGTGAATAGTAAAACTTGCATCAAATGCTATTTTCATAAATGAGATATAAAGGTACAAGGTTCTAGCAATCATATGGAAATAATATCAAATTCAAATGTTAAATTTCATCAATCGTGAAGGTTTTCAAGACAATCAGCTGTCAATACATCCCATCCATCATATGATTTTAAACATAAGTTCAGAACAATTTAACTAGGCTTTATCAGAAATTCAGAACAATATTCATACAAAAATCAGCAATGTTGTTGGAATATATATTGATAAAAACAATTAAGATCTAAACACAATATCTTGTATACTTTCATGTGAATTAATATCATGCTTTCATAACAAACTTTCTGGGCTCAATATGATGTATTGCTAATCCATCTCAGTATCTATTTTGTTTTAGAGCCTTCGAGATAGCTCGGATTGTGTTTGGGGTTGTGCGACAGCAGCCTCCTATAAGATTAGCACCAGATTCACACCATTTAAGGGCCAGTGCCTCGAAACTTGCATCGCCAAAGCATTCTGATGGCTGTCACAAAAGAGCATACAAACATATAATTTTGTTTTGACAATTCTTAAACAAGAGATTATTAAATTCACAATTATGTACAAAGGTATTGGATATTAGTGAGGAAGTTATAGGAATGATTTGACGGTACTTGCTATTATGGTAAATTATTGGATCTATTTTCCTGAAGTTATTTTCTGCATTTGCCAAAAAAAAATATATGATAACAATTAGCAAGCAGAAATACTAAACTGCTTGACAAACTTCATAAGTTGAACAGTAGTTCCCTTGTTGAATTTATGAAGTGACATGAAAAAATAATTGGAACTGTATCATAAATAAACTACATAGCAGCACAACTTACCATCCATTTTTTGGCTCGACCATCCCATATTTCACCACTATTGGGATACACAACAATTGGCTTTTTTGTGAACTGGAACCAAAAAAGAATTCTTCCATCAGTTAGTTAAAACAGTTTATGCCTGACTTTGAGGGTACAATGAGGATCTTTCAGTACTAATCTACCTTTTTTGTATAACAAGGTTCTTTAGCATTTTTGGAATGTATTAAAACTATATTGGGTCTATTTGTTTTACCTGGATATCAGTGAAGAAAACCAACGAAAAATGGTAAAACTGTTTTTTTCTAACACTACGATGCCAGAATCATTAGGTTCAGTACAAATCAACCAGCTAGGTTGTGGTCCTCAACTCTACCAAAATTGCCATCTCAGGTTATTGCACTTTTGCTGCTTACCAGTATATCGAGTTAAACTGAGATTTTTCTGTCATCTTTTATGTTGTTCCATTACCTATTAGTAAGTATGTAATGTTATTGACATATCTATATTACTGATTCCTGCTACTAATTAATCTCCTACTATGCTTTTAAATTTACCTTTTTGAACTCGCTTATGATTTTGTCAATAAAGTGGGGTGAGGTGCAATTTACTCCAACCGCACTGATTCTTTCACAATTATTTAGAAGTTCAAGGCTTTCTTTGAAACTATCACCAGAAGGAATGTGGTTTCCATCGATTGAGCTGAAACAAATCCATGATGGGATATCAACATTCTCTTCATCAAGTAACTCAACTATAGCCTGAAAGAAGAATAACAAAAAAAAAACGCCTTCAACTTCAGAAAAACTTGTGCCAAATATACAACAATGTAAGAAGTTACTTCAAGGAAGAAAAAAAAAATGTTCTTAAATCTCCTATGAAGCCTGCATTATTTGATGTAACATAATGGTGTTGAGATTTGTGTGATAAATCTAATTTTTTGAGTTAGGTTTCAGGTTTATGTCTTTTGTAAGGTCTTTAGTGTAATAGAGTCATTATGAGTACTTTGAGAGATTAAAGTGCAAAAAGAACTGTATCTCTATATATACCCATTGGGTGTTGAATGAAAATATCCTTTTTTTGTTGAATTTCTACTTGGTATCACCACAGCAACTGCTGTAAATAGTTGAATAAAAAAAAAGAAAAGAAAAACTCGAAAAACTAGGTGCCTTCCGAGTCTCAGATATGTCGCTCGTTGTGACGCGAAGGGGGAGACGGCTGGTGGTTGGTGTCGCTTGGGATTTTGTCGAGGCACGGAAAATTTAAATCTCGATGATTGAGTAAAAGATAGAGATTGAGTTTGAAAAAGGTAGATGCGTTGGATCTAGATCTCGAGAGTACAAGATCGAAGTTTCTTGAAAAAGAAGAAAAGGAAAAGCTCGATTGAGATCGATGGCGGATGAGACATCGAACAAGGACAAGAACCCTATGGAGGATATTTTGGGAAAGCTAAGTGCGTCCGAGATCTCGATCTTGATGCGAGCATTCAGTGTGGCTGCAAGCGAGAATGTAGCAAAGCCTACTACGAAAGTAGAGCTCCCACCTGTGGATATGAAACTCGATGGGCCAGCATCGTATCTGAGCTGGTCTCGTCGGGTGAAATACATTAATAGAGGGAAAGAACCTGGAGGGGTTCCTTACCGAAGAGAAAGTCGAACCAGTTGGGGGTTCGTTAGAGAAAGGTGAGTGAAAATCCACTCACATGGTTATCTAAATCTGGCTTCTGAATTCTATGGCTCCGTCTATTGCATCCACTGTGGATGGCATAGAACGAGTCAAGGATGTTTGTGAGAAGCTAAAGAGGACTTAAGATGGTGTGGAAAACAACTTGAGGGTTACCAGATCAAGAGGGAGATCGCTGCAATGGTTCAAGGAGAGAGAACTGTGCAGGAATATGCCACAGAGCTGGAGTGCTTGTGGTTGGATCACGATCACCTCATATCTCACATAGGTTGTAGTGATCCTATGTGTAAGATGCTTGAGTTTTGTAAGCAAGATAGAATTATGAAATTTTTTCAGGATCTTGTACCAATATTTGAGCATAGAGTTGCAATTTTACTGGACCAACCGAAGATTCCCCCATGGGAAGAGGCGGTTTCTGCCATGATTCAGGAGAAGACTAGGATCCTACTACATACTGGGACAAGCGGTGTTCCGAAGGTCCTAATGGTCTCTAATACAGGTAGCATCGGATCTAGAAGAGAGACCTGTGAGTGTTACAATTGTGGCGAGATAGGTCACTTGAGGGACACATGCTCTAAGCCACAGAAGAACAAGAATTCAGGTGGTTGAGGCCAGTCTGGAGGTCGTGGTAGAGGTCGTGGTGGCCGCAGAAGGCGGTGGAAGAGGATGCTACCAGACAAATCTGATGGTAGATGATAAGGATAAAGAAGGAGTAATGAGTATTGCTCTCTCTGAGGAGGAAAATGTGATGCTTGAATTGTTGATAAAGAAGAAGGCAATAAGCGATGGAAAGAGAGTGATAGATGACACAGTGGAATGTGGATCTAACTCATCTTCTGGAAAGGACAAGGTTGTCCATTTTGCTTATGGTGCACGTGCATTTGTCGCTATTTCAGCCACTAGATCAAGTGAGTGGATAGTGGATTCTATTGCATCCAGACACGTGACAGGTGCTGCTGGAGAGTTCTCATCTTATACTCGCCTGACAGTTCCAGAGAGTATTCAGACGGCAAATGGAACAGCCCAGTCAGTGGTTGGCAAGAGTACGATTGGATGTACCAGCTCTCTAACTCTGAGCGATGTTTTGCATGTTTCCTCTTTTTCTGTGAGCCTCTTATCTATAAGTGATATCATTCTCCAACTAAACTGTGTCGTTACTTTTGATATTCTCAAGATAATATTTCAAGATGAACGAACAGGCAGGAAACTTGGGACTGGCACGTGACATAAGGAGTTGTGGTATTTGGATAGAAAAGGAATAGACTCAACCCTCTCATCTATTATGGAGAAGACAGGAGGAGTGGAAAGTAGTGTGGATGATATGCTGCTACTTCATCACAGGCGTTTAGGTCATCCTTCCTTTAGCTTTTTGAGTCGCTTATATCCCACACTGTCTCGAAAAGTCAATAAGGATAGACTTGTATGTGATGCTTGTGAGCTGGATAAGTATACTAGGAGTTCATATGCTAGTTTTGAGAATCAGAGTTTACAAGTGTTTGACCTGATACACTCTGATGTATGGGAATCATGGCCCACAACTACGATAAATGGATATAGATATTTTGTGACCTTCATTGATTGCTGCTCTAGTGTGACTTGAATTTATCTGATGAAGAACAAGAGTGATGTGTTTTCCTGCTTTAAGGATTTTCACAAAAGAATTCAGACTCAATATGGGGCAATTGTGAAAACATTGAGGTCTGATAATGGGACAGAGGACACCAACAAGGCATTTGGGGATTACCTGTCAGCTTAGGGAATACATCATCAAACTACTTGTTCGTATACACCAGAGCAAAATGGGGTAGCGAAACGGAAAAACAGCATCTTCTCAAGACAGCTCCGAGTATGATGATTTCAATGAATGTTCCCAAGTACTTGTGGGAACAAGCAGTCTTGACAATTGCCCAATTGATTAATAGGATGCCCTCAAGGGTGCTGGAGTGGAAAATACCTTTTGAGATATGGAAAGGTACAAATTGAGACATTCTTCCTTTGAGAACCTTTGGTTGCATATGTTTTGTACAAAACAATCGACCAAATGTAGGAAAATTGGACCCAAGAGCGATAAAATGTGTCTTTGTTGGATACTCATGCACTCAGAAAGAATATGTGTGTTGCAGTCCGTCCAGTTGAGAGGAGGCTGCTTGTTAGTATGGACGTCACATTTCGTGACATGGAGCCATATTACTCTTCTGAGATGACTTTTCCATTTGAAGATATGTTTGGAACTAAAAGAGCAAACCACGAGAAGGAAGGTGGAAATGGAAGTGCAGGTAGGACAGTGAGTGTAGGTGGCATCTCTTGTCCTCTGACAATTAAGGAATCAATAATGGTACCAAATTCTGAGGAAATTGAGGAAGGAAGATCCCAAAAAACCCAAGGGGGTGGGACTCAAGCTCAGGGAGAGCCATTGAGGATGTATGAGAGGAGAAGAAAGGAGAATGGAGCTACAGGACAACTGGCGGCAACTATGCCAAGTGCTCCGAGTGTGCCACGTCCCTATCCATGTCTTCTCCGGCTCGTGCGATATCTACACCATCCAACTCAGACTCAGATTACTTAGGAGATATGATTCCTCATTCCACTCCATCTCCTCGTTCTGTGAGACGAACCGCCTGCAGCAATGCGGGGGTTCCCCTAGATTGTTGGGGTTTCCACGCATTCCTCATGACATTGCTCAGTTTGTCTCTTAATCTCACATCTTATCTGAGCATAGAACATTTATTGCATCTTTGGATAATGTCTCTATTCCTGAGCGTTGGCATGATGCTAAGGAGGATCCAAAGTGAAAACATGGTGTTTGAAGTGAAAACATGAGAGCGAGATAGCTCGGCTGAAAGCGAAACTGGAAAAGGAGTTTGAGGTGAAGGATCTAGGGCAATTGAGATATTTTCTCGGGATTGAGGTGGCACATGGTGCGAAGGGGATTGTTCTATCCCAGCGGAAATATGTGTTGGACCTACTCAAAGAGACGAGCATGCTGGGATGCAGGCCCGCAGTTATCCCCATTGATCAGAAATGCAAGTTGAGTGCAGAGGCCGAAGAGCCCATTGACAAAGAGTGGTACCAAAGATTGGTGGGTCAATTGATCTATTTGAGTCACACTCGTCCAGATATATCATTTGCAGTAAGCGTGGTGAGTCGCTACATGCATGATCCTAGAAAATGTCATATGGATGCAGTGTATCACATTTTGAAGTACTTGAAGATTGCACTTGGAAAAGGGTTAGTTTTCCGAAGAAATGGTCACTCAAGCATCGAAGGCTATTGCGATTCAGATTGGGTTAGTTGTGCTGATGACAGGAAGTCCACATCTGAATATTGCATGTTCTTGGGGAGGTAACTTGGTCTCCTGGAAGAGCAAGAAGCAACCAGTGGTCGCGAGGTCTACTGCGGAGGCGGACTACAGGGCCATTACCTTGAGCGTTGCAGAGATGTTATGGCTGAAAGCCTTGTTGACGGAGCTCAAGATGAGTGCCTCAGTGCTCCAATGAAGCTGTTGTGCGACAGCAAGGCCGCAATTAATATTGCGAACAACTCCGTGCAACATGATCGAACCAAGCATGTGGAGATCGATAGATTCTTCACCAAAGAGAAGCTGAATAGTGGAGTGATTGAGTTGAGACATGTAGCCACTAAAGAGCAGATGGCTGACTGTCTAAGCTCACTAAATTTAGCTAGATGTTGTGACAAGATGAGCTTGATGGATATCTTTCGTCCATCTTGATGGGGAGTGTTGAGATTTGTGTGATAAATCTAGTTTTTTGAGTTAGGTTTCAGGTTTGTCTTTTGTAAGGTCTTTAGTGTAATAGAGTCATTATGGATACTTTGAGAGACTAAAGTGCAAAAGGAACTGTATCTCTGTATATACTCATTGGGTGATGAATGAAATATCTTTTTTTTGCTGAATTTCTACTAATGGGTACACACAATAAATGCCACTTTGCAGAAGTCGCAACATTTTCATTTATAAAATACACTACTTTCAATTATGAAAAATCCTTCTCAGACATTGTTAAAAAGAGGACATCATTATTTACCTGAGAAAAATGACAACCAGCATACAATTACAACAATCAGCCGAATATTCAGCTTTAAACAATAACAAGTAATCTAATTGGTTCCATCAAGTAGCATGAGCATTATTCAAGATGTACATAAAAACATCGATAAAGTATTTGAAGTTCCACTTTGGTATATAAATCTCTGTTTGATAATGGATGGGAACTGGATGTCACCTGCTTTAATTAGTATCTCAATACCAAGGTTCCTAAGGTTACTTTTGCCAGTTACCAATGTCATTGTCTGAGAAATTTTATTTTCAAAGAATATTCTAGCAACAGGGTTACCAGTAACTACGAACCACTTACAATTATCGCATCACTACAACAGGTCTGACAACCCTGTAGTGTTAGTATGTTCATGGTTTGATTATTAACAGCATACAACATCAATAACAAACTTATTAGCAACAATTTCACCAGATTTGAATAAAGTTACATTCATTGGATCAGAATGGAATAAGACTAGTATGGTATTACAGGCTTGTACATGCACCTCTTCTTTTGTGTCTTGTTAGAAGAATGGGCAGAGAGGTGGGGAGGAAGGGGTAAATGTGTGAGTGAGTTAATCACAGAGAGAGTGTAAAAGAGACCTGAGCTTCAAGTTTATTAGGGATGGCCTCATATGCTAGTAGATCAGGCCCAGCACTGACAAGTACCTGCAGCCTCCTTCGATGAAAGTCTTTCAATTTGTCAAGTACAATATCAGGTCCATACCGCCCACTGAAAGATCACAGGGTTATTTTAGACAAATTTTTAACAACAACAACAAAGCTTTTTGTCCCAAACAAATTGGGGTAGGCTAGAAATGAAGACCATATTGGATTTCATTTCCGTAAGATTGACTGAATTTTTACGTTAGCTCGCCAAACCTATCACAACCATCCTCATTTACGGGCTTGGAACCGGCTATGTAAAACATAGGCGGAGGATCATCATAAAATTTAAATATAAGGGGGAATAAAGTTTTGGCGAAGGATTGAAATTCAGATATATGGTCCAACGTTACTCTCAAATTTCTGGTTTTCATCAATAGCACATAAATAATGTACGATAAGCTACAATAAGCTTAATCTTTGACAAACCAACTTTCTACAAGGAAAATCTGTTGTTCGTACCCATTACCTCTCCGCAAAGGAGATCGAAAATTCAGTTATATGTTGTACTTTCTGCTACCAGCTTCCAAAGCTACATTGTGCAATTGAGCAGTTAGACCTCAATTAAGTTTCACTCGAGTATAATTCGACTTCTCAATTTTGCATCTAGTCCTCAATTAGGACTTAAATTGAGCCATAATTTCACCCAATCTACCTAACATTTTCCCTTGTTATGAACAGAGAAATGGATTAAAAAATATTACGGAAAACTGGCAGTCAAGTAAGCCACGCATACATATCAACTTAAAAATCACCGTTAAGCTGGTGCTCTTTGATGTTCAATACAACAAGCATTGCAGCAATTGGTCCAAACAGTATTAAATGCATTGAAGATTACAAAAGAAAACGGTTTACCGAAAATCTAAATACACAAAAGAATGGAAAATAAAAGGAATGTGACAAAAAATAAATTTTCAATTAAGGTTTTAAAGTGGAAGTACCTGTATTCCGAGCCATCAGCAAGGTAAGCCCCATAACTCCCAATAGAAGCTGCCACAAAAGCACGATTATATCCATGTCTAGGGTTTTGTTGCAAGAGGGTCCAGAAATCATCTCGGGCTTCAATTGCTAGTTGTACACTTCTTTGTAGTAGTTGTTCTGCTTTGTCAATTGACAAGCCTTTTGACAAGAACCCAGGTATGGTTGCCTTTATGGAGTTACAGAGAAAGAGATACACACAAACACATTAGCAAAGAATAAGAAAAGAGGAAGGAATAATGGATGAGTCGCCAGTGCAAAATTATGAAACCAATTATTAGAATCCTTCTGTTATGGTATGCACAGCTTTCATGAGAAAAACATTTATCTTATGGACTATGAATAGAATAATGGTATGGTAATTCTTACATGGAAAACTTACATAAAAAGATGGCATGAACAATAGCTTACCTGATATGATGATGTAATCAACACATCAGCACCAGCCTCGAGATACTGCAAATGAACCTGAAAATAGCATATATTTATTGAAACCGAGTACGCAAAACAAACTTCACACAAAACATTAATTAATACTATACAGATCGAATACAGATGTGCAAATGAATTAAAAATATACAATGGGGAACAGTATACTGTCTAATGCAAACAAAAAAGCAGGAAAAGGGGTTTCAATATGACATATAAGCATCAAAATTCACCACACATATTCAAAAACCTCTTTTTGAATGATATCAGAATTTAGATGGCTTGGACTTCGTCAACCATACAAAGTCAGATCAGTTATTCCTATTGCAATCATTCTTACGAAACAGTCAAAGATACTGTTCCTTTTGACAAACATCATACGCAGAATCAACAAATGGAGAACCAAATGCACTTGCAAAACAACACCATAAACCAAAGAACGAAGTGGAGAGAGTAACCTGTTTGATAAGATCAGGGTTGGAGATGAGACAAATAGCGCTCCACAAGGGATCGTTTATCTCGGCACCCAGTGCCTCCAGTTGTGTGGCGAACCCACCATCGATGACGGCGCAACCACCTGCGCTCTCGATCAACTCTTCCAAAGCCCCCTTTGTCACCCCCATATCAAATCTTAAAAAGAGTTTGAGTGTTTGATTTCAGAAAATGTGAGGGGCTGAGAGAGAAACGTTTGAAGAGGGGTTGGGGCGGGCTTTCTGATGAAAACCGTAGCTATATATAATATGGTTTCCTTGAGAAGAAAAAAAAAAAAAAAAAAAAAACCTTTTTATTGAAGGTAGCGACTGGCGAGGGAAGGGGTAGGTGAAGGGAGAAAATGAAATGGTTTCGGATTGAGTAAATTCTGAAGAGGTTTTGGTCAACCTGGGTTTGGTGGGTTTTGACTTTTGAAGTTGGTGGGAACAGAGAAGAAAGGTTCCCGCGAGGCCGGTGCTCAGCAAATGGCAGTGTTACGCAAGGACTTCATAATAATACAATAAAAGAAAATTAAAATGAATTAGATAATTAGAAAAAAAATAATTATATTTAAATAACTTTAACATTGTGTTCAGTGACAATATTGGAGAGAAAAATTGAAATTATTAATAAAAATTTGAATAGAGAACTCGATCTCTAATACAAAGAGGACCTTAAAAAATATTAAACTAACCAATTTCGCTTCAACTCTGGCTCTCTCAGTTTAAATTTTACTTTAATTTTTAAAATTTTATTTTATATTTTGAAGTTGTTATTATACAATGAAAAAAATAGTTCTGTACAAATAATAACCACAAACATACGCCTACAAAAAAATAATTATTTCACAATATTAAAAAGATAATTTAATATTTTTCAAAAAAATATTAATTATTATATACCAGTTAGATTATTGTTATATATTATTAATTTATGTATATACGAAGAAATTAGTATGTAGATGCAGAGATATTATTATGCAAATATAAAAAGATTGTTACATGCTAACTTTTTTTAGTAGAGAAAGAAGTCAAGCTATCCAATTATTTTTAATGATCTATCTTGTGTTTGGTTGTGTCTTAAACATGGAATCACTGGCGGATGCATTATAGTTCAGGGGTAGGCAAGTGTCTACTCTTGAATTGTAAAATTGTACATGGATTAAATAAAATTTCGCAATTTTGTTCAATTCTAAATTATTTCTGAACTAGCATTTTAATCAATTTGGCGGTTAACACATTAACGCTAATGTTTCTAATCTTAAAATGACATCATATAGATTGAATTCAACATTTAGCACCTTAATCAATACTAATTAGTATATGTTGTTTATATTTTTCATGATCCTCAATTAGCGTTACAAAGCCTTAGCTTATCAAATTTGTTTTCATTGTGCACCAAAGATGCATAAACTTCATCAGCAATGCAAGACATTGGTGTAAAATTTGAAAAGCTCTCCCCTAACTCTTTTAGTTACTTACAAATATTTAATGTTTATTCAAGATTATTTGTTTTTATCATGCAAAATTGTGACAAAATAACTTCAATATGAATTAATTCACTGTCATCCTCTCTCTTATTTATTTTGAAATATTAAAAAAAGTGTTCGATAATGTTGATAATAGAAGAATGAGCATGGCTAAAATAATATGCATAGTACACCACATAACGTACTATGGGGTCATTTGTATTTAATTTGGTCATTAAATTGATATTTAAGTTGCTCAATAAATTCTTCATATCAAAATCTCGTAGGAAATAAAATTTCGTGATTTTTAGTGCTTTCTTGCTATTTTTAAATATTTTTTAAAAACAGCCCAGAAATGACCCTTTTGTAGTATTAAATCTGGACTGTTTTTAAAAACATATTTAAAAAATAGCAAGAAAGCTCTAAAAATCACGAAATTTGATTTCCTACAATATTTTCATATGAAGAATTTATTGAGCAACTTAAATATCAATTTATTGACCTATATATATATGCATAGTACGAAATGGGGTGTACTATGCATATTATTTTAGCCATGCTCTAGAAGAATTATGCAAAATATGAAGTTTCATAGGGATGTCTCGATTTGATTTTCTAAGTATTATTATATTTTATCTATATTACTTTTGTTAATATTTAAAACATACTCATTATTTATTATTTATTATATTATCATTATTTACATCGATGTTTTTAATTACTTGAATTGGATTTCATTTCAAACATATCCAAATTGTTTTCGACTAAAGACTTTGTTGTTGTTCTTGTTGTAAAACATATTATTGTGGTATTCAATATTTTGATTGAAAATTATGTTTTTATAAGTCATTTGTGCCTATTCCTAATCAAAATTCTGGATCTGGCACTGCATGGAATAAACCTTTTATTCCACGTTTAAGGAGCCAAACGTGATTAAAGCGAGAGTGCATAAGATGGAATAAGAAAAATTTACTCCTTAAATTAAGGAGCCTCTACATATGGAATAATTTACTCTTCATGTTTTAAGTTGTTGGGTCCCACAAAAAATGTAGGTATTAATTAATACTCTCACTTTTCCAGAACCCTCTTCTCCTTCTTTCTCAACTCTGCCATATTTTTTAAAACTTTCAAATGAAAAACAAATCAAAGATCAGCTTCTATATGATGGTGGATTGATCTATTTCAACGTCATAGGAAGATTCGTCTCGATTTTCTCTTTCGATTGACACTTGCGTGCTTAGATCACTGGTATGCTTTTATATTCTTATTGGCACTTACTTGCATACTTACTGGCACTTGCTTGCCTTGATTGCAAAATAGTTGCTTCCTTACTGGCACTTGTCAAGTTACTTGAAAATTACTTGCTTATTTACTGGCACTTATTATTCTTATTATTCTGGTGGATAAGTTGGTGATCCACTGTGGTGTGATCAGCTGCAACAGATGATTTCATACTTGGCAATGAAGCATGACGTACTGCTACTTTGTTTGTCACAGTGTTAGTATTATTTTTTGAGATTGCTCTTTTGTTGTTAGTTGGCTTTTGAGTTGTTATGCCAACTTGTTGCTTGCTTATCACTAGGTTTGTGGGTATAATTCAGGATGAAGTCTCGAGAAATGATCTCATTGACTCATTGGATCTTAAGTCATGATTCTCCAGTGATGATCAATGTGTTTTATTTCTTTTATTTAGCCAATGGTTGAGATAGGTTTCTGAGAAGAAATCTAGAGATCTAGGTGCAGTACTTTAGATCATTTTTGCAAGGTTGCCATCTTTGTATAAGAAAATTGTTGTGAGGTTCGTGTTTAGATGCTTGATCAGTAAATGTGAAATTTATGTATTTTGTTTGAGTTTAATGTTGTGAGGTTTATGTTTAGACGCTTGTATTTTTTGCAATTGTGAGGTTCGTGTATTTTATTTCTGCAATTTAATTTAGAATTATTTGTGTATTTGTGCAATCAATAAATTAAATAATTTGAACTGATGATGCAGTTTGACACACAAAAAAATTAAACATTTATTGCATTTTGAACGTTTTAGTTCAACGCAACGCAAATGCAAAAAAAATCCTTACATTTTTTAAACGAAACGTTCAACACAAATGATTTTTTTGACTAATTAAACGAACATTTAACACAAATAAATAACACAAATAAGTATATGTATTAACGTTTTCGACGTTTGACACCTCTAAGCATAGACTAAGAAGACCGACAAGATGAGGTACCGGAGACAGGAGAAATCGATGATGAAGCAGAAAACAAAATAATGAGAAATGAATGAGAGATTATAGACTAGAAAATAAAAATTAAAAAGAAGAACGTAGAGACAAAATAATAGAACAAAAGGACTGAAATTTAGGATCTTTTACGGATATTTAATTCGTCCTTTTCAATCATAAAAGCGATATTTATCGCAATGTCAATTATTTTGAAATACTTTCAACTACTTTATTTATGTGTATTAATTTTCTAATTTGACGATCTGCATTTTTGCAATAGTCAATTTCAGGTTGATGTGATACTGCTAAACAAATTAATTAATTGATAATTTCGAAATGCTTTAATTTTGCTACCATGTGTATAATAGACGCATTCCATTACAATAGCTTGGGAACCAGCTGACTTCCCTTTTCCTTGCTTTGAAATTTAATGTAAAAGCATGACTTCTTCAGTAAACTAACTTGACCGGATCTTTTGGAGGTTCGTATTTTGAGAGAAGAAATCTGTTCCTTGAAGGTAGGTTTTGTTGTAGTTGCACTGCACAGCAACCGCAAGAGAAGAAATGCAGACGACTCCAAGCCAAAAGGGAACGTAGAAGTCCCGTTTCTGGTAAATGTGAAATATTCACGACTAAAGTCTTAAAGTGCACATAATTTCAAGTCAAAAACTGCAAAAATTCTATTACAAGAAAATCTCATATGATCTGATGTGGAATTGTGGACATTCTCACATTCATTGAAATCCAGAAAAAAAGCTAATATTTTATTTTATTTTAAAAAAATAAATCTTCTTCGTAATAATGTTACTTCTGAGCCTCTAAAACTAAAGAGAGCTCACATCATCTTCAGCCCTTTTTTGTTCCATAGCTGTTGGATATATTGGGAGCTCTAATATAGAAAGTCTGAACTCGATGCTGCAAATTCTACTTTAAAATCCACAAATTATCGTTCCGGCGATGGGAATCATTAAAAACTTATTTTTTTAAGAAAATAATTTATACAAAAGCTTGGGTATAAATAGAATGTATGATGTCCATGCACTCTCTCTCACTACAAATGTATGATCGCCTGGTCAACAGCATCAGAGCATGCTAATGCATTTGAACCCAGAAAGAGCAATGCATTTACATCTTGCATTGTTAACATCATGCATATCAGACAAAACTGCTGCACACATTATTATCTTCCAATCAACATGAAATGTCAGACACTTATTTTCTGATTGGCAAAAATATATCAAAACCAATGTGAACCAGAAGTGTCATCATACTATAAGCAGCATTAACATGCCTGTAAGAATCGAACAAAAATGTAACATCATCTTGTCTAATATGATTTCTCTCCTTGTCAAAACAATAAAAAGCCACCAAAACAATACAAAACCCAGTTTGCAGGAATAAAAAATCAGATTGTTAAATCCAAAACTCGCATTTTCCTCAACTATATAACTAATCAGTTGAACAACAGATTTGCAGGGCATGACATTGAACCCAAAGTTCTCTGACTAACGAATTACTACAACTTTGCATCACTGCATCTTCCAGTAACTGTACACACTGAGTACTTGTACAGTGCCAGAAAGACGTATCAGGATAACCCCCATACAAGACATAATTTATCCTCGGTTATTCCTCAGTCAAAAGTCAAAACATTACATAAACTCAAAATACAGAGCAATTGGAGAAACAAGAATAACAAGGAGGAAACAGATGTTTTTGACGATCTGAATTAAACCCCAAAAAGAGAATAACAGATTTTGCAAAATCAAGAATTAAAGTCTGCTCAATTCCAGTTACAGATTACCCACATACCTCTAAGCCCTAAAGAAAAAGAGCAGCAACAAAGCTACGCTTCTATGAAATTAAATATGAACCTCAACTATGGTACCATAAATTACCACCAATGTCGAAGTTAGAGCTTCTCTTTCTCTCACACAAACCCTACTTCAGCAAACTGTGCCCGAACCTTAGGTGGTCGGCCACGCTGCTTCTTCTCCCCAGTCGGCTCTGCAGATCCGCCATTTGTGCTCTTAGGCGGTCTGCCACGTGGCCGTGGGACCTTCTCAGGAGCTGACGGGTCCCGCGGCTTGGGAGGCCGTCCACGAGGTCGACGAGGCCCATCAGATGATGAACGGCGGGGGCCTGGCTCACCTGGAACGTGTGGCTTTGGTGGGCGGCCCCGGCCACGCTTGACAGGAGTTAGAGAGTAGAGATCGTCATTGAATGTCAGCTCCCCAGAGGCTGACATGTCAGCAAGGTGGGAGGAAAGAAGAGAGGCATGGTCTGCTGGCAAACTAGAGGATAAAGAGGTCTCAATATGTGCTGAGATGTCTGCCTTTGTAGACCCAATCGTGCCACCTGTTATGGCAACAGCCGCCCTGATTAACTGAAAGAGATATAAAGATATAAACATGTTAGTATTTACCAGCTGAAGCAAAGAATTTTCGACCAATGTTTTCAAGGGTTTTGAGATTTGTATTCGTCTTGCTTCACAGAGTTTTTAAATTTTATTGTTGATAAAAGACACATTTTAATTCTATCTCAATCTCATTATCAGTGCCAAGTAAGGTGCTGGCCTGGTATGGACTAGATGGAACAGAAAAGGCATTCTTTATTAGTACCCTTTACTCGGGCTTTATTCAAGCATCGACAGAATAACCAAATTATCTGTATGAAGTAATATAAGAAAGCGAGTACCCAATAAAACAGAACAGACTGAACAATTTTGGAAATACAAGTCCAAAAGAAAACAGTCCCTGACGTGGAAATATTAATTCGAGCGTTACTCAAAACACAATCCTGCTTGAGAGGAAAATATTCATTCGAGCATTACTCAAAAGAGTCCCTTCTTTGCAAAAATATTGATTCGAGCGTTACTCAAAACAGCCCCTGATGTGGAAAATATTAATTCGAGCATTACTCAAAACAGCCCCTGACGTGGAAAAGATTAATTCGAGCTTACTCAAAACACGATCCTGCTTGAGAGGAATAGTGGGGTCCATCGCCGTATGATTAAAGTAAAATAACATCATCAACATTTCCGAAAGCTATTATTAGTAGAACTGGACCATTGTGTGGAAAGCCACCACACAGAAAACGGGAAAAAAATGTACAAATATTTCCTTTGCAGCTTCCTCCCCCAACCCAAGCATTACGAAATCACACATCACAGTGACACAGTCAACATTATTCCAAATACAGGAGCTCAACCTTCAGTACAGTTATTCTACTTCAAAAGGACACCCCGGAACTTTTTACGTTGTAGGATCAAAAGAGCCAGCCCTTTCAATAGTTAAATAGAGGTGAAGTATGTAACACTAGCTACTTTGTATGCACCCCAGATGCTTCAAAGTTCAGTTTCAATGGGTTCAGGGATAGATCAAACTGAATTTAAATAATTCTGACTGATCTGGTGGATAGAATTCAGTAATTTACGAAAATACTGTACATACTCGAAAAGCTGATACTAGTCAACTAGCTAGGGTTTAGAGAGAGAGAGAGAATGTGCAGGAGGAGAGAGCGCGAAATAAGCTACCTCGGGATAAGAGAGCAGAAGAGACGGAGATGGCGGAGGTGAAGGCGACCCAGTAGGTGAAACGGATGCGGATCCATCATCTGCCATTTCAGGAAGAGAGAGAAGGGAGAGGATTTGGGGAAAGAGAGGTAGCAGGTGGGTCGCACTTAAGCAACAGTGCTGTCTCCTTTGGTGAACAACACTTCATACGCTCGGTGCATGCCGTAAGGATAACTGTATTAATAAATATCAATCACTGACAACTGGGGATTTCGGAATATTTAAGATTATTTCATGTGCACAAAGACTATCCAGTTAGTTAAAGTAATGATACACGCGCATGTGTCTATTGTATGATCTTCTGCGGCCGAGGATAATTCGCTTCTGTATCAGATCGAAGTTGCTTTGCATGAAATAAGCGCATGGAGATTGGTGCCCCCCAAAAGACAAATAGTAAATACGCTTGAATAAACAATGGCAGGGATAAGGTTCTTTCTTTTTTAATTACTATTATATGGTCATATTTTTTTCAAGATTTTAATGATAATTTGTTAATTTTCAACTTTGTAGTGACATTTTGTTAATTTTCTCAACTTTGGAGTGGCGAATAACTAATTTTCTCAATAAAAAATAGCACTAGAGTGTATTTTGGAAGAATTAAAGTATAATAGTGTTATTTTGAAAGAGCGAAAGAAAGAGTACTATTTTTATTATTCGAGGAGCAAAGATGTTGTTCGACATTTATTAATTGAAATAGTGCAATTGTTGATAATTATGATAATAATAACAATGATAATATAATAATGATGATGATAATGACAACATAATAATAATAATAAAGAAAATGAATATAACATAATAATATACATTATTTTTAAATTCATGAAGTAATATAATAATAGTTATTGTATAATAATTATAGTTATAATGATGATGATATAGTAATAATAATTATTGTGACGATGTAATAATAATAATTTTATGTATATAACAAAATAATAATAAAATACATTATTTTATCAAACAATAAAAATAAAATAATAAAGTGATCGTATAATATATTGTTGATAATTTTGATAATATAATATATAATACTATAGTAATATACATAATAATAATAATGTAATAATAATAATAATAATAAAACATTAATAAACTAGTAAAATAAAAATAACAATTATTATTTGCTTAAGTTTTTAAAATAAAATAAAAATAATAATAGTAATGGTATAATAATATATCATAATATATTACAACAAAAATAATGATACAAACTATAGATAATAAATTAAGTAATAACAATATGTGTTATTTTAAAATAAAAAATAATGATGATGGTATAATATGATAAAATATAGTTAATTACCAACAATAATACAATATAATTAAATAATAATTGCTACTCTACAATTGCTATTCTGGTAATCCATCTATGGGTTGGAATACCGAATTAGCTAAACTTTGCACTATCCCAATTCCCAAACATGTTAAAATTTGTTTGGCAAAAAGTTAAGTTGGAATATTCAGCTATTTCGAAAGAGAGACTATTTCATGGGTTTCCAAACGAATTTGGCATATCAAGAAATAACGTTAGAAGAGTGGAGTTTGAATAGTATAAGTAGAATGTGTGATTTTTGTATGAGTGGTAAAATAGTGTTATTTTTCACTATTCGAAAGAGCGAAATTATCGTTTGGTGATAGGAGTTTACTAACCCTAGTTGCTAAATAGAGGTTGCAAGTATACAACCGTCTATTGTAGTACTTAGGGATCGAATCCACAGGAACAAGTCGGATTTAGTTATCAAATTCTAATAATTCTAATCTAAGTAAGAAATTAAAGGTTGAGTTTTGTTGTAAAGTAAAAGGTTGGTTTTGGTGTTATGCAATTTTGAGATTAAGTAAATCAATTAACAACTTCGAGAATTAAGATGAGAGATTTAGATTTCTAGGGTTTCTATCCACTTGTTTATATCTACTTGGTCATTTAAAGGTTTATTTTTGTATTATGGAGGCGCAATTAACGAGTTTGGTACTAAGAGATATTTCTATGTTAATACCATATCTAAACTAGAATAATTTCACCTTTCGGTACTTGGTCATCCTAGTCTAAATTCATTAAGTCCTAATTGCCTTAATCTACTTAAACAATTGCAATTCACCTCTGGGTACTTGATACAATTATTCAATTCAATCAAGTTGGCCTATAGATGACCATCTACCTTGTTACTTGTGGTCGGGATCTAACAATTCAATTTCTCAATTACAACCATTAAATCCTAAGCATGCAATTTGATCAAGATCACAATAAGCAATAAAAACAAGCACAAGCCATAATAACAAAAACAACGATCATCATATCATTATACCAAGTAAGATACAAGCCAAGTTTCAAGTCTCCCTAAAAACCTAATGGAGAATTAGCCCTTGATGGCCATGAAAATACAACTAAGCAAGTAAAAGAAAACAAGAGAATGAGTGGAAGAATAAACCAAAGTGATGATGAAGTCTCTAATGGCCTTCTCTTCTTCTTCCTTCTTCTTCTTCTCTTTCTTCCCCAAAATCTCTCTCTTTCTCTCAAAAGTGTAATGAAAAACTATCTCTTTCAAAACATGTCCTAAACAGATCTGAACCCCCCTATTTATACAAAAATACACGAATCCCTAAATAACCTCTAATAAACTTCCCAAAATAAAACTGAACTGTTCTGCCGACTTTGGTTACGGCCGTAATGAAGGGTCATTACGGTCGTAATGAGTGCTAAAAAGGCAGACCGTGCAAGAATAGGGTCGTGGGATCTATTCCGGAAAATGTCGGTTTTGGTTACGGTCGTAATGAGAAGTCATTACGGCCGTAATGAACTCTTATGAGGCTGAAATTGACTATCATGTTCTGGTTACAGCCGTAATGGGTTTTGGTTACGGCCGTAATAAAGTTTTCTGAGTCTGAAACTGGCTAAGTCCTGAAATATGGTCTCTCGGGAAAACACCATTACGGCCGTAATGTGTGTTGGTTACAGTCGTAATGAGTGTACTTAGCTCCTGTGGTGGCTAAGTATTGGGATTCTATCTCTCGAGAAAGGGTCATTACGGGCGTAATGGGTACTGGTTACAGTCGTAATGGGTTGATCTGAAGAGGTTTTGGCTAAGTTCTAGAATCTACAGTCTCGGGATGTGGTGGTTACGGCCGTAATGAAGGATGATTACGGCCGTAATGGATGATTACAGCCGTAATGAAGGATGATTACGGCCGTAATGAATCCTGTAACTTTCTGATCTCGCTCCCAACTGCTCCAGGTGTCCAGAAATAGCTTCTTGTGCTTTCGTTACATATTTTCTGCATTGTAAACCAATTCTATGACAGTAACTTGAACTTGAGACTTAAACTTGGGTATTTTGACCTAAATTTACCGGACCTTGGCTTAAATTACACAAAATACCCTACAATTATGGTATATAATTTTGTCTTATCATTTGGCAAGTGTCAATTAGAATAGTAGAAATTTTGATAATTATGATAACAATAATAAACTAAATAATATAATAAATTAATAAAAATATGCATTATTTCCTAAAATAATTAAAAATAATAATATTCATGACGATAATAATAATAATAACAATAATAATAACTAATAACATAATAGTAATAACGATAATATAAGAAAAAATATAGTAATTATAATGATATTATTATTTTAAAATTGTGACAAATTTTGATATTCCTTGAGCTCTTTAAAAAAAAATTGTGACAAATTTTGATACCACAACAAAAATTCAAACTATACATCTACATTTTAAATTTTGAGTTTAATGTCAAATTCACTTGTTTATTTTCATGAGAGATGCATATATGTAAATTTCATAACTTTTCAGTTCATTTTATACTAGATTAAGTAGTAAAAAGAATCTGACTATAGTTGGTTAATTATGCATTCATTGTTTATTGGGCACCTCATTTGATATAAAACGAATTTAAAAATCATAAATATAGTTCTACACACCCTGATAAAATAAATTTAATTTGGCATTTGAATGTCAAATTTTGAAGTACAAATGAGAATATATGTTTCTAGAGTTGTGCTAAAATACTTCATAAAGCATCAAGTTGTATATATTTTAGACTCGTACTTCGAGATATAGTTATTATATTATTTGTTAGTATTATTATATTATCATTAATGTAATTACAATTATTTATTCATTATTACATTGTAATTGTAATTATTATATTATTATTATTATTATTGTTATTATTATTATTATTGTCATTATTTTATTATTATTTTTGCACTAACCTAGATAACACAAAATTAGCACTATTTTTGCACTAACCTAGATAGCACTATTTTTGCACTATTTCAACCACTAATCTAGATAGCACTATTTTTGCACTAATCATGACATGATCCAAACGCACCCTTTTCTATTAAACTCCTCGAAACCCCTCCATTCACTATCTCTCTCTCTTTTACTCTCTCCCATCTTTTTGTCATCTTCTTTCTTCTCTAACTCGTATTATCCGTCAAATTCCACCATGACCCTCTCTCCCTCAAAACTCTACTTCGATTTCGTCTCTTCTTTCCCTATCTCGTTCTCCTCTCTCTACTCGAGTACCTGACCTATTGCTGCAGCCAGATGCAACCCCGGTCACCTCTACACCTTGACACACCCCACCAGATTCCTTCCATTGGAATTTTGCAATTTTGCTTCGTTCTTGTTTTTGGATCCTCTTGGTACAGAACCCCCCTCCAAATCAGGGGGCATGAACCTTGACATTCCCACTTACCCAACGTCTCTCCTCCTCTCTATATAACGTGACGCACCCCTGCTCTCCTCTCTCTTTCGCTTGGTACTCATGTGTTGAGAACTAGACAAATTTGGGATAAATTGTAAAGAATCATTTTAAAAAATTTAAACAAAGGGATGGAGATGGAGGAGGAGGAAGGGCAGAGGATTAAACAAAAAGAGGAGGAGAATAACGCTCGACTCGCTCTCTGTCACTTTAGCTCATTAGACCCCTGATCTGGTACTTTGAACCTACAACCCTCTTCTTTTTACTTGTTCTGTGATGCTTGTGGTGTTTGTTGTGTGTCGTTCGCTTGTTTGTGTGCTGTGATGCTTGACCTGCTGTGTGATTTGAGATTTGCTTGTGGGGTGCCTAACTGTAAATGTGATAGGCTAGGGTACTGGCACCTTGGGAACTTGACTCTGGTTGCAAGTATACAACCTTGTCATGTAATATTTAGGGATCGTCTCCACAGAGACAATTCATAATTTTGTTTCATCAGTCAATATCAAAGTAATTGAAAGTAAATGTTGTAAAGATTGATGTTGGTTTGGTTTTTGAGGTTTTAATCTAAACGAAAGTAATGTAAATTGCACAATTTTTGGAAATAGAAAGATGCGAGAATTAGGGTTTCTAATATTTACTATCCACTTGTTGACAAACTACTTGGGTTGGTAAATGATTGTTTTGTGTTATCAATGCGCAATTCACAAATTTTCGTATTAAGTGATATCTCTATATTAACACCATATCTGAACTAGAATAACTTTTACCTTTCGGTACTTGACCATCCTAGTCTAAAATCATTAAGATCTAATTGCCCTAATTAACCTAAATAATTATAATTCACATTTCGTTACTTGGTACAATTCATCAAATTAACTAGGTTAAGTCTATAGGTAACAATTGTCACATTTCGATGCTTAAATTATTATCTACCTTGTTATTTGTGGTCGGAATTTAACAATTTAATTTTTCAATTGTAAAATATCAAATCCTAAGTTATACAATTTGGCCAAAATTGTAAGCAATTAAAACAAATAACAAGTCATATAACAAAAAACAACACAAGATACAACAAGGTTTCAAGTAACCCTAGAAAACCATAAAGAGAACTAGCCCAACATGGCTATAATCATCCAATCAAAGCAAAGAGTTATCTTAAAATAAAGGAAAAGAAAGAAAGAATGATTGATTCAAGTTGAAGATGATGATCTGCATAAGGTCTTCTTCTTCTTCTCCTCCTTCTTCTCTCTCAAGTCTTTAGTCTCTCTCTTTCTAAGGTATGCAATAAAAAATGTATTCAACCCTATTATGGACTCACTTATATATACAATAGTAAAAAATCCTGAATAACTACTCAGAAGTCCCAAAAAATGGCAAAATAACTGTTATGCCGAATCTGATTATGGCCGTAGTCAGTGCAAGAAACTGAATCAGGGCAGTTTTTCTTCTTTGTCGTCGATGACTACGATCGTAGTCAAAGTGACTACGGTTCTAAGTCTTGGAGAAAACAGCTCTCTGTCGAGGTTGATTACGATTGTAGTTAAAGTGACTACGGTCTTAATTGCTGAAAATTCCTAAAAAATGGCCGAGGAAGGAGAATCTGGATCACTAGAAAGACTGACTACGGTCGTAATCAATTTTGGCTGACGTGCAACACTTACTATTTTGGCCATAACTTCTTCATCCGACCTCCGACTGAGATAATCCAAAGTGTGTTGGAAAGTTAAGAAAGAGCTATAAAACCTTGATACATCATCTCGGACATTATTTTTTCTGCATCTCAAAATAATTCTTGGACAGTAGCTTGAACTTTGTCAAAAACTTAACTAATTATACTTTTTAACAAAACTTGGCCTAAGTTACACTACAAATCCTAGATTTAACACTATATGGTTTTGGCTTATCAGGGTTCTAATTTATTTCTTGCATCTATAAAAAATCCCATCAGCCACTATGGTTGACTTCGGTTAAGAATGTCGGGAGAAGAGAGCAGAAGAAGAAGGTTATTGAAGATCAGGTGACCCAAAATTCAAACTCATGGATTAAATCAAATGATTCATATTAAAATAAACAAATCAATAAAGTTATAAAATATTAAAGTCATATAAAATCTCAAAAAGGAGATAAAACATAATGAAATCACGTAAAATAAAAAAACATCAAACCAATATTGTACATATAAACATACAAATAAAAGTTAATATTTGGTGATGACTGAAATAATGTCGTGGCAATACCTGTCGTTTCAGATGTCGTCAGAATATTACTTAAACATTATAGGTGTTAAGGACTGAAATAATGCCCCAAGTAAATAATGGCAGCAACTTGCGCCCGACCAAAACATTAGAACCTCGTGACCTCATTGGTTTAAAATCAAGGTCTTGAATGGTTGTGTTCATCAAAATTACAAAGCATACACGAATTTGAGGTGACCTATCCTCTTTTTTCTTTTCTTTCTAAAAAACAGTCTCTCATCTCACACCTCAAATTTCGAGGGAGGAAAGCGCGAAAAAGGACACCGACAACCGTGAAAGAAGCATTCAAACACTCAAAAGTAGAGATATATGAGTTTTAAGCAAAAATATTAAGATAAACATTTTAGATCAAGATCAAAATTCAAGATCAATAACAAGAACAAGGTGAAAACTCAACATCAAGATTTAAGATCTATATCAAGTTAGAGATTCAAGATCAAGATCACGATTAAGATTAATTAACAAGATTCAAGATCAATATCAAGATTCATATCGAGATTCAATATCAAGATCACGATTCTAGGTCAAAATTAAAATTAAATCACGATTCAATATCAATATTCCAGATATAAATAAAGATTCATATCAAGATTCAAGATTATGGGGATCGACATTCAAAATGAAGATCAATATAAGAATCAAGATTAATATCAAGATCAACATTTAAGATCAAGATGAATAATCAAGATTAAAATAAAGATCAAGATTTCAAATCAAGATTAAATCAAGATTCAAGATAAAAGTTAGTAATTTAGTGGTAACTAATTAGAATGACTTCAATGAAGTTATAAGTTTAGTCTTTCGTGAGCATAAAAATGTGCATTTCATTAAGAAACATTTAATAATAAATATTAGAATTTAGGAAATGACTATATGTCAAAAAAGTTTCGAAATCAAGATCAAACTGATAGGTATGCGCACACACATGTACATACACACATACATACGTACGTGTGTACAATGTAAAATGATTAGACTCATTATTGTAATAATCTCGTAATTTTCAACATTTCAATCAAAATATTTGACATAAATTACATAATAATAATAATTTAGATTCGATCCGAACTTCATTACGTAACAAATATGAATCCAATTTATGAGGCCCTTGCTCAACATCTGGCTCTTTTTGTGTTCGGCTCCGACACGACCCAACCCATTTGGAACCTCGCACCATGCCTCAATTGTTTCGAAATGAATTTTCTGAAGAATTTATTTTCTAGAGGAGAATGTTTGATCTGAATTGTCAGATTAAAAATCAACGATTCTGATATATAATATAATTTTTTTCTGAATCAAATCATTGACGATTGAGCCTTCAATCTTTAATCCGACCATAAAGATTAACTGATCTCTGTAGAGAAATAAAATCTCTATAGAGATGCGGTTCTCAGTTGTTTCATGAATCAATTATCCATAGTAGTCTCCTGGGTCCCAGGCTCCCAGCTGCTCCTGCCGCATTTTCAAACCCCGCCTCTTGAAATTCGCAAGAAAAGAAACCGCCAGTCTAAAATCCTTGGGTCCGCTCGACTCTCTCTCACTGTGTAGCCGTTGAATAAACCTAGATTGGCGAAGCTACCGTGGACGTGATGGAAGCGGATTACCTCGACCATATGCCACTGATTGAACGACAATGGTTGCTTCTTCGAGGAAAGAGGTTTGTCTCGCTTGTAAATTGTTAGATTTCTCTACTTGTTTTGTAATCTTCCTCCAAGGGTTCTCAGTGAAATTTGGCTTTTGTCCTTGCAGGAAGTTGGGAGAGCAGGGTGTTTCGAGTATTAATTCGGTTGCTTCCAAGGTTTATTCTTTAAATTCAATTGCATTTGCTGCGCCATTTATACTATTCACACTGATCAACTGAGGTTTTGAGACGAATTAATCAAAATAATTTTCTCGAGATCCTCCCAAATTCAGTGTAAACCTTAATCTATACGTTCTTGATCTCTTCTGCATTTAATATCTCAGCTTAATTTACCTTTGTCTGTTTGACTAGCAAGCATCTCTTTGTTCTTTTTTTGAGCTTTTCCTTTTTATTAACTTTAGGTTTCCTTTTTCACAATTTTACCCCTTTAGCCGTGGCCAGGACTTCCAAGAGGCACAAAGTTTGATCCAACAGATGCTGATCTTTTGTGGCATCTAATCACCAAAACTGGAAATGGAATTGCAAATGCCTCACCTCATCCATTTATTCATGAATTTATCAAGTCGCTAGATGAATTTGATGAGTTTAATCACATGCATCCCTTAAATTTACCTGGTAATTTCTGAGCTCGGTTTTAGTAAGTTGACTACCAGTTACATGTAACAGGAGTGGGAGAGCTTAGTGCTAGTGTCTGGCGTAAGACCAAAGGTTTTTTATTAATATGCTACTATTGAATAGCTGGCCATCATACAATACTTGTTGTACCAGTCCATGAGGAAATATTATGTCAGAGTTGTTGTGGTTTATGATGCTGAATAATGATTTTTCATTTCTGTTACTGTTCTAATTGGTGCAGCATGAAACAAAACAATGTTGAGAAGAAGGACATTAGTATATTGTAGGCTCAAATACCAGTGCTATCCAATTTGTATGACTTGACTTGCACATTAATTGCTGCCATGTTAATCATTTTATGCAGGTGTTAAACAAGATGGAAGTGCTTCTTACTTCTTTCACAAACCACTCATCAAGCACCTTGACAGCTTTCAGAAGCATTACATCTGGCACACAGAAACAGAGGCTAAACCAGTATACTTGGATGGAGTTCATCAGGGTTTTAAGAAAGTGTATACACTTTTAACCCGAACAGATGGAGGAAAACCAGAGAAAACTGATTGGGTGTTGGATCAGTACCATGCCTGTACTGATGAGAGGGACAGTCAACTAGAAGGAGAGCTTGTAGTTTCGAAGCTGTATCGTGATGTCGAGTCCAAGCATGTTGCTTTGCAAGCATGTAAACTTAATCAGGTACTTATTTTGGTTGTAGAATTGATGCAGTGGCTCTGGAAACTAGTTGAGTACAGTGGAGATTAGTTGGGTTGTTCTTGATCTCCCTAAATTAAATGATTCTTTAAATAACTACCCTACCTTTACTATCTCCTAAATGAAGCTGTGCGTTAATTGTGTACTGTGGTAATTTCTATTCTTTTTTTATCATTAATATAGGGCCCTTCTTTGACATGTCGCAGTCACAATAAGGCAGCAACAGGAAGAGATCTTGACGGTAAATCTATTCTGATATATATATTTTATTTGCATGGTTAAAATCACACATGAGAGGAGTACTTTCTTTTTATTCGTTGCCCGTAAACTTATAACACACACAAATTTGAAAAGAAATCTGAAAAAAGCCCCTTGAAAATACCCCTGAAAGTCTGGTGCCTTACCACTGCACTAGGCAGGGTTCGGTACCGATTAAGTCTTGTACCATACCTAAACAATTGGACAATACCCATTAAGTACTCGTCAGCACATGAGACGAGTGCTTAAACGGTATTGGCCCAATTGTTTAGGTGGTATCCCTATCAACTACTGACTGAACAGAACAAAAGATCTTTGGAAATAGAACAAAAGAGCTTTGGAAATAGTACCTGATTGACATGCGTTGTTAACTAGTACCTTCTAATATAGGATCATGGAAATTTAGAGTTTTTATATCTGTTACTGATTTGTAAAAATCTCAATTTGCATAGATGGGAAAGATTGTAGAAGAGTTGCGGTTAAAGATGCTGATCGGGAGCACAATGCTAGTCTGGGAGACGGTTCTGATCATATGCCCTTCAAAAAGAGGAATAGAAAAAGACAGTAAGTAATCTTTCCAAAGTTTTAGCCTTTTATCTTAGATATTTTCTGATGATAATACATAAACATCTTCATTTGGTACTTGCTGGTAACGCTCCTGGCTGCCATGTAATCGTCTGCAGTGTCCCCATTTATTGTTTATTGGATAGTGTGCTTTATGTATGTTTCTGCTCTGTACATTGGTAGTTTGTACTTCCAATACAACAACAACAACAACAACAACAACAAAGTCTTTATTCTCAAATAAATTGGAGTAGGCTAGAAATGAACCCAATATGAAATGGAAATCAATATAAATAATAATAATATAATAAATAGTAAAATAAAAGTATAGAAATGATAATAATAATGCTAATAATAATATAATAATAATAATACACTATTCTACCAATCATAAGTCTAGACTAGTATTCTACGTCGTTAATCTTGAACTAAACTCGTACAATTATAATACTACTCAAATTTAGTTTTGTCACAATTTTGGTACGTGAATCGCTGACTTCCATGCACTCCTATTTAACGCAAAAGAGAGTTATTAGGAGTACTTTGAGGGATTGGAGTGCAAAAGAGACTGTATCTCTATATATACCCATTGGGTGATGAATGAAAATTAACTTTTTTTGGTTGAATTTCTACTCTTGTCATCTTTTTTAAACGATGCTCAATCACTCTCCCAAAGCTTCATTGTATGGCTCATAAGCTTGATTCCTCTATAATTAGTACAAGTTAATATATCTCTTTTATTCTTGAAGATAGATACTAATATACTTCTCCACTCGTCCGGCATTTTGTTTGACCAGAAGATGTTGTTGAACAGCTTAGTTAGTCATACTATTCCTACGTCTCCAAGGCATCTCCATACTTGAGGGGATGTTATCAGGCCCTAAAGCCTTATCTACCTTCGTTCTCTTTAAAGGCCCCTTCACCCCCTCTCTCTTGAATTTTTTGAACGAATCGCCTGTTGGTGTCGTCAAAAGAGTCATCTAGCTCAACTATAGTGTTTTTGTTCTTTCCATTGAACAACTTGTTGAAGTATTCTCTCCATCTGTTCTTGATCTCGTCGTCTTTCACCAAAAATCTATTTGTCTCATCCTTGATGCATTTGACTTGGCTGAAATATCTCGTCTTTCTTTCGTTGAGTTTGACAATTTTATTCATATCTAACTTATGATATAGATCCTCATAGACTTGACTCCTTACTTTTGATAGCTTTCTGCACAATACCAATCACATTTTGAGCAGTATCGTCTGTCCTTATTACTGGAAAGAAGCCAACAACCCGTGTGACAGATAAAATGGTAAGATTGGGATCTTTGCTCTTGATTTGTACTATCTATAGAAATAAAAATTTGAGCTTAGCATCGTCTGTCCTCATAACTGAAAATCAGCAACAACCTGTATGAAAGATAAAATGGTAAAATTCAGATGTCAACTGGCTTCTGAATTGGTAATACATGGTAGATATTGTAGCTGCACTGACAGCTTCCTAAACTGTCTGTGCATGCATGAGATTCTATTGAAGCACTTTCTTATGTGGACCCTTTATTGATTCTAGGGAACAGAAGAAGCCTGATCAGTCTTCAGAAGCATCAGGTGTACTGAAGGTATGTAAATTATGATATTGGAACATACTCTGCAAGCACTAGATGCTTATCTATAAACTTGAGAGAAACCTAGCACTGTATGTACTAAGCAATACTAGAAAGCTGTCTTTGCAGCTAGCTATTATATGGTTTTTAGGTCCTGAAGCAACATGCAGTTACTTCATCACGTTATTATTACTTATTTCTATGCATGAATATAAGCAAGGAGTTATGGATTTTGCATTACCTTTAATATTGTTCCGGCATGCAAATTTATCTTGCAATTTTGGTAGCTCTGTTGAAATACAATGGTGATTTAAATTTTGCAGGAATGGCAAGAGTTATTGCCAAAATAATAATCTTGATTAATATAGGTGCTAGGCTGCGATTTCTCAGGTTGTCCATCAATGTTGATTGCACTGGAAAACTGGAATTACTCTAAGCATTCTCTTTACATGAGATTCGTCATTATAGTGCTTACCCATGCAAGTATAAGTAAATGTGTTAATCAAGACGTACTATTGCGAATAAAATGAAGTGGTAGATCATAAATAACTTAAAGATCATATGCATCAATATTTAGTAGATATAGTTGCAAAGTTCACTCTTATTCAACAATATATTTGATCCATAGTTGCATATCATAACCTAGGCTAGTTTTACATTTCCACTGAAAAGCTCAAGCATTTTACACGGGGTAGTGGCTTATCACTTGTCAAAGCTTATCATCTTTGATTTTGTTGAGTTTGGTCGTTCTACTTTCATAATCCTGAGCAAAAGACTGCAACCATTTTTAACCAAACAATGTTTTTAACTTAGGTTTATCCTATTCCTCAGATTAAACAAAGGATTTGCAAATCTAGGAATGTTGGGCCTTTAAAGTTCTCTTCGGCCTAATTATTTCTGGACAATTTACACAACCAAATATGTGCACAGATAAAGGAGCTGGCTTGTTTTCCTATTCCGTAGTGCATTTCCAAAACAGGCTATTCTCTGATGCCTTTAGTATCCATGCAATGTGCGGTGGAAGGATTCCAAAACAACAAACTTTTCTTTTCCTTCGCTGGCATGAACATAAACGGATATTTTATTGGTAATTTGCACTATATTTTCCTCTCTAACCACATGTATCACACCAAAATTGAATTCAGTCCGCTCATGTGCATCTTTAAAACAACAACTGACTTAAGAAGGGTAACCCATTGAGGTACATTAGAAAGCTTATCCTATTTTTTTCTAGCAGTCCATCTATCGATGCTGATGTATAACTTACTTTAGCCCAATCTTTCTCTATGATTTGCTTAAGCTTTCTTGTCATTAAGTTATGTACATTGATTCCTACAAGGATCCTTTTTTGTCATCGCTCTCCATTTATCTTAATAAAGTACAATAACTAATGACAGATGCGTAACTATGTTCTAAACTCTGACTATCTAAATATTTAAAATTCTAATTTCATATCTTTAAAAGCAATAATTCACACAAATCATGATAAACATTAATAACTAATGCATACTATGTGGCTGTAATTTTCAACTTATTTTAATTACTTGCATAAAATTTATTAAAATTTTACATTGGTTTATTTCTAGTACACTGATCGGCGCCATAAATTCCTATTTTCTATCATTTTGGAATAACTTCTTTGGCCTATCCAGTGGTCTATCTGTGACCATCTCTAAGTATACTTACCATTGTTTCAGGAGTAAAGAACCATGGCAATAAATCAAATCTACTCAATTTTGCAAATATCTTTCCTTTTATCTATATACTTGTACGAAAGAAATTTAAAAACAAAGAGATTAACATAATTGAAAATAATATTTTATAAAACTTAGCACTTCCCCTCTTTGTTTGCATCTTCTCCCATGCAGCCGATCCCGAAATCCCTTCAATAAATCGAACTTTGGTTTGTGTGTCTTGTGTAAGTACTACATGGACTCACAAATAAGTTCCTTCACCGAGACACCTCAAAATTAGGTTGAAAAGTTTTCCATAACAATATCCTGATAAATCTCTAGTCTAATCCTTAAAGAACAAAATTTTGAAAGAAAAAAGATATACAAACGGCGAAGAGATTTTCCCCATTTTATAAAAAAAACAATGCTTGATCGTGACCAAGAAGGAGAGCCTTGACGCAGTGGTAAAGATGTCGTCTTGTGACCAGGAGGTCACGGGTTCGAGTCGTGAAAACAGGCTCTTGCAGAAATGCTGAAAAATACTGCGTACAAAGACTCCAAAGTGGTCCGACCCTTTTCCAGACCCACACAAGCAGGAGCTACGTGCACCTGGTCGTGGCCAACAACTGAGTTATTGTTAAATCATTGAAAGAAAACTACCTAGAGTCATAGGCTTCTAATAAGAAAGAGCTAATTTGGACCATTCTTGTGTTGAAAATAAGGGGAAGGTTTGGGGAAGGCCTAAGAGATAGAGAGGGCTAGAAGATAAGTTTTTGTAGGTGCAAGATCCACCCCCTTGCAGGGAAAAAACTAGAAGAGTGCTCTTATCTTCTGAGAGGAAAGGAGATTGATAGTTAAGACCCTCAGTGCTCATAGATTAATGGTTGAGATTAGCTAATTGTAGAAGGGGAGCTTGGTGCAGTGGTAAAGCTATCTCCTTGTGACTAGGATGTCACAGGTTCGAGTCGTGGAAACAACCTCTTGTAGAAATTCAGGGAATGCAGAAATTCAGAGAAAGACTGCATACAAAGACCTCAAAGTGGTCCGACACTTCCCCGGACCCCGCACAAGCGGGAGCTACGTGCACTGCGCTACCCTTTTTTATTAGTTAATTGTAGTTTACTGTCCTTAGAATGGTGGTATTCTTGCCCTGTATGATGTAGTCAACATCATGATCTAAATGCAAAAATGGAAGCACTGTAGAAGATCTGTTCAAGATTAATAGATCATATAATTTGTTCCGGTGCTGGTTTTTTATTCCCTTGTTTGTTTCATATTTTCTTTGTTTTCCTGTTTAAGATATATTGCCTGCTTAACCTGTTTTCTTGTGCAATTTAGGAAGTTGATACAGCTGATTGCAATTCCAGTAGAATGGAAACCCCAATAGCAGGAAGCAATTTCATGTCTGTTCAATCCTCTCAAACAACTTGCCTGGACCATGTTAGTTCAAATAACCTAGGAAACCTCCACAAGATAAAGCCTGAACCAGTCTCAGACTTCAATGAAATGCCACTTGACATGAAAGCTCAAAGATCTGAACACACTATGGTGACAATTGAGCAAGTAGAATTGGAAGAGAAGGTGCCTCTAAATGTTCTTCAATGTAAGTTACCTGTCAGTAGAGCTACAGATGTTCCGTTTTCAGGTTGTTCTGGCCGCTTTCTTAAGAGGAATGATGCTGGCTCTACTTCAATTCGGCCAAGGAAAAGCAAAAAGACTGCGACGTAAGTTGCTCTTTTCCTCTAGTTTTGTGGTTTGGACCATCACTTCTTATGAATTCAGTCCCAAATTTCGATTTTAATTATGTACTAAATTGTTGTGTTTCGACCACTGATGATTTTGTTGTCTATATTAGTTCTTGGTATATTTGGTGGTTTGATATAGAACTTTTACTGCTTGGGTCATTACTTGAATTTGCAGGTCCTTCCTTCCAGTGAGATTGTCTGATTTTGTTCCAAAAAGTAAAAATTAAACAAAGAGCATCATCAACATTGATATTTCTTTAGTTTATTATTAAAACCTTGTTGCCAAGCTACTTGGCAAACAGCATTTGGTAACAAGGATGTGGATTTGTTTCATTCTGGATTTGTGGATTAAATGCCAAGTGGATTTCCAAAATTCAATTCGAAGGATGGATTTTAGAAACTTATCAATGTAATTCTATCTGCTGGCAGGGATTCAGTGGGGGAAGCACTAGAGGAAGATGCTCCCGGACTTCTGAAGGTGCTTTTCCAGTATAGTAGATTTCAATCCTTTTCTATTATAGAATCTAAACACTTATATGCCCTTGTAAAATAGCAACTGGTTTACGAGAAATTTGTGAAATGTCTTCACCCATAGCATGCTTCTCTTTTTTTTTCAGAACAATGCTAATGAGTCAATGCTTCTTTGCTAATGATGGCAATTTTCATAAATTGTGGGCTGGTTTGGGCTAGATGGCCTTTTTCTCATGTTTATTAGTGATAAGTTATGCAAACGGCATAGATTAGTAATCATATCCCTTCTGATTGCTTAATTTTTCCTTGAATTTTGCAAATGTAGGTGTTGGTAGATAGAGGAATCTTTGCTGATGAAATAAAACTATATGGTGTTGGTGAAGATGATGCAGAGCCGCTGGAAGTATCAAGTGATAATGATTTTAAAGATCTTGAATCAGTTATTACAAAGGTGAGGAAGTTGTAAATATATGTTGAATGTGGTCAAGCACTATAACAACAACAAAGCCTTTAATCGCGAACAAGTTGGGGTAGGCTAGAGATGAAAACCAATAAATTGGGTTTCATTTCCATGAGAATGGCTGAACTTTTACATTGGCTTGCCAAGCGTATCACAACCCTCCTTTTCCTGACTTGGGACAAGCAATGTAAAAAACCTGCATAAGCGGAGTTAATGTGCCATCAGGCACTAATAGGAAGAAATGTTTTACTGCTGTGTGTTAGAATTTTGGGATCCAGATGGGTCATTCAAATCCCAAGGAAGCTCAAACAGTGAGAACACTTGTACGGTTGTACCTTATTGGTAATGGCCTGAATGGTATAGTAATATATTACTCCGATTGGGTTTTATTTCTAGCCTACCCCAACTTGTTTGGTAATAAAGGTTTTGTTGTTGTTGTTGTTGGTATAGTAATATATCAGTTGAGTTAGCCTCTATTCCATTGTTTGAAAAAAAGTTATTAAAATTACCATACTCACAATGTATCTATCATCATCTCTGCAGTTGATTTTTGTTGGAGTGCGAACCCAATGTAAAAGAATGACAATTGTGTCTTGGCCAGCCTGATCCATGTTCTTTCAGCCAGTAACTGGTCTCACCTTTATGTGCTATAATATACCCAATATAGCTTGTGCATGTCTAAAGTTATATACATACTGTCAATATATTTATGAAGACACTTTTATGGAAGTTATATGCGACCTGAAGTCTTGCTAATTTTCTTATAAATTGAACTGGTAATCATAAATTCTGATGAAGTTTTCAAAAGATTCTCACTGGATATGGTTAAATCCTGAAATACGAGCGTACGTGCGATTGACATCCCTAAGCGAATTTTGGTACAGATACACCAACAGCTCTGAAGCTCTCTCTCTCTCTTTTCTACTTGTGTGAAATTTACCGAACCTCATTATTGTACTGATCTAGTGCTGTTTGTTTATTTATATATCTACAGTTTTTCTCAGATAGAGCTTCTCTTTTAAAGATTACAATGGCAAAGCATAAGAAGGGAGAGAAGGCTGTCTATTGTTTATCTTGTCTGATTTCTCTTATTGAACAGGTATAGTAATTTTTTAAAGGAAAAAAAGGGGCAAAAGTTCCTTGTTGGTTATGCTGTTACTTCTGATTTTCTGTGCATATGTGGGTATTATATCTTTCTAACTTCATGTGTATATGGGTGTATTTGATATTGCATGCAATATTTATCATTTGTTTTATTTTGATAAATGATTTTACAGACAAGATATCTTAAATTACATAAGAGCCCAGTTGAATGGGGGTGGTGTAGGGATCTTCAGTCCTTTATTTTTGTCTTCCAACAGCATAATAGGTTAGATTTTTTATTTTTATTTTTTACTTTTCGTGGTAAAAGTCTAAAAGTAACCCTTTTTTTGTGATAGAAGTCATACAAGGATTGTATAATTAGCAATTTGAATAGGAGTCCTTGTTTCTGAAGCTACAGCCCAAAGTTTGCAAAGCTAAAACAATATTGATTGCAGACAGATTATTGGATTTGTATTTATTTTTACTGCATTGGGAAGAACAATTCAAATACAAACATATTTGATGGTATATCCAGAAGGTTCTTTTGGAGTTCCCCACAGGATTAATACCAAGGTCCAGACACAACCCATACGACTCAGGTTGCATAATGTATTGGACCTGCATCCACCCTGCCCAACATGAGCTGTACCTAATTGCTTATTATGATATGTGGGTGTAGGGGGAAATGATTTAGTTTGTGAGTCTTGAAATGTCACTGTCTATAATTTTTAATTGAGTTTTAGACCCTTAGAACCTGTACTAATTATTTTAGTGAACATAATGCAGGATAGTATTGGAGCGGCCAGAATATGGGTTTGCTACATACTTTTTTGAGCTGATACCATCCTTGCCGACTGATTGGCAGATAAAACGACTGATAACAGCCATGAAGATCAATAGCCGAGCAAGCCTTCTTGAGAATAAACCCTTGTTGGTATGAAGAAATTATTTCATACTATTTTCCAATCTTCTATAGTTTTTTCCTTTTCTTGGATTTTTTAACGTCAATATGCCTGAGTTTTGGTATTTGAAAAGCCTTCCCAGGACTTGATTTTGCATATTTTACCTTCCTGCACCAATGTCTATGAGAATTTGTGATACTCACCACTTCTTACAAATTATCAAATGTTCATCCAATATTTTACTTGGGAACAGGCAAATAATGCATGACCGTCAACTTAAGAAACAAGTTTTTTTCCAAAGTTTTTTAGTTTCTTTACTGGAACGTGGAAAAATGGGTAGTTTCATGCTTCTGTCGCTATAAGGAATAAATATATCCAAAAATAAACTTGAAATGCTCGTCGTGCACTAAGTTGACTAGGAATTGATCGCTGAAATTAGGTTAAGTTGGAAACAAAGGAATATAGCCATCCGATCAAAATTAGGATCTTGAACCCCTCAAAAGCCACAGCTTTGTGAGGTATTTACTAAATTAGATAGAAATCCTAGTAGCCCTATATTTCTATAGCCCTTGATTAAAAGAAATACACATTCATCAGTAGTTTCATGAGTTAAAAGAAATAAAAGTATAATAATAGTGACGAGTTACATCACTTTATACATTTCAATTCTCCGGTTTATGTTCTTGATGCTTGAAATTATAGATGTTTTACAAAATGCCTGTAAAGATGAAGAGCAAATTTCTATTTAACTATAGTGCTTTTGCACTGTAAGATAAGAAGACCGTGGGCCATTTCATAAAGGTGAAAGCCAGATATTAATATATTATATACTCATCAAAAGCAAAATGAAGCATCCTTTTCCCCATCTTATTTATGTAGGTCGGAGAAGATCTAACTGAAGGAGAAGCAAGGGTGCTGGAAGAGTATGGTTGGATCCGAAACACTGGCATTGGTACAATGCTGAAATATTGTGACAGGGTAGTGCATGACAGGCGGCACGAATCTGACAGCTCGGAGTGGAAGGTTAAGATTGGCCGGCTCTTGATGAATGGCTACAATCGCGGCTCAGTCGTGCTAACAGATATACCCAGCAAGGTCAGGAAGTATATGCCGGAAGCCTCGGTAAGAGATGATCTGAGTCCAACAAGGATCAAGTTAGAGTACACGTGAAATCTAGGTTGTTTGGTGGAGGCCTCAGTAGGAGATCATGATCATCTAAGACCAACAAGGATCGAGTTAGAATATACTTGTGAATTGTAGGTTGTTTTCTTAGAACTGTAAAGAAACCTTGTATATGCAAAAGTGTAACCTGCCCAGCAAGAACATTGAATTACAGAAGCAACGAATCCTCCTGTTGTTAGTGAGGCTTCAAGAATTGCCAATGGCAAAGGTGACTCCCTCAAAACCTTCTGTTTTTGATGTTTTTGAGAAGCAAAATCAGGGTGATGTTAGGTGTAAAATGTTGAATAGAGTAGATAATAGCATTCTGGTAAGTTCGAAGAAAGATGTTGTAAGCTGACAGAGGCTGCTTTCAGTGACCAACCTTCAAATAGAACTGGGTTGGATAGCAACTATCGATTGCATGATTTGGTTCTTTAGTTATATTAGGAATCTGTGGCGTCTTTTGTAAAAGCTTGTTAGCATTAGAAATTGACCCCGCCGCAAGCTGTGCAGGGTCGATTTGTCTACCTTTCATGTATTAGGTAATAATTTTTCTTGTACATAATGCTTGTTGATTGATAAAGGGGATGCACTGAACCTCTTTTATTAGGCATCTTTGGCAGTTGTGTAGAAATTGGGTCTGGTTTTCAACTATGTAAAACTTTTACCTCGGTATAGTTCTTCTACCATGCATCTTTTATCTTTCTTTTTTGTGGTGGGGCACAGTTCTAAGTTCCAATAATTTATTAAAGCACAAGTTATTTCACATGCTGTGAGTAGGGTTACGGTGCTTGATCAAACACAGCGACTTTCGTGTTTGGATGTCAAATCTCACAAATAACGGCTAAAATTTTGATTTATCATGATCAATAATTTTTTTATATTAAAATTTTCTCGGATACAAAATTTTCTATATTTGGAGTTTTTTAAGTATGTGTTTTGAATTTTTTAAGATATCTCAAAATAGTAATAAAATAATTAATGTTTATGCATAAAAATAGGGTATTTTCAAAAATCCGAAATGAATACTTAAAAAACTCTAAAAATAGGTTCTTTTTTGTATCTGAGGAGATTTTGATATAAAAAAATTATTGACCATGATAAATTTAAATTTTAGCCGTTAATTTGTAAAATTCGATGCCAAATACAGAAGGCGCTGTGCTTGATCAAGCACCGTAGCCTTACTCCACATGCTATTATGTAGTTATTACTAGAGCATAATTTGATATATCATTCCAGTGGAACCTAAAAGCTGTTTAGAAATGCTGGTATATTGTTTAATTGCCGTTGTGTTCTTTACTAAGCTAGCTACCTTTATTGTCTTTATATCAAGAGTGTTTCGATATACAAACATGCTAAAATATTTCATAAAGTATTAGTTGTATATACTTTAGACTTGTACTTCGATATATAAAATGTAAATGATCCATTCAGACTGTTGAAATTGTTTTTCATACAAATTTTACTTGGAGATCAAATTTTACATTTTGGAAATTTTTTACTATTTTATCATATGGATGAAAAATTCGTTAAATTGGAGATTTGGAGGTCTGTAAATTGTTAGATTAATTAATTTTTTATTAATCCAAATAAATAGTAAAAAAATTCTAAAAAATATATATTTTTTTGTCTCAAGTAGTTTTTAGTATGGAGAACATTTTTAAAAGTTCGGATCGGTCATTTGCACTTTGTTGATAAATAATAATAAATAATAATAAAATAATAATAATGATAATAATAATAATAATAAAAAATTTAATAATAAATAATGACAATAATGACAATAAATAATAACAATAACAATAACAATAATAATAATAAATAATATAATAATAATGATAATGACAATTAATAATAATAATAAATGAGAATATAATAATTATAATGATGATGACAATAATTATAATAATATTAATAATTATTATTATTATAATTATATTTGGTAATAATTAGAAATGAATAAATAATTTAACAATGGTAATGATAATATATAATATAATAATACTGATAGTAATAATAATAATAATAATAATAATAAATGATTTTTGCTATCCTTACAACCACTAAACTTGCTAACCCAACCAATTGACGGGTTAATGAATTAGTAACTTTTTGATACTAACTCAAAATAGCTAAAACATGTTTGGATCGTTTTGAAGTTCAAAATAACAGCTATTCTCGAGTTTGTGCTCGCTGTGATTCACACTATAAGAGAGCAAATGTGTGTGTGTCAGACGGAGTTTAGGAGGGGCACGGTAGAGAGAGAAATCGAGATTGGGTGGGATCCTAACTGCGTCCTTCTTTGTGTGGTCTTTCGTGTAGTCATTCACTGTTGTTCACAAAATGATCCGCTTGGATCGACTTAAAGACGTGGCTACATTGATTCGTTGTAGAGAGATAATGGAAGAGGTGAATTGGATTATCATGATGTCAGTCCCACTGTGTTCTTTCGTGTGGTTTCTCCCTGCAGGCAGAGGAAGAGAACCAATGGGTTGTCGGTGCTGTTGCACACGGCAAGGCTTTTATTTTCTGTGACTATTAAGGATAGTTGGCTCGAATTCGGCTGACTTCATGTGTCTTTTTTATGTTCCGAGTTGTTTATGTTGTCAGAACGAGTCATATGATTCGTTCCAAGCAGTTTTAATTATTCAAATTATTTATTAGTATATAGTAGTTCTAAAAGTTTTAAGGTTTTAAATCTAACATATACGAGTTTGTTTGATTAATCCTATTTAGACTCAAAGGCCCATTTAACTTTTATTAAATTTCTAAAGTATGTTAAGGCCGTAAAGGCCAGAAATGAACAAGGCCTTAAGGCCCAATTCCTATTTTAACCTTACAGGCCCAGAACCACGTCTGGGCCTCTCTCTCTCGTAAATCAACAAACATGCAGCCCAGCGCAAAAATCAGCACTGCACTGGTGTTGGAAATCCAGTGAAGTGTCATGCTAACACCTATTGGATTAAACTCATCTCTTTGTTTGACAATTTGCAAAATAAATAAGTATTAACCATGCACATGAGTTTCGGTGAAAATGCAAGTTAAAATAAGTACAAATTAATGTTGCACATGCTCAAGCAATGCTCAAATATGCTCTAGACAAGTCAAGACATACTCAAGACATCACATGATGGCTTCATAGTGCCAAACAGAGCACAACGTTACCATACCACTTCAGAACTCGTCACAACGGGTCAACAACTTGTCATAACGGGTGCCCAACCCGTCACAACGGGTCAGAAGGAGAGAGGTAGTGCAACATATGGGAAATGGTTGAGCACAATGTTACTGTAATGCTTGCCCAAGGCGTTACAATGCCTTCCAACCCGTTATAACAGGTTCCCATGGCGTTGTAACGGGTCCCTGCTGAAGTTGGCCCACAGATAACTGCACAAGAGAAGAAGGACATTTCTGGAAAGGTGCCAACCCATTGTAATGGGTCAGCCAAACTGTTATGGCATTTTGTAATGCTAATGAATTTGGATATTTCAAGATCTCAAGAATTGCCCAGCCTATATAAATGAAGTAGAGACGAACCAGCAGAGTATCAAACACCCCCACAAGCTTCCAAGCATAAAATTGAGCACATCAAAGAGCCTAATTCAATTTTCATCCAGCTATCTAAACTAGAGAGCATTAGGATAGCATCTATTGTCTTATTGTCAATCAGAGAACAAACCCTTAACTAGATTTTAGCCTTTGGTGCACCACATTTTTGTTGTCAAGTGATGCATCTTTTGTCCTAGATTGTTTTGTCAATCAGACCTTTAACCGTGTAGTGTAGTGTTGCCCCATACATTGTTCTAGGAGACAAATATTGATTTGCTTGTTTAGAAGAAGGCAAAGATCGGCTCCGCACTTTGTAAAGAACACTCGTTTTGATAGTGAAATCAATACGAAAGGAAGAGACAACTGCGAATCAATTCAAGTTTTGCAATAAGGGCATTTCAGTAATTAATAGTACACAAATTGTATTAGCTTCTCGATTGTAATTAGTTACCGTTACATTTGCTCTCTTGTACTTAGCCTATTTAAGGACATGTAAACTTAAGACAAAACAATCAAGAAAATACATTTTAACAAATTCATCTCTTCTCTCTCAGCTTCTATTCTCCTCTCTTTGTTCATGGTCAATTTGTCTCCTTGCAGAAAGTAAATGAGGAGAGACTAGCTCAAGGCAAAAAGGTTGTATGCCTATCTTGCAATAAGGAATGTCATAACATTCAAAATTGCTATGTGATATTTCCTCAAAGAAGAAGATCACAAGAAGGATGATTTAAGAAGACTAACAAGAGAGCTATGCAAGCAACTTGACTAAGTGAGTCCGAAGAGAGTGAAGATGAGGAAGAAGAAGTAAACCTCAGGGGAGGAGATGTTGAAAACAAGCTAGCCCTCATCGGAAAGAAAGCAAGGACATGCTTTGAGACTGCGCTTGAGATCATAAAGGAACAAGGGATGACGGTTCCGGAAAAGATTCGCATTTTGAAGCAAATGGCTCAAGCTAAGGACGATTATGCTAAATAACAAGAAGAAGCTCTTATGAGAGGTGAATTCTCAAGAGTAGTCACTACCAACAAGGCGGAATAACCTCCAACACTCACGAAGATGGATGGTGCTAAGCAAATCGAGAAACCTTTGAGTCTTGCTAAAGTGGATGATCAAGCACAAAAGATAACAACTAAATCAAAGGCCAAGACTATAAGCTCAAGAATTGGAGGCCCCAACCGAGCTAATACGGTAGTCTTTGACCTTTCTAAATTTCATGATGAGATTAGTGATGATGAGTCTTGTGACTTGGATGAAAGACAAGAATCTTTCAATGTGACCAAACTTAAAGAATTACTTGTTGATTCCAAAAAGTCATTAGATGTTAAGGATGCTATGATTGATGATCTCAAATCGAAAATTAATGCTACAAAGTATGATTAACGACATTGAGATCAAAGTCAATTTTGAAAAAGAAAAGTAATTGAAAGAAGCACATCATTGGGCTTCTAAATTTGTTAATTTTGTTAAATCATCAAACCCGACACTAAAGTTGACTATGACAAAATGTATATTAGTCAAGATCCACATGATAAGATCGATCTTGGATTTGTAAAAGAACAATCTTCTAGAATTGAAAAGTAATCTAAAACTAATGACAAACATATTCAAGCTAAGAATCATGCTCACAAGTATGATAAAAGATATAATAAGAAGACCAAGTTTACCAAACCTAATTCTAGAATGGTGGTATACAAATCTAGAGTTAGAAATGATTATAGGATTACCAACCAACGTAAAGCTCAACCACCAAAGCTTTATGTTAAGAATAGGTATGGTAGATTTCATGAGCTACACAAGAATAAGAAACTTGAGAATAATTTCAAAGAAAAAGGTTTGTAAATGCTTTTCAACCAAGACCTAATCTTAAAAATGCAATGAATAATCATAAGAATTTTAGTACTAACTTTCAAAATAAGAAATTTAATATGAATAGTCAATCAATATCTCATCCAAGGAACATAAGAAACTTTCATATTAAATATAGAGTAGTGATGAGTTATTGGAAACCAAATAACAATAACAATAATGATCATAGCAACTTTAACTCTAAAATAACCTTTTGCTCGTTTTGTTTGAGATTTGGACATCATGAACGTTTTTGTTGTTTTAGAAAAGATAAATTTGTGGAACCACTTGCACTTCCTAGCACAAGTGGTACCAAATCTATTGTATAGAGAGTCACTAGACTCCCCCATTTGATTCTCATTTTGTATATTGGTTTGAGGGGGAGTCATGTAGCAAGATGTATAATTCAATGTCTCGTTTTGATTGAATTATATGTTTTGTGAACTTAATTGATCTTTATATCCAAGTCACAATCTTATTATGAGTATTTGCATGAGCATGAGCATCATATGACAGCTTAACTAAGCCGATAGAAGCCCACTTTCATTAGTGAATATTCAACATGTCAAAAGATGTTCAGCTGGGTGTGCATACTCCGATGTAAGCCCCAAAGGAGTGGCATATCTCAAAATTCATATTATAAAATTCGAAAATGAACTATAAATGTTAAAGAACAAATTTGGAGCATAACAGCAAATTTTAATTGAACTAAATTGCAAAAATAATCCTATCATTACAAATAAGCATTGCAACGGGCCAGGAACCTGTTATAATGGCTGGGAACCCGTTATAACGGGTTAGCAGACCAAAACTACCTGTTAGAGGAAATTAAATACTTGGAGCGTTACAATAGAGGAGAGAGAGGCGTTATAACAGCTGGGAACCCGTTATAACGCGTTGGCAACTCGTTGTAACGGGTTACTGTAACGGTTGGCTAAAAACTGTCTATTTAAGCCTTCTTCTCCAAACTTGCTCAAATTGCAATCCTTGGAGCGAAATTCAACTCTCAGGCAGTTACTACACAAACCTTTCTTCCAGAAAACTCAAATCTCAATAGATTTTCTCTTCTCACCCAAATCAAGATATTTTTCAATACGATTCTCACACTTCTCTTCCTTATGGCACCAAGTCCTTCACAGTCACGAAAATTAGTGACAAAAAAGGCAACCATCCCCACTCAAGGAATAGTTTATATTGGAGAAGGTGAAGGGTCCGGGCAACAAATTTGTGAGCGTTCACTACAAACAAGAAAAGAAAAGCAAAAGGCCCCTCAAGAAGAACCTTCAAGGCCCTTAAGGAGAAAACCCTATGGAAATCTCCTCCACAAAACGGTTCTTGTTCCGAACTCCAAAAGACTTCAATAATTTTCTAAATAAGTTAGAAACCGTAAGATCTAAAAGCCTTACTTCTTTAAAACAAATGATGAGAATATGTTAGATGGTCGATCATGGTTTATTGTTCTGGACTATGTTGAATTTTGGCAATGACAATCAATCATAGAATGTAACCAAGAATTGTCAATTTGGGTATTATATTTCAATATGAGACCTACAAGCCAACCATGGGTAGTTACAACTTACATATATGGACATAAATACCCATCACTATTGATACAATTTGTGACGTTTTTGGTATCTCAAATATTGGAGAGGAGGTGTATCCATTTAGGGTTTGGCCAAGTGATGCCGATGAATTTGGCTACAAAACATGGTTTGGGGCACACAATAAGAAACAAAACTTACAGTTACTCACTTTCCGACCATCTATCGTTTAGGGTTTCTATTCATCAACAATATCCTTACCCCCAAAAGCAAAATCAAAACCAATTTGGAGATGAATGCAATGTACTTACTTAGGCATTTGATAGGCTTCGACAAGGTTGTCCAAATCCCATACATCATCTTGAATCATATGAGATTTGCATTAACAAATACAACCAAGTCTTTACCTTATCCTCATCTCCTAACCCAAATCATGACACATGTTGTCCTAAGAACTCCTAGAAATAATCAAACGACCTTTAAACCCAAAAATCTTGTTAATACACTTGACTCAATCGGATGGGTCAAAGAAGGGTGCTTTTGGGAACCAAGCAATAAATACAAGGTAAATCAATGGATTTTAGCACCCAATGTGGCACCAAACCAATGGAATAACCTGGATGAATGTTTTGATCCCACAGTGGATAACCAAGTGCCCGAAAAGAGAAGAAGAAAAAAGCTAGTTCATCTCATCCTCCACCTAGTTCCTCAATACCGAAACCAATGGAGAATGTATACGTTCAACCTCCACCTCAACCTCAACCTCAAGCTCAACCGGAATAACAAGCCGATACCTCCTCAACTCACAAGATTTACTTTGGAAGGAGTGCAACAACTTTCATACAAACTATATGATCTCACATTGCACGATATGAAGTATTATAGAGGAGTGCATGAAAGGTTGGATGAAACTGATACCTTTCAAGAGCAATATCAAGCATCATGGATTGAGAGATATGAGTTTTGGGGTCCTTTACATGAGAACGATAATCTTTAGGCATTGTGAGGATGAGAGTTACATCTAGTAGTAGGTTTAATTTCTCAAGTTATAATTTGCTATGCTCTGTTAAAGACTTGTTTTATGTACTCCTGACTTTATATGCATGTTTTTTATTAGTATATCTTTATGCATCTTTTATGAGTTGTTTTTGTCTTGATATATGTCTCTTGATGAATTACTTTTTCCTTACTTTTAATTGGAAAATCTTGTTTGAACTTGATGAATTGTGCTATATTTGAAAACTTTATTTCATTAAGGAGGGGGGGGGGGGGGGGGGAGAAATATAAGAACTTGACTTGTATAATTATATGCATTAAATTCAGGGGGAGCTTGTTTGTTTGAGTCTTTTGCCATTATTTGCAAAAAAGGGGAGAAATGTTGATTTGCATCATTTTATATGCACATCTCATTTGGTTTTGCAAATTCTAAAAGAGGGAGTTTGTTGGATTAAACTCATCTCTTGTTTGACAATTTGTAAAACAAATAAGTACTAATCTTGCACATGAGTTTTGGTGAAGATGCAGGTTAAAACCTGTACAAATTATTGTTGCACATGCTCAAGCAATGCTCAAACATGCTTTAGACAAGTCAAGACATCAAGGGATGGCTTCACAGTGCCAAATAAAGCACAATGTTACCATAACGCTTCATAACTCATCACAAAGGGTTAGCAACCCGTCATAACGGGTGCCCACCCATCACAACGGGTCAGGAGGAGAGAGGTAGTGCAGAAGATGGGAAATCGTCGAGCACAACGTTATTGTAACGCTTGCCCAAGGTGTTACAATGCCTTCCAACCCGTTATAACGGGTTCTCGTGGCGTTATAACGGGTCCCTGCTGAAGTTGACCCACGGGACAATTGCACCAGAGAAGAAGGGCATTTCTGAAAAGGTGCCAACCCATTATAACGGGTCAGCCAAATCGTTATGGCATTTCTGTAATGCTAAAGGTGAATATGGATGTTTCAAGATCCCAAGAATTGTCCAGCCTATATAAATGAAGTAGAGACGAACCAGCAGAGTATCAAACACCCCCACAAGCTTCCAAGCATAAAATTGAGCACATCAAAGAGCATAATTCAATTCTCATCTAGCTATCTAAACTAGAGAGCATTAGGATAGCATCTATTGTCTTATTGTCAATCTGAGAACAAACTCTTAGCTAGATTTTAGCCTTTGGTGCACCACATTTGTGTTGTCAAGTGGTGCATCTTTTGTCCTTGATTGTTTTGTCAATTGGACCTTTAATCGTGTAGTATGGTGTTGCCCTATACATTCTTCTAGGAGACTGAGATTGATTTGCTTGTTTAGAAGAAGTCAAAGACCGGCTTAGCAGTTTGTAAAGCACACTCATTTTGATAGTGAAATCGGTCCAGAAGGAAGATTTGGTTTCGAGAGATTCGTGGACGTAGGCTTAGTTGATTGATATGCTGAACCACGTTACATAGTGTGTTCTCTTTGTTCTCTCGATTGCTTTTGCTCTCTCTTTCTCTCTTGCTCTCACTCTTTATTACTTTTATCTTTCTTGATTTGTGATTTGCTCATAACTTCTAAGAACTTGCTTGCTTAAACTCTTGGCTAGGTGATTAAGGTCTAAAAGCTTTAATTTAAAATTGTTGATTGAAAACGCTTTCGCATTGTTAATTGACCTTAGTCTTGCGCTTTAATCTCCAATCCTATTTCTAACAATACCTACATGCTGGTAAATGCAAGATGGGGTGCAACTTGGGGATTTCCTCATTATTCTAAGATTTGAAAGGGGTTGGGTTGGATCATGGAATGGCATCATGATAGTTGGCCCCACGGTCCTTACGGCTCACCTGCGGGTAAACATGAGAGAGAACAAGAAGGAAGGAAGTCGTTGGTGTACCTCTCTCACTTAATCTAACAAGTGGGTTCCACCATCACCACCACCTCCCTTTAAATCAGCTACCGCCACAAGTACCAACCGAAAGAGGACGACAAGAAGAGTCTGGCGATGTACTTCTATTTCAAAAAGAGCAGCGATGCAAAGAGTATTTGCCTTAGCTAACCCGAAGCCCTAATTTGAGGAAAGTCGAGTCAAGTTGCTGTGATGGCAAATTCGACACTTGGGGTGGACACCACTCTATTGTTTAACATACTTAGGTATGAGGGAAACAAACATATTAAAAAGACTCGAAAGGTCGGATTAATAACAAAGTTAGAGAATATGAAATTTGAAGATAACGAGTCATTTGAAAGTCTCTACCATAGATCAGATCTAAGAACTGACCTCGTCTCATCACTTCGTCTGATCCCTTTCTTGTTAGTATCTCGGCTTTTGAACTCGTCTCACCACTCAGCTTCAACACATCAGATCTAAGAACTGACCTCGTCTGTTAATGTGACCTGATCTCGTCTCAGTCCCGAATCGCAATATGATCGCCTCTATATTGTCAGTATCGAGCTCGTTGCTTCCACCTTCTCAACACATCAACACACATCAATACAAAAAGATGAGTTTTCATCAGCATTGAATCTCAACACATCGATCTGATCGTCGTCGAGCTCGTCTACCATCAGCAAATCATCACCTGTAACATCTGAAAAGTGAAGATCTCAACACACCAACCTGATCTCCATCTGAAGAACAACATCGATTTAAGGAGAGATGGAAAGACAGAGATGCGGTGGGGCACTCTGATACAAGGCTCAGCGCGAGACGTGGATAATCACCATGGCCAAATTGATTTAGAATACGATTTCGAAAAGATGATAGAGGTCAAAGATAAAAAGAAAAGAATCCGAATTTCTTTTTATCGCAGGGACGTGAGAGGGAGACACAAACGACAAAACAATAGATTTACTATTTTTTTAAAATATAGAAGATAATATTTTTTTTATAATTTATTTATTAAATTTCTAACATTACAAAATTCGGCATTTCTCGAGGTTTTACACGAAAAGCGAGGCATGAGGCACTCTGACGTGGCGAACAGGCCTAGCAACGGTCATATTTCGAATTACTTTTTACGAACATCCTTTTCTTTTTTCAAGGATTCTCTCTTTCCTATAAACTCAAATCTATATATCATTTAATATTGTGTACACTTTCAACACTCCTGCTTCTTACTTCTCGCTTGAGCCTCCTTTATTCCATTCCCAATCAGATCATCTCTCCCCCTCCGATCTCTCCGTCGCTCTCTCACAGAAGCACGCACGCGCGCACACTAAGCTCTTCTCATTTCCAAGTTCTGATCTCCGCCGCTTCATATCCATTGAAAAAAGCTAGTTTCTTTTCTTCACTCCCTCTTCTCTTTAACAGATTTCGTTTCCTCCGTTTCACACTTCCTTTTACAAGTTACAACCTTTTGCCTCGCCAAAAATCGGTAAACAAAGTAAAAAACGGAGAGATCGTCACTAAACCCTCCTGTTCCACTGGAGAGAGCGATCAATGGCGGTTCTTATTCTCTTGCTCCTTCTATCGATCTCAGCTGTTCATGCTGACGAAGGTGAGTTCCAGTTTCCCTTTTCCGATTTCATCCTTCATTTTTTGTTTTATTAGCTGTTATTTCTTTGGATTGGGAGAAGAGGAGGCGAGGCGGTTCCGATTTGGGTAACTAAGGCCTCGAACTTCCTCCCTCTCGATAAAGCCCCGTTTTTATATACATATTTCGAGTTGAGCATTTTATATGTCTAATTGGTTTAGTAAACCAATCTCTTTGGGCTAGGTTTTAAAAAAGAAAAACATGTAGGATATTCTCTAATTATCAGCTATTAATTATCTCTGTCGAAAAGCTAACGTCTTTGACCGTGACGATTGATTTTATGCTACTCCTGAAGTTTCTTTTTTCTATCGTACATAGTAGATAGACTCAGTGCCTCATTAATAAGAGCATTAAATGCATTATTGAGGAAATATTGTCGTTCTCTGTATTATTCATTTATTTCTACTGATTCGCTTGCAGTAAATGAAAGCTCACGTGGTTTTGTTCTAACTTCCAAAACATCCTTTTCTTTCTCCTTTCTTTCATTTGTTGTCGCCTTTTTAAAACATTAAACATGTTTTTACTCGTTTTATTAGAGGCGATGCTTGCGCAGTAACATTTCATTCGTTAATGTTTTGGGGATATGTTCCCTTGTAAGGTGAGACTAAGCATACTTCCGAAAGATTTTATTTTTATTTTTTATGATAACGACCGTAGGCTTGTATGTGTTCTTTTGCTTGAGAGGAGGAAAGGGCTTCTGGACCCTATTAAGAAACATCTACAAGTTGAGGTTATATTGTTTTTTGCCAAAACCCTTCTACAATGAGATCATAATAATAATAATCAGTTAATCATTTTATTTATTTAATAATAAGGTTTTTAATAGAGCATGGATGTCTGAACCACGTGTGATTAAGTAAAAATGGAGTATCAAGAGAGCAAACAAGAACCCAATTTCCTCATCATATCATGCTCTGAACAAATACTTAGTTACTCGTTGTTAAATATGTGACAAATAAAAATAAGTAGGGCCCCGCTGAGTATTTATAGTCTGTCCTGAAGGACCAAGGTACAAATTTTTGGATTTATTCTCATATCATCTGTTCCGGTGGTAATAATTGCTAGCACCTTTCTACGATTTATTACCATGATGAACGTATGTAAATACTGTATAATAATGTTTGTACATGAAATTTACAAAAACACTTTAATGTCCCAATTATTTCAGTATAATTGGTCCAACTAATTTTATTTTATACTTCTAGTCCTTGTTTCTTTATATTTTCACTGCTGCTGAAACAAAGTAGGATGTTTATGGAGTTGGAATAAAAATAGTCTATTTTTTTCACCTTTTTTACTTCTCATAACTGTAATTTTGCAGAAGTCTTACTGCAATACAATAATAAATGGGCCCACTATCCTCTCTATATCTTTGCTTCTCAGTTTGGTTTTTTATTGGAATTTGGGGATATAAAATATTTGTGAAAGCGACAGTACACAGTGAACCTAGAGAGGTCCAACATTTCCCAGTCGAGTCCAAAATTGTGTACCCAGGAATCCCTTTATGCGGACTATGCGCATGGAGATTCAAGTCCGGATCTGTTATTGCGCTAGATCAAATTCAACGGTTCAGATCATTGCAATCGGTATTGAGGAACACCAGATTCCGTTTTGATTCGAGATTCAGCTTTGCTTTTCTCGATTTCGCTTCCCAACGTGAGTTCCCGTACCCCGGTCTGCTGCGTGCTGCAGCCTGCAGTGCTGATGCTCTACAGCTGGTTTCCGGTCTGCTACTTCGCGCTCGACCACGTTAGGGATCAAGAAATACCGTACCTCTGTAGTCTGTAGACTGTAGTCTGTGCAAGTATGTTTGACCGTTGACCATTTGTTGGTGCAGTTTTTTTTCTTTGGGATTTGTTCCTTTTTGTCTAGTAGTCCTGGGAATCTTATCTTGCAATTGGCACATTTAAAGTATGGAAATAAATGATACCCGCTTAAATTTAATTTAATTTTGTTTTATTTTTTTATTTGAAATTGATTCCAAAGTTTGCTTTATCCTCTGCTCTTCATGGGAGTGTGCATCGAAACTTGGCTCAAAAATTTAATACAAGTTCAGGTTATCGGAAATTGAAAATTAGATAATGTAAAATCCATCATTTTTTTTACAATTATTTGTTGGATGTTCATGGATTGGATTGTGTTGTGCGAAATGTGTGTGATTTTTCTTTAAATTAAGTATTAAAAATAAATCATATTTATATTTCAAGTGGCAAATTAAGTCTTTCGTGTACTTGTAATCAAGTACACGTGGCGGGATTAATATCCTTAAGTTAGTTATTATTTCTGTGATGTAACAGATAAAAAATCACATTATTCTTAATTTTATCATTTAATATATACAGGTGCATACATCGGTGTGAACATTGGCACGGCCCTCTCATCAATGCCATCCCCTACACAAGTAGTAGCACTTCTCAAATCACAAAACATCCGTCATGTACGATTGTATGATTCCGATGCCGCCCTCTTGGCAGCTCTAGGCAACACCGGCATCCGTGTAGTTGTCTCAGTGCCAAATGAGCAGCTACTTGCTATTGGGTCCTCGAATGCCACTGCAGCAGCCTGGGTGGCACGTAATGTCGCTGCTCACTTCCCGGCCGTCAATATTTCAGCCATTGCTGTCGGGTCGGAGGTTCTAACATCAATGCCAAATGCAGCACCACTGCTGCTCCCGGCAATTCGGTTTCTTCAGTCTGCACTTGTCGCATCCAATCTTGACAAGTTCGTTAAGGTCTCTCTCACTCTCTCACTCACACAAACATGCTGCACTCTGGACTCTCATATACCCAACTGAAACATAATAAAAATGAAACTGAAGTTAAAATGATGAACAAATATTCTTGGATTTTGGGTTCGGTAAACCTAATGTACCTTTTGCATAGAAAATACTAACTTTATAGTACATCAAAAGGTCAAGTTACAAACACAAAAAAATTGATATTACAGAAGTTGTATATACAGAATGGCATGTAGAATTTTGACAGTCCCCAAATTGTCTTAACTTTTTTTTCTTAAACAATTTCTCTCTTATTATTAACCAACCTATTACATTCTCTTTTTTTTTTTTACTTTGCAGGTATCCACTCCTCATTCTTCATCTATCATCCTTGACTCATTTCCGCCATCCCAAGCCTTTTTCAACCGCTCGCTCGATCCAATCCTCTCGCCTCTCCTACGCTTCCTCCAATCCTCCTCCTCACCTCTCTTCCTCAATGTTTACCCCTACTATGACTACATGCAATCCAACGGTGTAATCCCTCTCGACTATGCTCTCTTTCGTCCCCTCCCCCCCAACAAGGAAGCTGTTGATGCCAACACTCTCCTACACTACACCAATGTGTTTGATGCCCTTGTGGATGCAGCCTATTTTGCCATGGCATACCTTAACGTGACTAACGTCCCAGTTGTTGTGCTAGAGTCAGGTTGGCCTCACAAAGGTGACCCTTCAACGGAGCCAGATGCGACAACTGATAATGCCGACACGTTCAACAGCAACCTAATCCGACATGTGCTTAACAGTACAGGTAAGTATTTACATTCCTACTTTTTATAAAGAGGGGACTGATATGAAGTGTAACCTTACTGATTTTGTTTAAATTTATCATAGTTATCGCTACCCTACCCCAACTTGTTTGGGACTGAAGTCTTTGTTATTGCATCATATTTATTAGGTACACCCAAGCACCCTGGCATACCAGTACCTACTTACATATACGAATTGTATGACGAAGACCAGCGCCCTGGAGCATTGTCAGAAAAATCATGGGGTTTGTTTGACTCCACAGGACTACCTGCCTATACTCTACACCTCACTGGGTCAGGTTTATTGCTGGCAAATGACACAACAAATCAAACATTCTGTGTGGTGAGAGAGGGGGCTGATCCTAAGATGCTTCAAGCTGCCTTGGACTGGGCATGTGGGCCCGGAAAGGTTGATTGCTCAGTTTTAATGCAGAGTCAGCCATGCTACGAACCTGACAGTGTGGAGTCACATGCGAGTTATGCATTTAACGCGTATTACCATGGGATGGGAATGGGATCTGGTACATGCTACTTCAGTGGAGTTGCAGCTATAACCACCACAGACCCAAGTAAGCTCCATAGTACCTTATTTTTTGTTTTGTTTTGAGGCTTTATATCTGTTGCTACTCTATTTGACACGTGTTTATTGTTTGTCTTGCTCACAGGTCACGACACTTGCATTTTTTCTGGAAGGTAAGGATTCACTTCTAATGCTGTTATTCATTGTTCAATACATGTGCAATACTGTTTGATGAATGGTATCAGACGGGACTTGCCAGATATTATACTAGGAGAGTGCAACCTTTTTTTATGTAGAGAACTTGGTCAATTAGACTCGGGTCTGAACATGCAGCCTAGTAGGATTTCACAAGGGCAAAATCATAGTTAGGACTGGCTCCAAAACTTCTATGGTGTAGAAGTTCTAAGTACCAGTATGCATTTCCGCTGCATACTTTAGCTGCTAGTAAAAGTCTCAGTTTATTTGATCTCTCCAAGTAATTATCAAAAGGATTGCTCTTATACATTTCTATTGTTATATTTTTGCAGTGGTGGCAAGAACGGTACGTCTTTATTGAATAACACATCGCTTGCTCCATCGGCCAACTCAACAGCCGACCAATCTGGCTCAACTCGTACAGCCATCTCAGCCCAAGCATCATTTTTCCAATTGTTGTTTCTGCTTATATCAGCTGCAATTCAATTGTTGTGAGAGCAGTAGGTAGGATTAGTTGGAATTAGCATCTTTTAGAAAATGGTTGTGCTATTCTTTGCACATCCAATTGTTGAGAAAGCAGTAGGATTAGTGGGGACTCGGTATCTTTTGGGAAATGGTTGTGCTATGGATACTTGGCACATCCAATTTTTGTTTGCTGTTTCAAGGGAACCTCCTCCCCTTCTCAGCCCCCCAATTTCGGGAATCAAATTCTTGTTATTTTACCTGTTCTTCTTTGAGGATGATTGTCATAAATCATGTCAGGACGTTGATTTTCTGGTTGGTTAGGTTGTAGGAAGAATCCTTTACTCAAAAAAAAAAAAAAGTAAAAAAAAGTTTGCCCGGCCATTGTAATATTTGTCCAGTCTACTTGGGAACTAATGCTAGTTTGAATTCTCATTTTGCATGGACAAAAGTTATACTAACATACCAGAGCTTAAACTAACATCATGAATTGCATCAAGAGCATGCTTTCAAGCCTGATCGAGAACTGTCAATTATTTGTGTATGAATACTCCCATCATCAAGTAATTTCTTGGAAAACCCGTTTATTTGCATATCATCCAATTCTCAAACAACCATATCAGAGAATCACAAAGCTAGCAGATTTTCTTAATTTGTTAGTAATAAACAAATTGTACACTTCACACTAGTTCTTTTACATCACACATCATACTTTGATTTCTTCTTAGTTGATGTTCAATAAAATTCAAACGATAATGTTATTTTATAAAGAGGGTTCAAATGCCTTCATTTTTTGTGCCTTCAAATCAAAACCATTCATGGAGAAATATTTAATAGTCTAAATTTGATGAAAGTCCAAAAAAATATTATTAACAAGTGGTGTTGATTTGAAGGCAACATTAATATACAAAAAGTGATAGCATTTTTCCCTCCTCTTTTACAAACTACATGTTAATTTTCGTTAAATATGTTTCCCTGCTTTATGTTCCTCTTCTTTTTTCTTTTCAATCAAGGGGTATTATATTTATGAATGAGAGAAATCTACGTATTTTATTATAATTCTGAGTCATTCTCTTTGCTAACTGATTGCAACATACTTTACTATAATTCATTCAAGTGAGACATGCATTCATATTTTAAATTGTTAAGTTCTAACGATGAATTTAAATTGTTGAATATGATCTACATATTATAATTTACTTAGAGACTCAATTTTATAATTTTTAGAACTTATTTATTATTTTTAAAGAGAAAGAAAATTCATTGAATTAATAATTTATGACCATCAAATATAAGTAATTTTTTACTTCTTTAAAAAATAGCAAATAAATTTAAAAAATGTAAAATTGCATGTCTAAAAAATTTTCAATATAAAAATCACATTCACCCTTTTGTATCAGGCATTTAGATTTTAAACTCAAATAAGAATACAAATATTTCTTAAATCACGCTTTGGAAAACGTAATAATTTGGACTCCTTTCTTTATTAAATTTCATTCAAGGGTATATCCGTAAGTTTACCTTACCCTAATTCTTCCCTATATTAGTTGACCGCCGCCGTAACGGGTTATCATCTTCTTCAGTTCTTCTCTCCCCTCTACAGTTCTTTCTCTCGTTCTACTATTTTTCATCTTCACATTTTTCTTTTCGTTTGCTTGTCTAATTTCTTTTCTGGTGCCTTTTCATTAATGTATCTAGTAGTGTTAGGCTGCTCTAAGCACTCGTTTCTGATCTGGTTTATGTATGGATCTGATAATATCGTGGATCCCAATACATTTAGAAGAGATGCGATATCAAATTGTGTATAGGGATCTCTGGACATGCGGTTTCCTTTTGGATTCTCGCATTTTCTCGTAGATCCTACATTCTTTTGCCCGAAATTCGCAGATCTCCTTTTGGATTCTTTTGTCAGGAACGATTTCGATCTAGTAATACTTTTTTTTTGTTATTAATAACCCTTTTATCTTGTATTTGCACATCGATTAGGTTCTTTTGAGATTCTGATATTGTATATCTTATTGTGTTTCGTTAGAGCTCGATGATGATTAGTTTGCTTTAACCACACCGAAACGCAAACTTCTAAGAGGAAATCGTCCCCTTCAGTATTTCTCTGTTGCACTTTTTTCTTGGTGATGCCTCGTGATCTCGCTTTCTCTTTCTTGAAGAGATTTTACTTCAATTTCTCTTTGGTTAGAGGGGGATAGTGAAGGGATCTCTAAGATTTCAGAGCATTTGGATCTACTGATTGATTGTTTCCTCTTATTGTAGTTTGTTATGTGGAAAAACCTGGCCTTTTCCTGAGAGCTATGTAAAATGTTTCATAGTTTGTTTTATTTGTCTGTCATTTAATCTATTATTTTGTCCAGTTCAGTTTTATTAGAATAAAACTGTGGCGCTTCTCACGTTAAACACTGACAACCGTTATAACCATCGATTTATAACTGGTTCTGATTTGATTAAATCTATACAGTAGAAAATTATTCTGAATGCAGGTTGTAACATTAAACATTGAATTAGAGCATGATTTTTTCGGAGTTTCAACTTTAGAAATTTAATATTAGTTTTAAATCAAACTAATAAGAGTATCTTCAGTTTTGAAGCTTTTAGAATTTCTAATTTAATTTGACAGTTTTTAAATGAGTTTTGTGGTGTAGAGTTTTTATTTAGCAATTTTTTTCAAGATTTTTTTAATTAACAATTTTGTTCAAAAATTATTAACTTGATTTGATCATCATTTGCTGATGTGGTTTAAGACATTTTAACTTTTTATTTCAGGAATGGAGAGTGAAGTTTAGAAACTAAAGAAAGATTAAATTTATAAAATTAATGTAACAATTAGAAATTCTAAGAATTCAAAAATGAAGATATTCTAAATTAGTTTTTTAATTATGACATCTGCAAGTATTATTAGTTTGATTAATTTTATTCAATAACTAAGTAATGTTATAATTTATAAACATAAAATTGTTTAATAAGAAATTATAAAGCAAAATTATTAAATAAGAAACTTATTTATATTTGTATTTTTTTTAGAAATTGCTATATTAAATTAGAAATTGCAATATCTGTAATCTGTCACTTGAAGAATTTAGAATACAAGGAATTTAGTAGTTTTGTTTCATGATTAGGAATGTTCTGTGCCAACTTGAGTTCTCTACCATCTTAAGTGTGTCTACCAGTATCGATATTATATATAAAGTTTGTTAAGTGTCGGTGTGTTCAATGTTTTTCATATTTCGACATTTTATTTTGTTATTTAACTTGTATTGTATGTGTTTAGATTATTGGATACGCGACACGTCATTAATTTCACATCATTAATTTTAGTATAAATTAATAATAATATTAATTTTACGTCATTAATGTTCACATTTTTCTCATTTTGTATAAATCATCATGTTTTCAAAAAAACTTAAGAAAATGTATGTTATTTGTTATTATATTTCTAATTTCAGTGAAATAATGTTATTTAACAAAAAAATTGAAGGTAATATATATAAATGTGTTGTTTTTTTTTTTCTAATACAAAATATTTCTTTTTAAAAAAAGCAAGAAGCGGCAGTACGCAACGATGCAATTTCTAATTAAAGATTAGAAACCTAAATTGACTAATACGAGGTGGTAGGACAGCTCCTTGAGCTTTCTAATTTTTACATTTGTTGAAACTAGAGAATTGCAAGAGTCCAGAGCACAGAGCCAAAGACTCAAAAAGTTAAACTGATAAGACTAATGAGATTCTAATTTTTTCACAGAGAGTTAAGAGCGTAAGCATTACTTATGCCTCTAAAAAGATTCGTTATTTTCTGACTTTAAGATATTTTTGCAGATTTTGTATCTGGTGTGGGGCCATCTTTAGAGGCGCAAGAAATAGATGTTCCTAAGTTGTTGAAAAAAATATGGTAAAAAATGAAGTTTAAAATTTGATTAAATTTATTGAATAATAATAGTAATTATTATAATATGAATAATAATAATAATGGTAATTATTAATAATAATAGTAATTATGAATAATATTATAATATGAATAATTGCAATAGTAATTATTAATAATAATAGTAATTATGAAAAATATTATAATATGAATAATAATAGTAATAATGATAATCTTAATAAAATTATTATTGCATATTAGTTAAAAAATATGATAATATGAAATTTTCATAATAATAAATTAGAAAAATTATTACTGAATATTAGTAATAAAATATGTTAATAATACAACTTAAAGAAATAAATAGAAAATTAATAAATGATCCAAATTTGTAAGCTTTTTGAATGAAAAATCACAAAATGTACACCTAGAGACGTAACTATTACTTGCGCCCTTAATTTATAGGGAGACAGTTGGGCCCTCACCTGCAAAATCTCGTGCTATTTACAGAAGTCAAGAAAAATGGAATCTTTTTAGGGGTGCAACTATTACTAGCGTCCCTAAGTTAAATAAAAAATTGTCCAGCAAGGGGATCGAATCCAGGTACTTTTTCAAATCCAACGTCTCTAACCAAATCTCCTTGTCACTTGACCATTTTGTATTTGTAAACCTCTCACTACTTTTTCCAATATTCTTTTAACTTGTATTATTAACATATATTATTACTATTAATTTTACTTTTGTAATAAACTTAATCATATATTTAACTTCAATTTAATAAACTTAACCATATTTTGAACTTCAATATTTATATATAAAGTTTAATTATTATTACTATTAACATTACCTTTTTAATGAACTTAACAATATTTTTTGGCAACTTTACCTTTTTAATGAACTTTTTAATAAACTTAATCATATATTTAACTTCAATTTTTAACATAAAGTTTAATTACTATTAAGATGACCTTTTTAATGACCATATTTCCCCCCAGCTAATGTTATTGTTAAGTTATTATATTATTTAGTTTATTATTTATATCATTAGTATATTATATCATTATTATTATTATTATTATTATCATAATTATCAATACTATTCTAATTAACACTTCTCAAACAATAATTTCGCTCTTTCGAAAAGTCATGAATACTCTTCTATCACTCTTTCAAAATCGTTATTCTAAATTGCGCTCTTCTATCGCTATTCCTTGTTTTGCCAAGCTATTCTACATGAATTATGAGATTCTTTTAGGGATGTAAGTTCAACCCAACTAATTCATTATCCGACCTACCCGACCAATCTGACCAGTAAAAATGCGGATTCAATTTTTTATGGTTGGTTATTATTTTTTTTTGTCAAACTCTATATCTAATATGTGAGTGCGGGTTGTAGAATAAAATATGAGTAAAATCCGACTTGATCCGAAACAATTTATTTTCTTGTAAGTTATGATATTCTTACAAGTCATGTTTAATTTTCTTTTCAGAATTGATGGTTGCAAGTACAACATGAAATATTATCATCACAAAAACAATCAATAATGATGGTTTGTTTGAGAGTACACATTTTTTTACTTGTACAGAGAGTTATATTTTTTTTGTTGGAATTTGCAATTGAAGTAATTGAGATCATATATCATCATGTTATTTTAGTAGGTTTTGAAATTTGAATGGTACACTTAGAAATATTTTTTTTATTCATTGTCCGTAAACTTACAACACACACACACAAAGTCACCAGAAAATAACTTGAAACTCTTCCTAAAATAGGCTTGTTGGGGCTTGAATTCCAGACCTTCCCTATCGAGGTCTTGTGTCTTACTACTACACTAGGTAGGGCTTGACAATTGGAAATAAAAATTAGTCGAAACTTTGTGAATCTAATTTTTTTTTATAATTTGTTAGAATTTTAATATGCTATTATTTGAATTATTTACAACTGCTACTTGTTAATTTTGTTATCATGCAAAGAATTTGTATGAAATAATATAGTTTTTGAAACCCGTGAAATCCGATCGCCTAAATAAAGTACGAATTGGACGATTTTTCATTTTGATTGGTTGGTTACGGATTGAAAACATATCAACTCGAATGATATCGAAGAATCAACAACCTACATAAAAGTCGACCAACTCGACCCGCTTACACCCCTAGATTCTATACCTACACTTAATTCTAGCAATCTAAAAATACATGATACCTTATTTGTGCTATTTCTGTGGAAGGAAAATAATTTAGAATACCTAATGAATTTTCAAATGAATCCAACTAAAAAGATATATAGACTTAATATACAAATCAAATCTAATATAACATATTTTACAATTTGTACACACTTTTAAAATGAATAAAACTAAAAAAAGAATCTAATATAAATTAATCTAACATAAATATAACATCCAAAACTAAATCTTACATTAAAAGAATCTAAAAAATTAATGACATAAAATATAAATACAACATTAATGTAACATAAATCTAACATAAATATAACAATAGAAACTAAACCTAACCTAAAAAAAACTACACAATTTAGTGACATAAATATAACATTAAATTATACACATTAAAAACTATATCTAACATAAATATAAAATAAAAGATTCTACACAATTTAATGAAATTAAATCTAACCTTCAAAATTTGTGGGAGATGCCAAAAATTGTAATACCATTTCCATTTGAGTCCTTGCAGAATGAAAATAAATATACAAGAATATAATTTTTTTTCTTTTGAAATAATATAAATAAACAAGTCATTCCTTTCATTTAAAAGAAAAAATGGAAGGTGAGAGAAGAAATATTGAGAGTTTGGTGTGAAAATGAGAGATGGAATGAGGTTGTATTTATAGAGATTTTTGGGAAATTTGACCTTTGTTTGATTCTAAAAATTTTGAACTTTTTTAATTCTAAATTTGTGGCGATTGGCATGGATTTCTGTCGTGTTTGAGGGCGGGGGGGGGGGGGGGGGTAGGCCAGGTTTGGCACGAATTAGCACAAGTTTAAGATGGTGAGGTGGGTTTTGAGTCGAGTTACCTCGGTTTGCATCGGGTTAGGCATGAGTTGGACACAATTCAGATCGCGATAAGCACGGATGAGATCTAACACATAGTTCAGATCGGGTTACACACGCGTTGGATACAGTCTGATCCAGGCTGGTGACGGGTTTGCCCCGACCTAGATTTTACTATTGTAACTGATTTATCACCTATTGTACTTGTACTAGTTTACTACTTTTAGTTGGATGATATATTTTTGTGTATGTTTTTATCTTAGATTGGATGGATGTATATGGTATTGAACTTGCATTATATATGTTTTGGACTATGCGATTAGAGTTTTGTGTGTGTTTTAGTTAATTAGAATCTATAATTATTATACAACAATAATAAAGTCATTAGTCCCAAACAAATTGGGATAAACAAGAAATGAAACTCAATCGGAGAAATGAAAATCAATATAAATAGTAATATAAAATAGTAAAATAATAGTAATAATAAAAGTAATGGTAGTAATAATAATGACAATCATACTAGTGGTGATGATGATGTTATAAATCATAGGAATTTAGACTATGTCTCTAGTTTTGGACTAAAAGTCGTACAACTATATCATTACTTTTAAATTTAGTCTATGCCATAGTTCTGGTACATAAATAGCTAACTTCCATGCACTCTTATGTGACGCAAACTCTTTGGAGGCGTTCCATGCCTTTAAGTCATTTTTTAATTGCTTCATCCCATGTCAATCCCGGTCAATCCTCTTCTTGTGATTTTGACGCGACTTAAAACTCCACTACGTATCGATGAATCAAAAAGCTTTCACATGACATATCGATACTATCTCAAGCGATGTTGGACAAACTTCTCTCCAATCGTAGCTATCCCAACCTTATCATGTATATCGTCATTTCTAAAGTGACCCCTTCTTGAATGACTACAAATCTATCATAACATACACATCTTTGCTAGGCTCATCTTTTGGATGTGTTGCCTTTTAGTAGTCTAACATTATGCTCCATACAACATTGTAGGTCTAATCTAATAATCCTAGTGGGATGATGGATATGATTTTTCTAAAATTCTAGGGCAATTATGCAAATTTGTAAATTCAAGTTCTAATGGCAATTTCCAAATCAAACAATATAATCAATTCAATTTATCAACCAATGCACTTCTCAAGTGCTTGTACTTATTTGGCTTATCTTTGAATTAATTTGCAAAAGTGTATCTAATTAAAGCAATTCAATCCTTCTGAAATAAATGTGTAGCCATTAAAGTAAATAGAGAAGAGAATAAAAATGCAAACAATGCACGACACAAGTGACACTAGACAAATATTGACAACATACTCTCCGAGATTCCTGACTCCCCGACACGATAACAAGATCGAGATGATACACTAACATCAAATATTCGATACAAGGTTGGAATCTAGCTCTTTACAACACTAAAATTAGAGACTAGACCCAAGAAAACAAGAATGAAACTTAACTCTTTGCAACATAATGGTTAGAGACTAAGCTCGAGATAAATAGCACACATGCACAATAGAAAAAATAGACAATCGAGATGATATATCAAATAACTAAAATATATATTGATTCAATTGAACATTTGGATTTGAGTTTAGAGCAAAGGATTTGGCTAGATTTGAACTTTAGAACAATGATGGCTGTTGTAAAGTTGATTTTGAATAGTGGGAGCAAAATAGAGAGAAAGAGGGCAACCATCCCACTTTAAAGTTTTAAAGGACTCAAAAGTTAGGGCAAAAAGTTTTCTCGCAGCGAACCATTATGAAGGTTTAAACCGTCATAACGGTTAACCAGTATAGTACAAAAATTACAACCGTATCATTTGGTGTTTTTTAGATTTTGAAACCTAAATCGTTATGATGGTTAGAAAACCGTTACATAACTATTTAGTCTGTGATATTCAGACTTGGTTAAGTTCTTGAACAAATCAATTTATACCCTAAACCGTTATAATTATTCTCTAACCATTATAATTGTTCACCAACCGTTATAATTGGTCACTGACCGTTCTTAAGATGATTACACAATGGTTATCCTACACAAATTCTATCTCTCACAATGGATAGGTTAGGATGCTTGAACAATAGAGTCTTTGTACTCTAAAGGTGCTCTAAATTGCTTATAAACTTGGGAGATGCTTTTTTATATTCTAAGAAGAAACTTGGTTGTATGTATAGACACATGGCTTCCTCAGATCTTCAATTCGCCAAAATATACTCCATGCATTACAACGCCTCTAGAGCTTTCCAAAAATGCACTTGGTATTCTCTACGGCTAACTTTTGGGCCCTAATTGTTAGATTAGGGTTCTAAGGTCAAGTACTAGTGCGGAAGCGTTTTGACAATTATAATTCAAACTTTTGGACCTTAAGCAAGGAAGTATAATAGCAATTGAGTAAATCAAGATAATAAAGTGCAAGTATAGTAAAGAGAGAGTAAAGAGCAGAGAGATTAAGAGAACACAAGAACACACGATATAATTGTTAGAATTTGGGGGCTTAAGTAGCAAAGACTAACGTCAAATAATAGGGCGGAAGCATTTTCAATCAACAATTACAATTCAAGCTTTTAGACCTTAATCACCTAGTTAAAATTTTAGCAAGCAAGTTCTAAGAATAATAGATCAATTCACAAATCAACAAAGAGCAATAATAATAAAGAGAGAGAGATTAAAGAGCAAGAGCAATCAAGAGAACTCAAGAACACGTAATATAATGTGTCAACCTACAAACAAACTAGGCCTATATTCACGGGATTCCTGGAACCAAAGCTTCCTTCTGGGATCGATTCCACTAACAAATAAGTGATCTTTACAATTTCGGAACCGATCTTTGATTTCTTTTAAACAAGCAAACCAATCTTCGATTCCTAGACCAATGCAAGGGGCTACATTACTCTACATGGTAAACGGTCTGATTGACTACACAATCAAGGACAGGGATGTACTACTTGACAACACAAATATAGTGCACCAAAGGCTAGAAATTAACAAAAGAAAAGTTGTCGGATTGACGATTAGACTATAATAGCTATCTTAATGCTCTCATGTTTAGGTAGCTGAAGGAGAAGGCTTTGTTGCTCTTTCTGGTGCTCAATTAGATGCTTGGAAGCTTGTGGGGGGGGGGGGGGGGGTTCAGATCACTTCCTGATTCGTCTCTCCTTCATATATATAGGCTGAGCACTTCTTGGAGTCTTGAGACCTTGAAATTGGCCTGAAGCGTTACAGGACTCTGCAATGCGTTATGGAACTCGTTATTGTTGTATTAAACTCATCTCTTGTTTGACAATTTGTAAAACAAATTAGTGCTAACCTTGCACATGAGTTTTGGTGAAGTTGCAGGTTAACACATGTACAACATAGTGTTGCACAGGCTCAAACATGCTAAAACATGCTTAACACAAGTCAAAACATGCTCAAGACATCAAGAGAAGGCTTCACAGAGCACATTGTTACCATAACGCTTCAGAACCCGTCACAATGGGTCAACAACCTGTCATAACGCTTCAGCAAGGCGTTGTAATGCCTCATAACCCGTTATAACGGGTCCATGCTCAAGTTGGCCCAAAAAACAGCCAAAGAAGCACAGAAGGGCAGCTCCGGAATGTGCACAACCCGTTATAACGAGTTTATCAAGGCGTTATGGAATTCTTGTAACGCTCTAGCACAAATCCAAGGTTTCAAGACTCCAAGAAGTACCCAGCCTATATATATGATACATAGACGAACCAAAAGTGAATTTGAAACCCCCACAAGCTTCCAAGCATCAAATTGAGCACCAAAAAGAGCTAAAGAGTCTTCTCCTTCAGCTACCTAAACCTGAGAGAGTTATGATAGCCTCCATAGTCTAATTGTCAATACGAGAACTTTTCTTTTGCTAGTTTCTAGCCTTTGGTGCACTACATTTGTGTTGTCAAGTAGTGCATCCTTGTCCTTGATTTTATAGTCAATCAGACCGTTTACCATGTAGAGTGGTGTAGCCCCCTTGCATTGGTCTAGGAATTGAAGATTGGTTTGTTTGTTTAGAAGAAACCAAAGATCGATTTCGCAATTGTAAATAACACTTATTCCTTAGTGGAATCGGTCCCAAAATGAAGTTTGTCCCATGGATGTATGCCTAGTTTGTTTGTAGGCCGAACCACGTTATATCGCATGTTCTTGAGTTCTCTCGATTGCTCTTGCTCTTTACTCTCTCTACTGTTCTTACAATTTGTTTATTTGTGAATTGCTCAATTATTTTTAGAACTTGCTTGCTGAAATTTTAGTTAGGTGATTGAGGTCTAAAAGCTTGAACTGTAATTGCTAATTGAAAACGCTTCCGCCCTATTATTTGACCTTAGTCTTTGTTACTTAAGCCCAAAAAAATTCTAACAGTTATAACGGGTTGACAGCTTTCCAGAATTGCCCTTATGTGCTTCTCGTATTGTCTTCTGGGCCATCTTGAGCAGGAACTTGTTACAACGGGTTGGGAACCCGTTATAATGGATGAAAAGGCGTTATAACGCGTCTGGGAAGCGTTACTGTAACGCATGGCAATGTGAAAACACCTTCTCTGCTCTGATCTTCTCCTTCTAACCCGTTGTGACGGGTTGGGCACCCGTTATGATGGGTTGCTGACCCGTTGTGACGGGTTCATGAAGTGTTATGGTAACACATGGTTCTGTGAAGCCATCTCTTGATGTCTTGAGCATGTCTTGACTTGTGTTAAGCATGTTTGAGCCTTTCCAGCATCATGTTGTACCTGTGTTAACCTGCAACTTCACCAAAACTCAATTATGCAAGGTTAGTACTGATTTGTTTTGCAAATTCTCAAACAAGAGATGAGTTTAATCCAACAAACTCCCCATTTTGGCAATTTACAAAACCATATGTGATGTGCATAGCATATGATGCACATCATAACATTTCTCCCCCTTTTTTCAAAGCTTGGCAAAAGACTAAAATACAAAAGCTCCCCCTGAATTTTAGCACATATTCTAAACAAGTCAAGTTTTAATTTTACTCCCCCTTGATGAAATAAGATTTACAAATAAAGCACATTGTTATCAAGTTCAATTAGGATTTTCCAATTTTAGAGTAAGGGAGACAATAATCAAGAGACATATTTAATTGGCAATTTCAATCATTCCTAACTTGAATCTTAACTCAATATGTTGATTAGTATCAAGAGGCTTTGTGAATATATCCGCAATTTGATTCTTAGTGTCAATATATACAAGTTCTATACTCCCTTTTTTCTACATGGCCTTTGAGAAATTGGTGCCTAATGTCTATGTGCTTGGTTCTAGCATGGGCTAGGATTTTTGGACATCATCATGGTGATTGTCACACTTTATTGGCACATTGGTAAAATGCAAGTCATAGTCCTTAAGAGTTTGAACCATCCACAAAATTTGGGTACAACAACTACCCGCGGCTATATACTTTGCTTCGGTCGTAGAGAGAGCAACCAAACTTTGCTTTTTGCTTGAACAAGACACGAAGGACTCACTTAAGAATTTGCATGTTCCACTGGTGCTTTTCCTATCCATTTGGTCACCGATGAAGTCCGCATCGGTATACCCAATTAAGTCAAGTTTGGTGGTTCTACCATACCAAATACCAAGATTAATTGTACCTTTTACATAGCACAAGATTCTCTTAACGGTCGTCATGTGTGACTCTGTTGGGCAAGCTTGGAATCTCGCACATAGACACGCGTCAAACATGATATCCGGTCTACTGGCGATGAGATAAAGGAGACTTTCGATTATAGATCGATAGAGTGAAATGTCTATCGGTTTGCCACACTCATCAACACCAAGCCGTGTGTTGGTTGCCATAGGCATCTTCATTGATTTGCTATCTTCAACTCTGAAACACGATTAGTTCCTTGGCATACTTGGATTGGTTTATGAAAATTCCATCACCGTTTTGTTTACTTTGCAATCCAAGAAAAAAGTTAAGCTCTCCCATCATGGACATTTCGAACTCCTTACTCAAAAGTTTTGAATAATCATCTGCAAGAGAAGGGTTAGTAGATCTAAATATAATATCATTTACATAGATTTGTATTACAAGAATATCATTGATGTCTTTCTTTGTGAAAATAGTTGTATCTTTTAAGCCTCTTTTAAAACCATTATCAATTAGAAATGTTCTTAGTCTTGAGTACCAAGCTCTAGAAGCTTGCTTTAGGCCATACAAAGCCTTGTGTAACCTATAGACATGGTTGGTGAAAGAAGGATGTTCAAAACCTTTAGGTTGGACGTATACTTCTTCATTTATAAACCCATTCAAAAATACACTTTTAACATCCATTTGATATAATACAAACTTCATATAAGAAGCATAAGCAAGAAGCATTCTAATGGACTCTAATTGTGCTAATGGTGCAAATGTCTCATCATAATCAACCCCCTCTTGTTGAGTATACCCTTTTGCAACAAATCGTGCTTTGTTTCTAATAATATTGCCAAATTCATCATTTTTATTCCTATAAACCCATTTGGTTCCTATGATAGTCCGGTTTGAAGGTTTTGATATCAATGTCTACACTTTTGTTCTGTTCAAATTGGATAAGTTCTTCTTGCATGGCAAGAATCCAATTTGGATCTTGATTGGCCTCCTTAAAATGTGTGAGTTCAAGTTGTGAAACAACAACACAATGAGACACCATACGATTGAACCTAGAACGAGTTGTGACTCCAACTCTAGGGTCACCTATAACATTATCTAGAGGATGAAAATTAACCTTTCGAAGCACTTCGGGTACTTGATATTCGGTTGTACTTGGTGAGACATATTCCCTTTGAATTTCCTCATTTAGTATGTTTCCTTCTTCTTCATTGTCTTCTAACTCTCTTGAAGGTTCTTCATTTAATGTATTCGACTCCCCCTCAATTCTTTCACCATGTGTTTCTTCAACATCTTCTTCATTGAGTACTATTCTCTCTTGTGTTAATTCTTCACTTGTTACACCTTCTTGTGTGGAGCTTCCATCTTCAAGCGAGTTGATTGTACCTACAACATCCTTATTCTTTTTTGCCATGTTAGTGATGCTTTCATCAAATTTGACATGATGGACTCAACAATAGTTTTTGAATGAAGTAAGTATACTCTATAAGCTCTATTTGTTGATGAGTATCCTACAAAGATTCCTTCCAATGATTTTGAATCAAATTTACTCAAGCTCAAGGATTGGTCAAGTACAAAATATTTTGATCCAAATACCCTAAAGTAAGAAATGTTTGGCTTATAACCTTTTCGAATTTCATAAGTTACTTTGTTCAATGGTCTAACATAAACTCGGTTAATGATTTTACATGCGGTATTGACCACTTCGGCCCAAAGGAACTTTGGAGTCATATACTCATTTAACATTGATCTTGCAAGCTCTTGTAAGTTTCTGTTTTTGCGTTCAACTACTCCATTTTGTTGAGGTGTTCTTGGTGCGGAGAACTCATGCTTGTAACCATAACTAAAGAAAAATTCATATAACCTTGAATTTTCAAACTCACCACCATGATCACTATGAATGGTGACTATTTTTACATCTCTTTGATTCTCAACTTGTGAGAAAAAGTCAATAAAGTACTCACGAACCTCTTCTTTGTATCTCAAAAAGTTAATTCAAGTGTACCTACTAAAGTCATCAACAATCACAAATACATAACTTTTTCTTGTCAAACTAGGTATGTTAATTGGTCCAAATAAGTCCATGTGAATGAGTTCTAATGGTCTTTTGGTTGAAATTCGATCTTTTGGTTTAAAAGTAGTCTTGATTAGTTTACCTTTCATACATGCATCACATATGCTATCAACATTCATCCTAGAGATTGGTAAACCACGAACTAACTCAAGATTGACTAGTTTCTTAATAGAGTTAAATGATGTATGACCTAACCTTCGATGCCATAACCATGAGTCAAAATTGGTTGCATTAAGACAAAGTTCATCGGTGGTAAAATGGTTGATATGAAGATAGTAAACATTCTTGGTTCTCTTACCGGTATAGACTAACTCATTGGTTTTGGTACGATAAAGTAAGCACTCTTGGTCATCAAAGCTAAGATAGAATCCAGACTCACATAACTTGCTCATACTTAACAAATTGAAATTTAAACCATTAACAAGATACACACCATCAATGGTTACATGGTTATTACCAATTGACCCAATTTCGACAATCTTACTTTCACGCTCATTACTTCCAAAAATCACTTGGCCTCCTTCAAAAGGTGTAAGATTCTTAAAAACAAAATTGGTTGCTTGTCATGTGATGTGAGCAACCACTATCTATAATCCAAGAATACCCTTTATATGATGAAGCCAAGCATACCTAAGTGTTTTGAGAAAGACATGCAATTATTGTTTTGAAAGAAAAAATCTCTGTTTTAGGTTTTGCTTTTGAGATACTCAAGATTAGTTTTAGTTTGATTTAAGAGTTTTAGGAACTCAAACATAAAATTCTTTATGTTTGTTTCTTTTGAAAGGACACTCAAAGGCCATGTGACCATGGTGATTACAATAATTACACACAATATTTGAATTACTTGATATCCAAGGTAATTTTGCACAAGAATGGAAAGTACTACTTTTGTGTTCAAGGTAATTTTTCTTGTGATAATGCCTTTTGGTTTCTATTATCCTAGGTTTTTTTTGGTGTAGAACCTTTTAAAGATGTTGGCCTTAGGCTTACCGTTATAGAATTTTTGAACTTGCTTGGGCTTGTTAATTGTTACAACCCTTTTAATAGTGCCCAAGTAAGCATTATATTTACCTTTGGAGAACTTGTTGTATGAAACATTTTTATTGTATTTAAATGCATGATGAAAGCTTTTTGGTTGAGATTGTTATCTTTTGTGATTGATTGAAGCTGGTGTACAAACTTTAACATAAGAGGATTCAATTTTAGACTTTACTTCACTTTTGGACTCAAGATGATTCAATTTAGATTCTAATTCACAAATTCTCTTCAAAAGTACACTGATCTCTTCATCCTTTTTTATCTAGATTTATCCTTGCTTTATCATATTTGACTCTCAATTCATATTCACTAAGGATAGCTTGATCATCATACAAATATTTTCCATTCTTGGATATAGACCTTATGCTTAAGCTACTTGAGTTTAGATGTACCTCTCCTAGTGAGTTAGATGAAGATGTGGTTATAATTTCTCTTTCTTCAAGGTATTCATCATTAACTTTGGTGAAGATTTGAGCAGCTTCATCATTTAATCCATCTTTTACTTTGCCTTCAACAATTTACTCTTGCACCGAGATGTTATCCTTCTTTTGTAAGATAGTTGTAGATTAAACCTTTTGGTCCACTACACTTGAATCACACTTGTTAGAACTAGTATCCTCTTTAAATGCATTTTCAAGAATATACCATATTTCATATGCAATGTTAGAATCAACAAGTATTCCCTTATGGACTCATCCACAAAATTCAATATGAGATAAGAAGCATAACTATTGTCTAAGGTCCTAGAGGGTGAATCCTTGATGGCATAGAAGTTTTCTTTGTCAAGTGTGTACAAAAGATCATTTCCACTAAGATATTCTTGCATTGCCTTTTTCCAAAATTCAAAATTTCTATTTCGCAAGAGTTTAAGGGGTTCAACCATAATGTCAAGATTCATTTTGGTCAAATTAGCTAGGTATGAACCTGTGGCTCTGATACCAATTGTTAGAATTTGGGGGCTTAAGTAGAAAAGACTAAGGTCAAATAATAGGGTGGAAGCATTTTCAATCAACAATTACAATTCAAGCTTTTAGACCTTAATCACCAGAAATAAAATTTCAGCAAACATGTTCTAAGAATAATAGAGCAATTCACAAATCAACAAACAACAAGAACAATAAAGAGAGAGAGTAAAGGGCAAGAGAAATCAAGAGAACCCAAGAACATGTGATATAATGTGGTTCGGCCTACAAACAAACTAGGCCTACACCCACGGAACTCCCGAAATTGAAACTTTTATTCGGGATCGATTCCACTAACAAATAAGTGTTCTTTACAATTTCGGAACCGATCTTTGATTTATTCTAAACAAACAAACCAATCTTCGATTCCTAGACCAATGCAAGGAGCTACATCACTTTACACTGTAAACGACCCGATTGACTACACAATCAAGGACATGGATGCACTACTTGACAACACAAATGTAGTGCATCAAAGGCTAGAAACTAGTAAAATAAAAGTTCTCGGGTTGACGATTAAACTATAGTAGCTATCCTATGCTCTCAGGTTTAGGTAGCTGAAGGATAAGGCTTTGTTGCTCTCTCTGGTGCTCAACTAAATGCTTGGAAGCTTGTGGGGAGTTTCAGATCACTTCCTGGTTCGTCTCCCTTCATATATATAGGCTGAGCACTTCTTGGAGTCTTGAAACCTTAAAATTTGCCTGAAGCGTGACATAAATCTGCAATGCATTATGGAACTCGTTATAACGGGTTGACAACTTTCCAGAATTGCCCTTCTGTGCTTCTCAGACCGTCTTTTGGGTCATCTTGAGCAAGAACCCATTACAACGGGTTAGGAACCCGTTATAACGGGTGGCAAGGCGTTATAACGCGTCTGGGAAGCATTACTGTAACGCATGGCTATGTGAAAACACCTTCTCTGCTCTGATCTTCTCCTTCTAACCCGTTGTGACGGGTTCATGAAGCATTATGGTAACGCATGGCTCTGTGAAGCCATCTCTTGATGTCTTGAGCATGTCTTGACTTGTGATAAGCATGTTTGAGTCTTTCCAGCATCATGTTGTACTTGTGTTAACCTGCAACTTCAACAAAACTTAATTGTGCAAGGTTAGTACTGATTTGTTTTGCAAATTGTCAAACAAGAGATGAGTTTAATCCAACAATAACGTGGTTCGGCCAACAAACAAACTAGGTCTATATCCACGGGACTCCCAGAACCAAAACTTCCTTCCGGGACCGAATCAACTAAACAATAAGTATTCTTTACAATTGCGGAACCTATGTTTGGTTTCTTCTCAATAAGCAAACCAATCTTAGATTTCTAAACCTATGCAAGGGGCTACACAACTTTACATGGTAAAATGTTTGATTGACTACACAATCAAGGACATGGATGCACTACTTGACAACACAATGCAGTGCACCAAAGGCTAACAAAGCTAGCTAGAATAAGTGTTCTCGGATAGACAATTAGATTATTGTAGCTATCATAAGTCTCTCAGGTTAGGCAGCTATAGGAGAAGGCTTTAGTGATCTTTCTGGTGCTCAATTGTATGCTTGAAAGCTTAGGGAGGGTTTCCGATATCTTTCTGGTTCTTACCCCCAAGATATATATATGCTGAGCACTTTTTGAAGTCTTGGAGTCTTGAATTTAAGCCCTTGCGTTAGAGAATCTTGCAACCCGTTACAAAACAAGTTATAACGGGTCGGCAACTTCCAGAATTGCCCTTCTCTACTTGATTTACTGGCTTTTGGGCCCTCTTGAGCAAGAACTCATTGTGACGGGTTAGTGATGCGTTACAGTAACACATGTCTCTGAAATTCCTTTTCTGCTCCAGCTTTTCTCCTCTTCAACCAGTTGTGACGGGTTGGGCACCCGTTATGACAGGTTGGGCATGTTAGAATGATTGGGGGTACTAAGGTCAAGTGATAGTGCGGAAGCGTTTACAACAATTACAATTCAAGCTTTTAGACATTAATCACCTAGCTAAAATTTTCAGCAAGCAAGTACTAAGAACAATTGAGCAAATCAAAATAACAGAGTGCAAGAATAGTAAAGAGAGAGTAAAGAGCAAGATAGATCAAGAGAACATAAGAACAATTGATATAACGTGGTTCGGTCTACTATGTGATGTGCACATATGTGCATCATATGTGATGTGCACATCATATGATGCACATCACTACATTTTCTCCCTTTTTGCAAAGTATGGAAACAATCTCTATTATAAAAAGCTCCACTTGAATTTTAGCATACGTTTATAAACAAGTCAAGTTTTAAATTTTGCTCCCCCTTAATGATATAAGTTTTATAATTAAAGCACAAGTCATCATTTTCAATTAAGATTTGCAATTTTCAAGAGTAGAAAGGAGCAATAATTAAGAGACATATCACAATATATATGCAAGAAACAAAGCATAAAAGATGCACATAAACATATTAATAGTCTACAAATATGTAAAAAACAAGTCTTCAACGGAGCATAGCAAATTACAACTTAAGAAATTCTAATTACTACAAGATGTTGCGCTCTCTCTGACATAGTCTACAAATTGTCTTCCTCATGCAAGGGACCCCAAAACCCATATCTCTCAATCCAAGATGCTCGATATTGTTCTTGGAAAGAATCGGTCTCATCCAACCTTTCATCTGCTCTTCTATAGTACTCCATCTTATGCAATGTAAGATCATGTAATTGGTTTGAAAGTTGTTGCACGTCGCTAGTGTGAAACTTGTAGGTTGAGGAGGTCTTGGAAATGTATTGTCTTGTTGTTGTGGTTGTGCTTGAGGTTGATGTTGGGGTGGTGGCTCGAATAACACATTCTCCATTGGTTTCGGTCTTCGAGGACTAGGTGGAGGATGAGATGAACTTGCTTCTTTTCTCCTTTTCCTTTCGGGTACTTGGTTATCCATTGAGCATCAAAGCACAATCATCCGGGTTATCCCATTGGTTTGGTGCCACATTAGGTGCTAAAATCCATTGATTTACCTTGTACTTTTTACTTGATTCCAAAAAATGCCCTTTTTTGACCCATCCAATTGTATCAAGTATATCAACAAGGTTGTCGGGTTTAAAAGCCGGTTGATTATTTCTAGGAATTCTTAGGCCGACATGGGTCATGATTTGAGTTAAGAGATGAGGATAAGGTAAAGACTTATTTGCATTGGTAAAGGCAAATCTATAGTTGAAGATAATGTATGAGATTTGAACAACCTTATCATAGCACACCAAATGCCTAAACAAGTACATGGCATTCATCTCCAAATTGGTTTTAATCTTGCTTTTAGGAGTTAAGATGTTGTTAATGAAAAGGAAAGTCAATCGATAAATGGCTGGAAGATGGGTAACGATAAGTTTTTTCTTGTGGATTATTTGCCCCAAACTAACTCCTGTAGTCAAAGTGATTGGCATCGATTGGGCAAATTTTTAATGGATACACTTCTTCTCTAACATTTGAAATACCAAAAACTTCACAAAGGGTATTAATGATTATGGGTATTTCTTGTCCACAAATATAGGTAGTAACACCCCATGGCTGGCTTGTAGGTTTCATATTGGCATATATAACTCGAGTTGGCAACTCTTGGTACATAAGGTCACACTCTATGATTTGTTGTCATTGCAAAAATTCAATGTAATCTTGGATAATTATCCAAGGTTGACCGGCTAACTTGTTTTCATCATTGGTTTTGAGATCTTACGATTTCAAAATTTGTTTTGAAAACCATTGAAGTCCTTAGGAGTTCGGAACAAAAACCAGTTTGTGGATGAGATCTCCATGGGATTTTGTCTTCCAATCGGCCTTTAAGACTCTTCTTTAGATGTCATTTGTTTTCCTTTCCTAGGCCTCAATAATCTTTCACATGCTTGCTGCCCAGAACCTTCACCTTCCTCGATTTGAACTCTTTCTTGAATCGGGTTAGTCTTCTTCTTGGCTACTAACTTATGGGATTTTGGAGGACTTGATGCCATAAGGAAGAATATGGCAAGGATTGTTGAAAAAATCATTTTGGCTTGAGAGAGAAGAAGGGAATTGGTTGAAGTTGGAGTTGGAGTTTTCTGGAGTGTAAGTTTGCTTAGTACTGCTGGGAAAGTGAATTTCACTCCAAGGGATGCAAATGATGAGGTTTGGAGAGGAAGAAAGGTATTAAATATGTAGTTTCTGCTCTCATGTTACAGCAACCCATTGTAACGGGTTACCCACCCGTTACAACGGGTTTCCAACCGTTATAAAGGTTCTATCTCCTTTCTGCTGTAATGCAACCCATATATAAACCTCCAACAGCTAGTTTTTTATCCTCTAGCCCATTATAACGGATTCCCAGCCATTATAACGACTCCCTGACCCGTTGTAATTGGTCCCATAATGCAAGCACCTATTTTTGCATTTAATTGTGTTTTAATTTGTTGCTATGCTCCAAATTTGGTCTTTGATATTAATAGGGCATAGTTCAGTTGTCCTATAATGTTTAAACTCATACAAATGCTAAGAATGAGTTATGATTTCGATATAAAGATCAATTATGATTCACAAAACATATAGTTCAATCAAAAGGATATTGAATTATACATTTTGCTACATGACTCCCCCTCAATATAATATACAAAAAGGAAATCAAATTGGGGAAGTCTAGTGACTCTCTAGACAATTGGTTTGGTACCACTTGTGCTTGGAAGAGCAAGTGGTTCCAAAAACTTTCCTTTTTCTAAAACGACAAAAAGGTTCTTGATGTTCAACTTTCAAACAAAACAGACAAAAGGTTGTCATGGAGTTAATATTGCTATGATCATGGTTATCATTGTTAATTGGTCTCCAATGGTTCATCACTAATCTATATTTATCATGTAAATTCCTTATGTGTCTTGGATTAGGTGTTGATTGGTAGACACTATTGTAATTCTTTCTTTGAAAATTGCTATTGAGATTCTTATGACCATTTATCATATTTCTAGGGTTATGTCTTGGTTGAAAAGCACCATTATACCTTTTTCTTTGAAAATTGTTACCCAAGTTTCTTGTTCTTATGTAGTTCATGAAATTTATCATACCTATTCTTAACATAAAGCTTTGGTGGTTGAGCTCTATGTTGGTTGATAATCCTATAATAATTTCTAAACTTAGGTTTGTTTACCACCTTTCTAGAATTAGGTTTAGTGAACTTGGTTTCCTTAATGTATCTCTTGCTATACATATAAGCATTATTTTTAGCTCGAGTAGGTTTGTTATTTGACTTAGGTTGCTTTTCAATTTTAGAAGGATGTTCCTTTACGAAGCCAAGACCGATCTTATCATGTGGACCTTAACCAATATACATCTTATCATAGTCAATTTTAGTGTCATGATTTGAAGATTTAATAAACTTAATAAATTTAGAAGCCAAAGGATGTGCTTCTTTTAATTTATTTTCTTATTGACTTTGGTCTCAAGGTCATTAACCTTAATGTGTAGCAATTCAATCTTAGACTTAAGATCATTGATCATAGCATCTTTAACATCCATAGACTTTTTGGACTATCAAGCAACTCATTAAGCTTAGTCACATTAAATGGCTCTTGATCTTTATCCAAATCACAAGACTCATCATCACTAGACTCATCATGATACTTAGAGAGATCAAATACTATTGTATTAGCTCGGCTAGGGGTCTCTATTACTTGAGCACTTGTAGTCTTAACCTTTGGTTGAGTTGTCTTCTCTTGTACACAAGCATATACTCTTGCAAGATTCAAAGGTTTCTCTATCTTCTTGGTGGAGTCTATCGTAGGAATGCATATCGACTTTTCACCCCTCATTAAGGATTATTTTTGCTCTCTAGCATAGTCATCCTTAGCTTGAGCCATTCGTTTTATGATGCAGATCTTCTCTGGGTTCGTCTTGCTTGTTCATGTATAACTTCAAGAGCTATTTTCATACACGTCCTTAGTTTCTTTCCGATGAGGGCTAGCCTGTTTTCAACTTCTCCTTCCCCGAGGTTAACTTCCTCTTTCTCATCTTCACTTTCTTTGAATTCACTTAACCAAGTTGCTTGCATTTCTTTCTTGTGAGTTCTCTTGAAACGTCCTTCTTGTGGTCTTCTCCTTTGAGGAAAGATGACATACCAATTTTGAATGCTATGTCCCTCATTGTTACAAGATAATCACACTACCTTCTTACCTTGAACCAATCTCTCCTCATTTACTTTCTTTTCAAATTCGATGCATCCTTTCACTAGTTTGGTGAGAATGTCTTTGTCCTTGAAGAGTACTTCATGGAGTTTTTGATAGACAACTTCACTTGATTCGAATTTGTAAGATAGATTGTATGAAGATTGTGCGAGCGAGGCCAATGATTTGTTGAGGTTGAGCACTTTACTTCCTTATGGTTTTCCTCATGTGAGAAAAGTTGTGCATACACCTCTTCAGGTTGATAGGTAAGTCATTTGGCATGTAAAGGTTTGATTGAGCTCACGACACCATCACATCCGAGCTTCTTGGACACCATCCTTAAGAGCTTACCTACAAAATCTTCATCACAAATATTAGATCATACTTCAACAAATTCGTTTCTTAAAGATATAAGTCTACGGTAAAGGTTTTCAAAAGACTCGTTTTCTTCAAACTTCATGTTTTCTAATTTTGTTGCTAACCCAACTTTACGAGTCTTTTTCATGTGTTCATTTCCCTCATATCTAAAAACTAGAGCATTCCAAATATCTTTGGCATTTAAGGAGTGAGTGAGGGATATGCAATAGTCTAATGAAAAATCTAAGTATAGTGTTCATGGCATTGTCATTTGCATATTTGAGTTCTTTGGACTCTTTGGTTAGGGTTGCACCATCAATTTCATATTTTGGTGTCCAACCATTCTCTACAACCTTCCAAACCTCAAGTAGACTAAGGTAGTTTACCATACATCTCTTCCAAAAGGAAAAATTCTACAACCTACACCAAAAATTGGTGGTTCTTTCACAAACTTCAATTGTGCCATTTTTCACAAGACAAGGTCAAGAACTATCAAGATTTTGACAATTAGCTAGGTATGAATCCGTGTGCTCTGATTCCAATTGTTAGAATGATTTGGGGGGGGGGGGGGTCCTAAGGTCAAGTGTTAGTGCGGAAGCGTTTACAACAATTACAATTCAAGTTTTTAGATCTTAATCATCTAGCTAAATTTTTTAGCAAGCGAGTACTAAGAGCAATTGAGAAAATCAAAATAAAAAAGTGCAAGAATAATAAAGAGAGAGAGTAAAGAGCAAGAGAGATCAAGAGAACACACGATATAACGTGGTTCGATCTACAAACAAACTAGGCCTACATCCACGGGACTCCCGAAATCAAAACTTCCTTCCGGGACAGATTCCACTAAACAATAAGTGTTCTTTACAATTGTTGAACCTATCTCTGGTTTCTTCTCAATAAGCAAACCAATTTTAGGTTTCTAAACCTATGCAAGGGGCTACACCACTCTATAAGGAAAAAAGGTTCGATTGAATACACAATCAAGAACAGGGATGCACTGCTTGACAACACAAATGTAGTGCATCAAAGGCTAGAAACTAGCAAGAAAGAAGTGTTCTCGGATCGATAATTAGATGATTGTAACTATCCTAAATCTCTCAGGTTAGACAGCTGTAGGAGAAGGCTCTAGTGCTCTTTCTGGTGCTCAATTGAGTGCTTGAAAGCTTGGAGGGTTTCAGATATCTGTAAGGTTCGTATCCCCAAGATGTATATAGGTTGAGCACATCTTGAAGTTTTGAAGTCTTGATTTTGGCCTCATGCGTTACATAACCCATTATAACGAGTTGACGCCTTTCCAGAAATGCCCTTTTGTGCTTCTTCCACTGACTTATGGGCCATCTTGAGCAGTAACTATTGTGACGGGCTGGGGACCTATTATGACGTGTTGGGAACCCGTCGTGACGGGTCTATGATGCATTACAGCAACGCATGGCTCTATAAAATCCTCTATGCTCAAGCTCTTCTCCTCTTGAACCCGTTGTGACGGGTTGAGCATGCGTTATGGTAACGCAAGACTCTGGAAACTTTAGGTTACTATAGAGCACTTAATGGAAAATTTAATGAAGTAAACAATTATAACACTTTAGGTTACTCTAGACCAAATAAATTCATCAAACCCTAGTGCTCCAAGGCTTTCCAAGGACCAATCCGTGTGCTCCAAGGCTCATAATGCTTCAAGATTCATCGCCTTGTCATGGTTTGCTTTGCCTTGCACATTTTGCGTACCTAGACGAAATATCTCAACAAATATTGAGCAACTTCCTTGGTTTGAAAATTTGTTTTACAACTTGTCAAACCTGTTGTATTGAGCAACTTCCTTGGTTTGAAAATTTGCAAATGAATGCAATCTAACATGTCTTTTGTTGAGATTATGTGTGTAGGTACACAATACGTGCAAGACAAAGCAAGGCATGACAAGATGATGCATGGTGAAGCATCTTGGAGCCCTTAGAGCACTAGGACTTGGTTCTTGGATGCATAAGATAGAATTTTCTATTTCTAGGTTTTTAATTTCAGGGATTTCGGCTTTGGAATCAGTTGAAACAAGTCAAAGTAGTGCATATCGATGCATATCGATATATCAATGTTGCCTATCGATATATTGATATATGGGGCAATCAGTTGGATGGCTAAGAATAGAAAATCAGACATGACAATCTATTTCAGAACCATATCGATGCATCAATTTCATACCGATTGTCCTATCGATATATCGATGTACCATATCAATATTCGATATCCCTTCTTAGCAGACTCGTTTTTGGCTAAGTCAGGAGATAACTTTTTGAGGGGACCGTCACAGTTAAATCATCATATTGATTTAACTATCGATATATCGATATACCCTATGTTTCATGGGTGCGGGTGTGGGTATCGTATCTGATACGATGCAGGTACAACGATACGTCATTTTAAAAAACAAGGAAACAACATAGTAGATATAAAATAAAAAAATCACATTATGTATTAAAATATTTTAGGAAAAATAATATTTCAATAAAATCACAATTTTATAATAAATGATATATATTATAAGAGAATTTATATAATTTATAACACTTATTGTGAGGTGTTTCACTTGCCAGTTTAATTTCCTTGCCATTTTACTCCTCAGAAGTGGTGCACCGATCTTCTATTGCTACGAATATGCGAATTATACCCATATCTCGCGAATTATACACGAATCTTGACCGAATCTGCTGGTCAAAATACGATACGCCACATGGAGTATCGGATGTGTATCGCACGCGTATCACATGTGAATCTGTATAGGATATGTATCTGATACGGGGTGCAGCGGGTTTTCAGAATATTCGGGCAACCTAGATATACCCAATCGATATATCGATATGCACGGTAACAAAATTCCTCTGTTTCTATATAGCTATTTAAGGAGCTAATCTCTTTCTCCTCTCCCCAAAAAAACTACCTGCACTCATTCTTACAATCTGAGAGAGATCCAAACCTCCTTTTAGCTTTCCCCAACTAACATCTAATCATCTATTCTATAATCTTTTTGAGATATAGTTTTGACTTGAGAGATTGGGTTCGAAGTGTCGAGATCTTGTGGAAAGATAGTTTCAGGTTCATCCTCCTTTTGATCCCGTTGTGGACAGTTCTTGTAATCCCTTTGTGGATCGTTATTGGATTCGTTAATTGAATCAAGATTCTTAGTTGCACATTTGTTTTATAAAGGAACTAGAATCCACCATTGTAAGTACTTTGTGATAGTGTATCGGTCCCTGTGGGCACCTTTTTTGCCGCCCTCGTCCGGCTAGGAAGCGAGGAGCATGAAGAAAGAGTGTACATGTCACTCTGAGCGCGTGTGGACCTCGGGAGGTTTGGGATGCAAGTGTTCAGGGTTTTGTTTGTACCATGAGGTTTCGGGAATCGATAGTACTAGTCTGGCGCAAACCCCAGCCATTATTTACACTAGGGGTTACCTCGATACCTATGATTAATAAGTAGTGCTAGGTTGAGTCGTATGGGCTAGACGAAGGCGGTCTATTACTGATTGGTTGGGTTAGAGGTGACCTTTCTTGAAAGGCATCAGCCCTCAAGGTTGTTCAGGATTGTTTCGAAAATGGGTCATACGACGTCATGCGGCTTGATGTGTCGTCGTTCACATGCGTCATGCGGCGAAGTCATGCATCATGTGTCATGTGGTGGAGCGACGTCATGCGTCATGTAGCGAAGTCATGCGTCATGCAACGGCGTCATGCGTCATGCAACGGCGTCATGTGTCATGCGACAGAGTAGTGTCGTGTGTCGTGCGTCATGCGCCATGCGTCATTATGTGGCATGCAGCTGGCAACGGCGGAACAACGTCACGAGACGTGCAGCGGTAGAGCGTCATGCGACATCATGTGTCATACGTCATGCATCATGCGCGCAACGGCAAAGCGGCATCATGCCTCGTGCGCCATGCGGCGAAGCGACGTGATGGTTCTTGCAGCGACAACGCGACGTCATGTGCCTTGCAGCGGTGGAGCGGTGTCAGGTGGCTTGCGACGACGTCATGCGTCAGGTGTCATGCATCATGCAGCGTGTGATGACACTGTTGTTGCTCCCTTCCATCCCGTGCTGACTTTGAATGTAGTTATTTTATCCGTACCTTTAGCGGATTTGCTCGAAATTGGTCTCGTTGGATAGAGGGGTGACTCTCTTTCTAACGAGACCTTACGCGTGCGTCATAACAGTTTATCCCTAGGATACGCGCGAATATAGGCATCTGATACACAACTTTGGGTACTTAGCCGACTTTAAGTGGCTAAGCAGAAATCTTTTCTGTGTGCCAAATTTGGACTTGATTATTTCGGCATGTGTTAAGCGGATTTATCATATTTGATTTTGTTGAACTGAGGAGGTGACAGTCTCTCTAACTATCCCTTGCGCTTATTATGCGTCATATTGGTTTAGCCCCGAGATATGCACGAATATAGCTACCCGATAAATAACTCTGGGTACTTTGCCAATTTTCAGATGTTAAGAAGAAATCCTTTCTGTCTGCCAAATTTGGACTTGATTATTTCAACATCCCTTAAGCGTATTTGTTCAAATTTGATCTTATTGAATAGAAGAGGTGACGCTCTCTGTAACGATTCCTTACGCCAATTGTGCGTCATAGCGGTTTAGCCTAGAGATGCACACAAGTTCAGCTAGTTCATACACAACCCTGTGGTACTTGTGTTGACCTCCTCTGGTTGCTCACTCCGGGAGTCGATTGGACGCAATCGGGCCACACAATCATATTGAGAGAAGTCATCGCATAAAGGATTACGTTAACCTCTACCCAAAAATTCTTTATTTGTTGTTTAGTTTAATTTGGTTTACTCTTTATTTGTGCTTCAAATTTGAGAAAAAACATCCAAAGTGTGCGTACTCATGCGCTGATATGGTTTTCGAGTAAGACGCTTTCAAGGTTCTGAATAATGAGCAATCTGTATTATTTGGCGGACTGATAGTACGCATTATGTACTTTTTACCGAGACTTTATTTGGTTCCCGACTCATTATGGTTTTTGTTTTGTATGCGTTTGAAGTTTAAGGAAAATCATTTTAATGTTTTATACAACATAATTGTTGTCCTATATAACTTATCTTTTAACTTTTGTGGGACTTTTTTCATATAGGATGCGAGATGTTCGTCGCCATTTTATCCAACCCGCTCCATCACATGGTCTAGATCCAATCTAGAATGAAAAATGAGATGAAATGAGGAGAGAGAAGGTGATCAAGAATAAATATCAAAGGAATAGCATCCAATGTGAAATTACTATCCAACATCTACATCACATGGTCTAGATCCAATCTAGAATGGGATGGATGGTAATTACTCCATCCCTTGGTCCAATGGACCATTGGTCTATTCAATAAGTTTTTCCCTTCCTCAAGCCATCTCCTACCCCAAGGTTGCAAACTATTTACAACAATTGTCATTCCTCCATTTGACCAAGTTTAACCACGTCCATCCCCATTGACCAGCCTTTGATCATGTTGGACAAATGTCTAAGATACCTCCAAATCATCCCAAACCAACGTACATAATCATATTGTACTATGGTACATTAATTGCGATCGTTACCAATTCCAAATTGATTATAATTAAACCATCTAAAATATTTATTTTGTTATCTTTGAATAATTAATTCATATATCTCCATACATAATTAATTAATATGTGCAACATTAATTCATATATCTCCATACATAATTATTTTTCTTTGCTCTTAAATAATCCACTTGATTAATCTGTACATCCAATATACAACTCTACAATTTAGTGATTATTTCCTTCTCATTCAATTGCGTTGAATGAATTAAAGTCATATGTCATATATGCATTTTAATTCCATGACTTACTTGACATCATCATCATATGAGGTCTCAAAGTATCAATATATTTAAGTGTGACCTTTAGAATTCTACATTGTGTTGGTAGTAATGTTTAAAACTTCTTTAAAACTTTACAAGTTACTAGAGGTGCCTAGCATGTGCATAGTAACTACCCAATCAATATAGACAGAATGTCTTGATCATAATAAGAAATCATATTGCTCGTATCCAATTCTATGTCTCATGATATCAAGTAATAAGTTACAATCATTTTCTTATAGACATACACTTTTACTTGATATATCAAAACATGATTATGATATATAATTAAGTCCTTAATCATATTACATGCATTATAATCACATTTTCACCAAGGAGCCCAGCGATATCATCACTTGTATATTCCAAATACACAAAAGACGTATAATCATATTGATGCTTTAGAACTTCTGATAGGTAGTACTATATTATAATAACACCTTTATAACTTCCGGTTAATACGAGTTTTTGGTGTTATTAATAATAAGTATTTTTCTTACGAGAAAACTAAACATCTTAGATTTATCAATTGAGTACTCATCTTAACGAGTATAAAAACTCGTCCGTGTCCAACAGGGCACGGCTATAGATAATTTGCACCATTGATTAAAAAATACTTTCAATCTTAACCTTTGTTTTTCTGTAGAGATTAAATATAACAAGTTATTTCGTGAATAGTGTGTAGAGAATTATTTTCTTGACACGTTATTGATATGTAACTTCTTTAATTTTCATTGTGTTTTCATATGAAATCTCAATGACAATGATTACATATTTATTAATGTTTTGTCATTTAATACATACGGAAAATGAAGAGTCTTCATATGTATATTTCATAAAACCACATAAAGTCATATGTATTTAATTTCATATCATATGCTTATAAAATCAAATAATTAAAATCATATTTGATATGCATTATATCATCCTATGTATATAAAACCATACAAATCATATTACATTTATATTTTTCATATCGCATGTATACATATAATATAAAACAACATAAAATCAACTTATGTATATATTTTAACATGATGTGCATATATAATTATAATATGTGTATATTTTTCATATCAGAAAAATAAAAAATGTAATGTATATGAAAATAAAGAGTCACATTTATAAAAATCATACGATGTCTTACATTACATACAATAAATCATATTTTGCGTATATTTTTCATATCATGTGTATATAATTTATATAACTCATATGTATATTATATAATTTATATAATTATTTTTATATCACATGCATAAATATAGATAAAATTTATGCATATATATATATATTATCAAATTTAATTAGATTGAGCGAAGCTCAAATTTCATTCTAGTGAATATAAATGACTATGAATCTTATTCATATATTTCATATCATAGTCATCTAGTGTCTTGTCCTCTAACAAGTACCCATGAGATTAAACATATAACCTTTATCCTTTGATCTATGAAACGTGATCAACATTTAATCATCGTGATAATTTTATAATGGTAATTAGAGTACCTTGCTAATTATCATTGGTTAGAGATACTTAGAGTTTTATCATTCTTGACAACAATGTTTCATAATTCAAGTTCTTGACTTTTAGAATGAACTATAATGGTATAACTCAGAATACAAATGACGCATATCATCAATTATCAACTCAAATGCAAAAATCAACTTTCGGTCCTAAGACACATACACCTTCATTGTCATACAATTTCTGCAAGTCAATGAATATCACGTGTAGATTCTTCTTAGGCTCTATATCTCTCTATAAGTTGTCTTATCAAAAAATCACCTCGTAGTTGATCGCCAGACATAAAATCAAATTGATTTTCGTAACACTCGTCATCTTTCTCAAATGATGATGATATTTACGTCCTCTTCAATTTTTATGAATTTGTGAAAAGAAATTAGAATCGGGTGATGCTTCTTGCTTTTAGAAAAATAAAAAGTGTGAGCAGTGCAAAAAAGAGGCAAATAGTGTTATAGTATAAACAGTGAGATGCCTGTCTTCGATCTCGCAACATAACTATTTAATGAACCTTATGTTTTACCAAGCCTAACAATACGTTTCATTCTACTTACTGAAGGTAGCAATATAATCTTTCTATAAACTATAGTTTAACTTCAGAGATTACATTGAATAGCGTAGAATTTTGAAGAGGTGTGCAAGTAAAATGTGAACACCCACAACGGATTTTAAAGTAAACCAAAGGTACTTGATCGCCATGACGCCATATCTATGTGCAAGCAACGAATTTTTCTAGGAGTTTTACGTTTTTTATTTAATTAAAGGAAATATGAACCAACAAGCATAAAAGAAAATAAAAAAGATGCACATAAAATAAGCAGGATAAGGAGTTTTCAGATACACCTTGAACAAACATAAGGAAGAAAAGCCATTTGAACTCAAAATTTGCACTAATCAACACTGAAGCATATTTACAGATTATGTACGAATGAAAAAAAATTTCTACAAACCCATCAAAGAATGCACAAGCATAAACAAGACCTATATTCATGACTGTATGTACATCACAAGCAAGGAACAACAAAAAGAATGAATGAAATTGCTGACAAGCTACACAAACTAAAAAAACAAAAAAATTAAGACGTACAATGTACAGGTAAAGGCAAGGTTGCTGTTTCCCGATGCACAGCCTTGAGAAGTGAAACAAATTTCAACAGTGCGTCTTGAGAAAACCACTGCAGCCTCCATTTTTGGATGTGAACAAATTCATTTCCTTCCTGATTCTTTCCTATTTGATTGTTGCTATTAAGCACTTGATCATCAGGATTACTCTCCACAATCAAAGTCATGCGTTTGTTATGATATAGATCCATGACCTAAAAATTTTGATGACATTAGTCGAAGTAAATTAGCATTGTAACGATTTTCTTTTTGGTAAAGAAGTCAACAAATGAAGAACAGAAAAGGAGAATACTAGTTCTAGAATGTTCCTGATGGAGCAGCATGAATCACGTGAGTAGTATGGAGTGGATGACGAAGGCATAGAAGATGATGGCGGCAGCGGTGGCGGTGGCGGTGGTGGTCGTGATGATGTGATTGGACTGAGAAAAGAACCAAAGCAAACAACATCCTCTATACACAAGAGAACACATCCATTTATCACAAAAATAGACCTTTCCACCCATGATCCCCCTGATTGAAATAAACAAGTGCATCTCAGAGACGAGCATTACAATCTGGTTTGAAAAAGGACCTAAAAGATTTGACATAGTTTACCTTCACTATCATCTTTCCAAAATAACAAAGGGGAATATAGTTGAATCCCCATCTTCAAATCAGTGCATATTTCTTTTTCAAGCAATTTGACCTGGATTTGCTCCCAACTGATATGCAAATTGAAAAGTAAACAATGAGCTTATGACTAGAAACTAACAGCTTGGCATTTAACATTTGGACCTACATTGATACAACAACATCAAAGCTTTTAGTCCCAAATAAATTAAAGTAGGCTAGAAATGAAATCCATCTGAAATATAATAAATAGTAAAATAGTAGTAAAAATAGTAGTAGTAATAAATAATAAGGAGCAATGATATGGTAATATGCATAATACACCCTCTTTCGTACTATGCGGCTATTAATTTGTTCAATAAATTGAAATTTAAGTTGCTCAATAGATTCTTCATAACAAAATATTGTAGGAAATCAAATTTCGTGATTTTTAAAACATTTTTGCTATTTTTTAAATATTTTTTTAAAACAGCTCAGATTTAATATTATAAAAGTGTCATTTATGGACGGCTTTTAAAAAATATTTAAAAATAGTAAGAAAGCTCTAAAAATCATAAAATTTTATTTCCTACAAGATTTTGATATGAAGAATTTATTAAGCAACTTAAATCTCAATTTATTAAGCAAATTAAACATGCACAGCCTACGGAAGAGGGTGTACTAAGCATATTACCATATATTCTTGCTCATACTAATAATACTAATAATAATAATAAACTATTCTATAAATCATAAGTTTAGCCCTATGTCGCTAATCCTGTACTAAAGTCGTATAACTATATCACTACAATTTTTTTTAAAGGACATGCAAAGTAGACGCTACAAACATGTCTGGTCGTTAGTGACAACTAGTAAGAATATGGTACTTTTATATTATAGACATGTATGTTCTAAAGAAAACTTATTCTTGGATCCCCTATATTTATGCAAATAGTACCATTATGACACCAATAATTCCATAATAAATACTATATATAAAGTTTGCTCAGTATCGGCGTGTCCAATTTTTCTGACACTCCGATACGTCATTTTGCTATTCAATTTGCATTGTACGTATGTTCAGGTTATCGGACACACGACACATCATTAATGAGACACCATTAATTTCACGTCATTAATTTCACGCGATTAATTTCAATATAAATCATTAATAACATTAATTTCACGCCATTAATGTTCACGCCTTACTTATTTCAGTATAAATCATTAATAACATTAATTTCACGTCATTAAGAAATATGTATGATATTTATTATATAACTTTACAGTGAAACAATATTATTTAACAAAAAGATTGAAGTTAGTATAATTACGCCATTTATTTTTCTAATACAAAAGGTTTCTTCTTAAAAAAACAAGCGGCGGTACGCCACGATGCAATTTCTAGTTTTAATATAATTGTTGCATTTCATATTAATATTCATATAGTATTTGACCCCTATTAACAAAATTTTGACTCCGCATTTGAGTGCTCTCAGCTCATGTGCATATAGTGAATCTAATAACATACACATGCAGAAACAATCCTTGTCATTCATTACACTTTAGTTGGTATATCTATTTTTTATCCCTTTTTTTCCTGGTGTCAGGGTGTGTAGGTTCTTTTTTTTCCCTGGAGAGGGGTTGGGTGGATTCAACATTACTGCACCTACTTTGAAAATTTCTGTATTAGTTTCTTACAGCATGACTGAAAACCAAACAAAACCTCAGCCTGCAAGACTTGATATTTGATAACAATGAAATTCCATCAGGCATTAAATTTAATGCAACTTCACAAAAGTAAATAGAAGTATTTGTCAGAATTGAAGCGATCACCTTTGCAGTGAAATCCCACTATCAAAGGACGGTGAACTGCAGATCTGTAAGAGAGAGAAAATGTCCTGTGCTTTCTCAATAGCTCTTGTCAATAACAAGTAATTTGTGTCATCCATCATATGCATTCTACATGGACAAGAGCATGTATGAACAAAGGTACATGAAAAAAAAAACCTCATGAGATACAATCTGCATAGCATTGTTTTGTCATTGCCAAAACATTTTACTATCTGTATAGTGCCAAAAACAAACAACTACACAATAGTATACAGCAGAACAAAGGGTACATGACAAATAACTAGTTCGAGAGAGGGAGGGTGGTGGCTGGTAGTTTTGAGAAATCAAAAGTCAAAACCATTATAACAAAAAAGAATTACACTACAAGAGATATTGAATAATACCTCAAAGCTTGGAGACCTAACCCAACCACAACCAGTTTTACATCCTCAAGCTTATAGCTTACCAAAACTTCTGGGAGAGTTTCTGTTAAACAATAACAAAGTTTCTCAGATATCTGATTTCAAACAGTGCTGATAAACTAACAACAGATCACAAAAGGTATAGACATCAAATTAGAAACTAGCAAGATACTAGCAAAACATCTTTAACTTGAGGCCTATTACATAAAATGGATACCTCTTAAAACAGTTACAGATATTTATACAACAATGCTATTAGACCAGACAATTCTATTCTATTAATAGAAAAGGAGAAATGAAAAGAATGAGACAAAAAGTATAATTAAAACCAACCTCTTGCACTAGGAGTAGCGTCCTCCATCACTATTAGATACAACTTGTTCCTAGAACTTCGTAGCAATCCAAGTTTTCTGCACAAAGTCAGGAGACAACATGTTATAAGAAAACCCTACAAGGAGAAAATTCTGCAGAGAACGTTGAAACCCAGTGGTTTTGGCTAGGCAATAAACCAGTGTCCTTTCTTCACACGAAAAGAAAGAGTAGCCTGCATAAAGGGCTATAAAAGAAAAAAAAGTTTTTTTGAACAAATGCAACGAAAACACTAATGCTTCCCAAACAAGTTGGGATAGGCTAGAGATGAAATCAAATCAGAATAATGAAAAACCAACGTAGATAATAATAAAATATGAAAGAGTAGTAGTAGTAGTAGTAACAGTAATAGTAAAATAAGTACCTTAATGCACCTCGCTGCAGCACACAATCACAAAATGTGACATCTTGACAAATCTCTGTGTTGTCAGAATCTGCCACCTTTGTCTGAAAAAAATGTGTGACACTTTCACATAGCTCTCTTTCACATAATGCGTCATCTTCTTCTCCTACTGAAGAACTACATTCACCAGATGCACTCATAACACCTTTACCATTGTTTTTAAAAAGGCTTTCAGTACCTCCATTTTGGCCCTCTGAGAGAGGAACTATCCTTCTCCTAGCCTTTCTCTTTACTTGATCAACCTCCTCATATATTCCGTTACAAGTATCATCCCCATTACACTGTACTGAGTTCATATATACATCTGTATTTGATAGCAGACCATTTTGCGTAACTTCATCATCAGAACTAGTTGCATACAACCCACAAGAGGTATCTTCATCAGAACTAGTTCCCCCGCTGTCCGACCAACCAGTTGAAAGTTGCAGCTCATCAGAGAACATTCTGCTGAGTAAAATGTCCTCCTTGTACTGCGGTGCAGGTGTTGGGTTATCAGTTGAATTCCTTGGTTCCATACAATTAGTAATAGCACCACTTCCCACAGTAACATGGGATCTTAATTCATCTTTGACTAACAGGTCAGAATCCAATGATTGGTCAACCTTTGAAGAGCTTCCATCTAGAAATTTCTTTCCATTTGTGATTGTTACATTAGTGCCATTTGGATCAGCAGATGAATCATCTGAGGCTTGATCCATCCACTCCTTGAATTCTCTTAGCCAATGCACAGACCTCTCTTTCTTCATGTACTCGGCCTTGTTTATCAAGGTTGTTACTGTTGATTCGCAATCACAAACAGATGTATTTCCGTCTTTTCTTAAGTTGGTGTCAGAGTCATTTGCTAGTAATGGTTCCAGCTCAGTGGCCTCTTCGTCACTTGTGTGTTCCTCTATGCAGGCAACTCGTGAACTCCTTTTCTGTAAACAGGAAAAGAAATATATAAGCTTAAATTTGGTTAGGTACTTGAATTCAAATAAATGCAAATAATAAGTGGCATAAACTTAGGTACTATGCCAGAATCTCACATTCTCACTCCCAATGTAGATACTAAATATGTGTACCTGCAATTTTTTCTCTTTCTTTATTGGGGATGGGGGTGCTCGTTTTAGGGTGTAAAACGACAACCAACCCCCCCCCCCCCCCCCCAAAAAAAAAAACACACACACACACACACACCAACAATCAGTGAGATGAAGTCCTACATCATAACAATTTCTCTGCTACAATCCTAGTATTCCAGGTTTAGACTAATCAATCTGACAGCATCAGCTTAATCCAGTAGGGCTCAAGTTACCCAACATCCTGACCAGGTTAGTTTAATCGTCAGGCTAAACTCGGATTGACTAGTTTCACTAATCAATCTAGAAGAGCCTCGGCTTAATCCAGTAGGCTAAAGTTGCCCACCATTACCAGGTTGATTTAATCATATTTGGATATTAATTTGGCCCCATCATGCACAAAAATGGATCTGGATCAGGCTAAACTTGTATTGGCTAGGCAAGTCACTGCCTGCCGCAGTGAAAATGGGGTGTTTGGTAACCCCTTTGTGCAGCGACAAAACCAAAATGATGACAGCAACAATAATACAATACAAACCTTGGTAAGACTCTGGCTGCTCCCATCTTCAGGGTCATCTTTTGCAGGAAAATAAAATCCATAACCAGCTGGCTTCTTGTGTCTGTTAGAAAATATCACATGCCTCTCCCACACCTCTCTGGCAGTGATGTTCTGTTCATCTAACTTTAACTGAAAAGCAATGTAAAACCTCAGAATGTTATCTCTGGCTTATATTAAAAAAGATTCAGTAAAATCTCTGGCTAATATTCAAAAAGATTCAGGAAAATAATTATCTGACAAGAAGAAAAACATCACTCTCTTTACCAGCATATATTTCATTCTTTTTATTAATTCTCATTAATTTATTACTACTTCCTCACATCTTGTAAGTCAAGAATGACATTCCAATCCCCCACTGCTCTAGTACCAAAGAGGTCAGCTCAGTGGTACAAAAAATGCTGGTACAATGTCGAACATGCCAGAATGACATTCCTTGCCCAAAAGTAAAATGACACCAGAAGTAGCTTTCTACTTGAACATAATCTTCACACATATTATAGAAAGATCTGAGATTGGGAAGGACATTGATGAAAGTTCCTCCCAACAACTGGATCCGAAACATGATTATTGGGGTGTTGAAATGTGTTCAAAGTTCAAACTAACTTGCCAGGCCAAAAGAATTGCAAGGGATTTTATTTTAAATGGAATTAGATACAATAATAGCAAAAATTGGAAAATGATGAGCAATTAAATACTTTCACAGGGTCTGGAAAGAAGCTGAACACATGGGCCCTGTACCACCGTGCATAGCAAATGGGGTTCCCTTCCAGCCAAAGGCTCTCTAGCAACAAGAGGCTGCCTAATACTTCCAATTCTGAAAAGCTGGAGATGATATTACAAGAGAGATCGAGGCCTACAAGCGACTTCATATACTCTAGCCCGCGCAATGAAGATAGCGCATTATTTCTCAAGTTGAGTTTAACAATCCGAGAAGAAACCTACAAGGTCACAACAAATGTCGGGTATGTTATTTGAAGGATTGAATAACCGTTATTTTCAACTTGCAGGTGTGCTTTTAAGAAAAGAAGGGATTTGTATGAAATTTGACACTTGATTTGTTTAATTTGCTTGGGACTAAAGGCTTTGTTGTTGTTGTTGTTGAAATCCAATTAATCTATACATTTAAGAACAAATCATTTGAAAATCCATTGTCCAGGTTATCAAAATAATCCATTGGCATGTGACCCCCCTCTTAAGAAATATTTTCCTAGAAATATGGTCCAGAAAACATCTCCCTGGAGTTTAATTACATCCAATAGAAATAATTCAACAATATTAATTGCCAATTGAAAGACCTTAAAACAACAAAAAATATAATTCAGCTCCTTGATTATATCTTTATCAAACTAAAGATTTACATCCCTTTTTCATTGTCACCAAAAAAAATCCGGTAACCTTCATTATAACTTTACCTCAGTTAGCATTGTTATAGACCGAAGTTGATTGAACCCCAGATCTAAGTACTGCAACTTGGCACACTTCTTTAAATTATCAACTTTTGTGAACTGGTTGCGGCTGAGATCTAGGGTTTCAACAGACGAAAGGAGCTGCAATGAATCATCCATCAAAGCCAAATTATTGCATGCACATGAAACAAATGAGAGCCTCTTCCATTTTGGGGAATTATTTATGTCAACAATTCTGCTGGCAAATACATGCCTAAGAGAATCCTAAGCAATGATAATCAAAGAAAAAACATGTTAGATGAATTTAAATTAGTCCATGTTCATACTTACTGTCATGATATGTCCTTGATGTAGCTATTTAGTACTGTTAAAAGTTCAAATCTTAAAAAACTTGTCATAATAGGTTCCTCAGCTATCGTCAGTATCAACTTATCAACATGAATAATATGGTGTCCTCAAGTATTAGATATTGCACTCTGTGCTACAATAGCCAATTGGTTAAACCCTAGTGCTTGAATATTACCTCACTGTTTTTAAAGTTGCAGAGTGGTGATCTGCAAATTCACAAATATTATAAGTATGGGACAGAGAGGTTGCACCACCTAAGCAACAAAAACGGCCACACAATAAGCTTTTTGCTCAGGTTTTATTCTTTCGCTCATGACCCAGTGCTAAAGTGGTTTACAACAGTTACTATATCCACTGGTGATATTAATCTTTTGTTCATTATCCAGTGCTAAATTTCTTTAGATAATGACCATCATGACCATCTGATATCACTGATAAGAGGGTCCAATATGCCTGGTGCAAAACCTTGGTGGGCTAATAGGATTCAAGCATTAACATTTAGATACCAAAAATAACAGACCGTGTACAGTTTTGTTTGCACAAATTATTAGGATGTTTCTGCGTAGAATTTTATTTATCAGAGTAACAAAATGCTTGGATATGTTCAAACATATTTTCACTGAGAAAAACAATGTACAGCTTGCACATTATATGTAAAAAGCTGGTAAAAACTGAGGTTTTGTTGTATACGTATTTTTAGTAATAACTAATAAGTAGACAGAAAGGCTTTACTTGTGATTTGCTATTTTTTCTTATTCCATCAGAAATACTTGTACATGAAGTAACTTGGCAAAAGAATGTTCTCTCAAGCTAGAAGAAAAAATGCAAATTTTTTTTAAAGCATTGGCGGCAGAAAATCAGAGGATTCAAGGCAAGCTCGTAAAGCTAAACTTTTCATGACGAATTCAGTAACTTCTCAATTGCAAAAAGCCTCGTCATTTACTTGAGGACAACATAAATAAAGTACTAGAGTAAAAAGAAAAAAAGAGATCAAGTAATAGAACAAAAATTCCACAAAAATACACCTGCTGCAAAGTAAAACATTTTTTAAAAACAAAATAATGAAAATACTGTTCACATATACTATACCAATTTGAATTATAGCAGCAGAGGAGCAAGCGATCCTAAATCCCCCTAAACAAACAGGTTTCACGATGTAACAACAAGCCATTCCTATGATGCCAATTCCAGACACTTACTTCAAAAAGTGAGATAAAATGTATTTCAACTAGAATAAACTAACAACCATACGAAATCCCCAATTCTTCCAAATTGACCAAGAAAAAAATTAACAAAATCCACTAACCGTAGAATTATGGCAAACTAGTCTTTCCAAAGTATGCCTGAGCTCAAGCAGCCCTTTAGGCTCGGCCGATGATAAGTCACAACCCCGCAATTCCAAGACCTTCAATCTTCTGAAAGGCATGAGAGAGATAGGCGCAGGATCTCTCCTGTTATTCCCCATCCCAGACACTACCTTTAGCGAGGGTAGAAATCCGAGAATCCGTCGCAACTGCTCGAGCGCACGGTGGTCGCCCAAATCAGCCACATAAGATCGGAGGTAGTCAACTGGGGCTATGGAGAGAAGCGTCTCTATCTCTCTCAACGACTCGAGGCGAGAGTGGACGTAGTGGAGCCCGACTGGGTTCAATTTTAGGGTTAGGGTTCCGTCGAGGAGCTGCGCGGCATGGCTGTCGACGAACCGGAACAGGTGGTCGAGGTACCGATCTCCGGATAGAATTGACATGGCCGTGTGCTCTAGGGTTTTAGATTTGAGATGGATTGGTGAACTAGGGTTTGGCGAGAGAGAAGGGTAGAGATGGGATTGGAAGCCATAAGAAGAGAGGGAGAGAGAGAGAGGAGAGGAATGGCGAAGGCGCGAAGCCAGTGCGAGAACGCACGTGTAACGGAATGTGTATTTGGTCGGAAAATTTTAGTAAAGGGTAGGAATGAATTGATTTCAGCTGATGTAAAAGCAACTTAAAAATTTCACGGAGGATTAAGAATGTAAGTATTCGATAATTGATGATTGTGATGTTTATGTTGTGGAGTTTACCTCTCGACGGACTACCGGTGATCGGTGATGACGTTGTGGGGTTTATTTCCTGACAAACTCGGTGACCAGGATGATGTTGTGGGGGTTTACCTCCCGACGGAGGACCAAATGATAGACGGGTGACCGCCTGACCGGTGATGTTGATCAAGATTGGAAGTAAGATATGTTGGAGATGTTTGATCGAATTGAGTGGCAAATCTTTCGGAGGTCATCGGGTCATTTTCACATGCGATAAGATTGGTTGCGAGAACCATGACAACCACAAAGACAAGGACCGGATGATAGACGTCGTCTTAAGGCCCTTTTACCCAGCCAATGCCCCACCCGAAGAGATTGACATGTATGCACGAGCATACATGTTGGACTTGTTCTTTATCGTTATGTTTTCGGACCAGTCCGGATACATTCAGACGATGTTCATTCAGTTTTTTAGGACATTACTGATCCACCAAGATATAGTCGGGGCTCTGCAGTACTTGTGCGTTTGTATTGTGCTATGTGCGACGCATCCGACAATAATAACAAACAAATTAAGGGTTTGTTGATGTTGTTGCAGATGTGTGCCTAAACTCAACTACATATTGGACGACCCAGGGTAAAGTCTTTACCGGATGATATGCCATACGGATTAAGATGGATGGGGCTGACCCACAACTATGGACAAACATCACACTTTATAGGTATTATTCTGACACGGATAACTTTATATTCTTAAATTAAGTAGTAATTTAAATTTTATTGAATTGTTAATTATTTTATATTTAAATAATGTTATAGGTGGCGTTTCGAGCAAATTAAGCAGGATGGTCCAGACTAGTGGCCTTATGATGAAGATGTCTTGGCACTTTTGCCCCTGATATGTAATGATCAAGACCATTTGGTATTTCTCGTTACAGGGGTCTCTGATTTTCTTCTGGATTGTCAAGTGGCACGATCCAGCCCGAGTTGCGCGACAGTTCGGTTTTCAACAAGAAGTACAACCTCTAGTGCCACCACTCAATTTCGATCATCTTCATAAGGTCTGTCATAACAAAAAAAGAGTAAAGGGCGTGATTATGAGATATATCTTGACCCCTACATTCAAACGTGGGCGAATCGCTTGACAAATAACGTTGAATTGGGACACGGTTTTATGAATATCCCTTTGGAACATTACTTGGCATGGTTCAACCGTGATGGGATGCAAACGGTATATTGGCGCGGATCAACTGCTCGAAATGCTTACAATCCCCTAGCACCACAGAGACGTGGGATCGATTGAACCTTCACCATGCAACGAAATTGTGCAAGAACGGTAAATCAAGACAATATTTTTAAAATTTTGGTCAAATAAACTAAAGTACTAACTCAATTTTATTTTCAGGTGCTTTGTAACACCAAACTTGCAAGGAAAGCTATTGGTGTTGTTGCACATAATGTCAATAATGTTGTGAAAACTTTCACGAGAAAAGTTCTTAGAACTTGTCGGGAAACATTCAAGACATCGACCAAGGAGTCCTTCAGAAACTTGATGATGGAATATGGACTGCGAGACGAGGATTTGGAGCCATCACTAGCGGAGGGTTTGCATGTTCAACCCGACATTACGAGTAGTTGCATCAATTGGTTGGCGGCGAGCATGCAAGTCAAATGCCGAAAGCACCATTGTTTAACTGTTCGTACTCACAGCTATCGCAGGCTGGTATATGGGAGACCGGCCAGCGAGCGAGTATGGCCAAGGTCGAACCCGGAGGTCGAGCGTGTGATCGAGTTTGTATTTGGATCTTCTAGCCAAACCGCAAATCCTAAACAAGAGAACATTGATTTTGTGCCATTAAGAAGCACTACTAGAGAGGCCAAAGCACCAACGACTTATACTCCATCCGTTTATGATAATATTGTGGTCGCGATAGGGGTCATACTCGGCGCGATAGGATGGATAAAATTGTATAATATATTTAAGAAGTCAAGCTATTATGTAGTATGTTGTTGTTTTTTAGAACTTAAGAACATGTTGTTTTTGCTAGTTCTTCAGAACTTTAGAACTTGTTGTATTTGCTTGCACAGACAATTTAATTTAACTCAAGTATTAGTTTAAGAATTTGTTTGTTGTGATTGTTGATAGTTATTAATTTTCGTAGCTTAAGTTTTGGTACTTATTAATATACGGATGAAAGGGGTACTGTAAAAAAGAGACAGATGTGCCCAGATTTTAGAAGTGAAAATCATTATTAGGGGTGCAACTATCAGGGGCGGATCCAGGATTTTCGTCAGGGGAGGGCAAAATAACACAGATTTTCAAATATACATGTTTATTTCGCAAAAAAATTTGACAAATCGCACAAATACATTAAATTATTTTGTAATTTTTTTTTCAGGGTGGGGCAAGTATCCGCCCCTGGCAACTATTACTTGTGCTCCTGCTTCTTTCTCTCGCTGAATAGTGGATCGGCTTGTACAATTTAGGGGCGCTAGTATTACTTGCACCCCTATGATGATTTCAAATCTCGATGTTCTCTAGAGTTTCCAACATCGATTTCGCACATGAGTGGCGATTACTTGCGCCCCCAAGAAATTAAAAAAAATGCTCTAGTAGGGAGAATCGAACTCATGCCCTTTCTCAAACTCAAAGCCTCTAACCCAACCCTTCTGCTGCTAGACTATTTTTATTTCTCATAAAATATGATACATATACATCTTCTATTATTTTCATTATTATTTATATTACTTCTGTTACTATTTATGTATTATTAATATTATTTTCATTATTATTTTTTACTTTCATTATTAATTCTGAATTATTAATATTATTTTTATTACTTTCATTATCATTTTAATTACATTCATTGTTAATTATGTATTATTTTTATTATTCTTATTACTATCATTATTATTTTCTTCTTTATGATTTATTTCTATCATTATTTCTTTTATTTTTTGTATTATTATTATTATTATTATTATTATTATTATTATTATTATTATCATTATCATCATCAATATTACTATTATTAAATTCTTTTTACTAATTTTATTCATATTAGTGCTTTAATAATAATAATATTTTTTATTTTAAAACATCTTAGTATTATTATTAATATTACTGTTTTTTAATCATTATTAATAATTTTATTAATGTTAGTATTATTATTATTATTCTCTATAGAAATTTACATCGATGAAGTTTTTTTTCATAACTACTTGTGCTCCTAAGTTTGAACAACAATTATGCCCTACAACTGCAAAAGTAGTGCAAAAGTGTATGGGAATCAGAAAAAATGATTCTAACTAGGGTAACCTTTGGCCCTATCTGTTGAAAAGGTTCATCCTTTGGTCTTTTATGAAAATTTTGTTGGAATTGAGACGTCAAATTCAATAAGTAAAGTTTGGAGTACGTGTTATATGATTAATATATCTCAAACTGTCACCTATGTACGAGGAATAACGTCAGAGATGCTATAAATGTGATAATTTATATAAGGGCATAATACATATTTCGCTAAGATTCTGTGTACGAATATATATATATATATATATATGGAACAATAATGTTAATTAATTATTATTTTTAATGACCGATTATGATTAATTATACTAATACTAGTGTTAATGTAAAGTTAGAAATATTATTTGTGCTAAACCCAAAGGTTTTGGGTCAAAGCCCAAGCATAACCGAAAATCTGCAATACTCTTACGATCACAAAGGTTCCCTCTTGCGACTGCAGGAGATCATGTTATACTTCAAAAGAATCTGCTGAAATTCCAACAGTTTAATTGTGACTACAATAGCCCATCTTTGCGGTCGCAATATCTATCTTTGTGGTGGCAAGAGACTTGGCAGATTTCCTGTCAAGTTTGGATCCAAGTTAATATTGTCCCAATAAGATTTATTGCAATCGCAAGAGACCTACACAAAGGCAGAAAATCTTGCCTTATTTTGCTGATATCTTTCTAACTTGTGTTCCAAACAATACCAAATTTGAGGAACATATTTATAGCAGTAACTATGATAATTTGGAAAAGAATCGGAGAGAATATATCATCAAATATTCCAAATAATATTTGGTATTAATTATTTTATCTTTCCAAGATACGTTTTCACTAGTATACAAGGCGTTGGGTCTCCAAGCATTACCGACATCAAATTATAAGACACATATGATGTGAATTAGCCTCCAATTTTTTCTCCATTACAGAAAGTTATTTCTTGGTTCGTTCGTAATCTTGAAAATAAGTTTGACACCGGTAACTGCTTGGAAGAATTTGCTAGCGCAACATGGTGATGCTCGACCATCTCCAGCGACCCCTCATCAAGAAACTCGTGTACAAGGGATACCGTAGGGATGGAAAGTAAGTAACGCTTTCGTCCTCTTTATTTTACATATTAAATAATTGCACGGAGGTTTTATTTGAATTGCAATTGTTTTATTTTGATTTTCGGTATTTTGACTCAAACCTTAACTATTGAATTGCACCAACCAGTGGTCTCAGAGCCACCTTCATTGCGTTATTTAGGATACTTTCTGGAAATATATCGATTTAATTGTTGCAATTGGTTTTTTGTGCTTTCTAGAAAAACATGTAGAGGAGCAACTACTAATTGTGCTCCAATTAATATGGGCAAAATTAAAGGTTTGATGGAATTCAAACTCAAGTCATTCCAACAATGCACCTAAATCCTTCCGCCACACCATTAGACCATTTGTATTTCTTACAAAATATGAAACAAAAATTGTAATTCAACCATTTTCAATATGAGAATAATTGCATCAAGATAATGTGACTTTTTGCATATTTTCAATGTTAATTTTATTCACTTTTCTTTATATTTTTTCATTATTGTCAATTATTATTGTAGTAATTTCACAATTATTATTATCTTTATTATAACTTATCATTATTGTAATAATTATTATTACTATTATCATTATTATTATTTGTATTATTATTATTGTCATTATATTATTATTATATTTATTATAATTTATCATTATTATTATTAACATGATCTACATATTAACATCTACTTGGAGATTGAATTTTACATTTTTTTATTTTTTTGCTATTTTTTAGAGAGGTAGAAAAATTACAACTTTTGTTGGTCCAGAAATCGTTTGATTAGCAACTTTTCTACCTCTTTAAAAAATAGCAAAACAATTCAAAAAATATAAAATTCAATCTCCAAGTAGATTTCAATATGTATATCATATTCAATGGTTCGAATTGGTCGTTGGAATTTTCAAATTGGATATAACGGATGTGGAGCACGAGCGATTTGGTGCTCCATGGAGCACCCTAGCCTACACATACTTCATTTGTGGGGCAGATTTTATTTTACTCATAATTTTAATTTAAAAATTTTAATATGTATAGGTGTTTATTGATAATTATTCTTGCATTATTTATTTACAAATTTTGGCATAATTTTAAACTGTTCAAAATTATACAGGTTTCACATTGGTGAAAAGTGATTTCTTGAAAAATACAACACAAGTTAAAGTAAATCCTTTCCACTAGTTTCGATGAATTAAACGATGCAGACGACCTAGAGTATCCAGTATATTTTACCTAAATTTTTGCCTAATTTAACGGAGAAGAGCACTGATTTCAGATAGAAATATCTACCATTTCTTGTTTTGTAGAAAAAGGTAATCATCTGCCATAACTATGCATAATGAGTTAATGACCACACATTATAGTACATGGGTACATGATCCACCTTAGGGCAAGCCCAGGCAAGTGTTCGGGCTTGATTTTAAAAAAAATGCGAAATTTAGTGTATTTTTGTTATTTTTGTATTAAAAAAATGAATTTTTAATGATATTTAGTGTATTTGTGTTCGATATTGATATCAAATTCAGTGCCCGAGCTTAATTATGCCCGAGTTTAACTGGACTTCTGAATCAGCCACTTCATGAGTATATATATATAATCCTACAATTTGGAATATGTATTATAATGTATATGACAACTTGATCAGAATGCGAGATTATCATGCTAGGTATAGTTTTGGAAAGTTCTTTACGTGATACATCCAGATCTATTTCCCCACACATATTTGACGATATACACAAACACAAGTTATCTAATCTAATCAAATCTAATATACTCATGGCGCAACATTGCGGGATCGTTCATTTTCATAGTGGAGTGAATAGTGTTTCCATTGTTCACTGCTACAGTAAAATCACTGTTCCCATTTCAACTTTAATATATTTTCCCAAATTCCCCTAAAATCTCATGACGCTGCACTGTCTCTTAAGTCTTGGGAAACTCTAATTAACCCAGCTAATCCAGTTGTCGGCTGTTGCTGCAAGGAGGACAAAAAAGAGAAAAGTGGTACATCCATATACAGTTGTCGCTGGAAGGGAAAAAAGAGAGAGTAAAATCACTGTAGCTTTTTCCAAATTTTTTTTGCCGTTGTTTTTTTTTTGTTTTATTGTTTAAACGGTTATTATAATTTTATTATTGTAATATTTAATCTAATCTAATCTAATACACTCATGACGCAACATGGCGTCGCTGCAAGTCGCATAACGTTAGAGAAATAACGCATGACGCATGACGCATGACGCAAGCCGGATGACGCAAGCCGGATGACGCAAGACGCGTGATGCATGACGCATGACGCATGTCGCATGACGCAAGTCGCAAGTCGCATGACGTTAGAGGAATGACGCATGACGCATGACACATGACGCAAGACGCAAGATGTATGACGCATGTCGCATGACGCATGACGCATGACGCTGCAAGTTGCAAGACGTTAGAGGAATGACGAATGACACATGACGCAAGACGCAAGACGCATGAGGCATGACGCATGATGCATGGTGCATGCCGCATGTTGCATGACGCATGACGCATGACGTGAGACGCATGAGGTGAGACGCATGACGCATAACGCAAGACGCATGACGCAGGACGCATGACGCAGGACGCATGGCGATTGACGCATACCGCACGAATGAACAGTGTTTTACTTTTTAATATACTCATGTCTCATCAGCTGCCACTGTTCATTTTCACGGTGAATGAACAATGTTTTCAATGTTCATCACTGAAGTAAAATCACTATTTTCTCTTTTTAAATTTTATTTCCTTCGCGTCGGAGATTGATTGTAGTATTTTTTTTTAATTGATGCTCTAATTTAGATCCAATAATAATATGACCCATGATGCTCTAATTTTAATTGATCCTTCACTGTAGATTTTTTTTGTGCAAATTTTTTTTGCCGTTGCTTTTTTTTGGTTTATTTCATTATTTAAACAGTTTATTATAATTTTATTATTGTATTATGGAAGTTTAAAATTTAACTTTTTCGCGCGAAGCGCGTGTCGTACGCCTAGTGAATATAGAGTCTGTATCTGTTGTTATTCCGAGGAATAACAGGGCCCTATTATTTCACTGCTGATCGTCCGATTTATACGAACGTCGCAAATGAACTGCACAGAATTTGCTATATTATATAAGTTATTTGTGAGATAAAAAATCAACGGTCGGAATTCAAATATGAATTCTATGAATATATATGTTTGAAAAGTATTCGTTACATCACCCAGACGGGTACACGTGTCGTTGCCTGCACTGGTATAGAAATGGCACGTGCCATGTATAGAAACGTTTAACGCACCGGGCATTGCCATTTATTGGAACGATTTATACGGCGATGGGATCAGGAACAGGAAGACTGCCTTGTCATGTTCAATTAATTTATTTATATGGACGATTTCAGAATACCACAACGTGGCCGCTGCAAGCGATTTATACGATTTATATTAGGACACGTCTGCCTTGTCACGTTCGTTTAAGTAATTATTTTTCATATATACTATTTATTTGTTTATTAGACTAAAACAGAGTATTTAGAGTATATGAAATGCGAGTTCAACGACGTCCGATCAGAAGATGGAGATGTCAGATAGAGTAGTGTCTAGAATAAACATTTTTTCAATATTTGAAATCGATGCTATACACTGATGACGAGATTGATGGAGATGTTAGCTATAAAATAAGAACGAATTGGATAAAATGACCACAATTATCTAACATCCTACGCGACAAAAATGTCCCACAAAAGTTGAAAGGTTTTATAGGACGATCCCAGTGGCGGATCCAGGATTATCGCCAGGGGGGTTCAAGATTTACGGTATTTTCTAGGGGGGTTCGAAATGATGGTTATTCTTGCAAAAAAATTATTTTACATGGTCATTTATGCAAAAAAATTCAAATACATGGTCATTTGTGAAATTTTTAAAAAAATATATGGTCATTTTTGAAAATTTTTTTCCAGGGGGGTGCAGCTGCACCCCCTGGGACAACGTGGCTCCGCCACTGGACGATCCTCAGACCTGCAATGTTGTATGAAGCATAATGTTGAGCTACTAAAGGGCAAAACATACAAGAGATGAGCGTGACATAGATGCTGTTGTTACGGTGTATACGTGGGCATACAAGAAGAGATCACATTAGAAATGACGATATACGTGACATGATCGATGTTGCACCTATTGAAGATAAACTTGTTCAACATTGTTTGATATGGTATGACATATCTAGCGAAGACATTCTGATACACCGGTACATAGTTGAGTTTTAAGCCGTGTCTAAAATATGAGGTAGAGGTAGACCGAAATTGACATGAAATGAAGTCGTAAAAATAGATGTCTCCAAAGAATTGGCATCATATAGGAGTGCATGGAAGTTAGCGATTTGCGTATCAGAACCATAACAGACTAAAATTTAGAAGTAATTGTATAGTTATACCGTACGAACTCTAGTCCAGAATTAGCGACATAGAACACAAGTCTATACTTATGATTTGAGTATAATTTTTTTTTATTATTATTATTTCTATTTTTATTACTATTTTACTATTTATTATTATTATATATGTTGATTTTTATTTTAGATTGGATTTCATTTTTAGTCTACTCTAATTTATTTGAGACCAAAGATTTTGTTGTTGTTGTTGTTATATTATTTATTTGTTTACTAAAATATATTATTAGTAATTGATGTGATATTATAAAATTTACGTAAATCCACAAACTTGGTAGATAAAAGATTAAATCATATATTTGTAAGAGGAGGGATTGCTTGACAATGACAATTTTGACAATTTGGCCAAAAAAAATATAAATTAATAAAAAATATTAAAAATAGAAAAAAAAATATAAAGATAATGTTGAACTTACAAACTTGTTATGTTTCAAATTTGATACTGATTTTAGTGTCATTTTAATACTCATAAAAAAACATTAAGTTTCGACAAATTTTTTGACGGTTAATAATTGATGGTTCACAAAAGAGTATGAAATGACAATAAAATCATATCAAATATAAAACAACTCTAATATATAAATTCAAGAATATATTTATAAACTTTTCTTTTTTAATTTAATTTATTTATTTCAGATCTTGTGGTTCAGGTTGTTAGAAAGAAATGATTCATCTACCATCAGTAACAACATGTCGCGTCTTAATACCATTTCAAGGAATTTGAATGCAAATTTTAAGTTAAACATAAATTTTTTTAGGATTATATTTATGGTTAAAAAAGAAAGAGTAGCTGTTGTAAGAATGAAAGGGATTTCTCTAGAAGTTGGATAAACAATTAAACATACAGCCGAGTTCCCTCCTGGAAATATCATCACCAACTGGGAAGCAGATTTTCTGTCGCGTAACAGAAATGAACGCTTCAAATTTTCTGCATTGTAGATTACAGATCGACGGCTCAAATTTGATTCAGAAAATCTGATATTATAAAGTTTAACTTGCACAAATCTCGACGCAAATCAAAGACTGAAATTTACTGCGCACCACACACAGTATTTGTGCTGCACAGTAGAATCTCATTCCTCACCAACCATGTGTACGTAGCATGATGTATCAACCGAGATTATAATTATAATTATAAATTATAATAAAGGGATAATTTCAGGTGATTGGGGCTGGAGACATCACACAACGCCAGTCGTAGAGAACCGGATCTGCTGCACGTAAATTCCTGTTTGTTTTCCTGCTTGTTTCGATGTGAACCGTTCAAAACTCATCTAACGGCTAAAGCATCTGCTCCTGAATTAAATTATAACCGTCCATGACGATCGAGCGGTCGGATCGAGACAAGCAGAGAAACAAGCAGTAATTTTCGAGCAGCAGATTCGGAAGCCAGTCGTAGGACCAAATTTTGTCTGGAACCAGATATGCAATAATTTGATGGGGACCACAACAAGGACTGAGAAAGGGTCACATTCACATCATAAAAAAAGATGCTAAGAGATATACATTTTATATGACTTCATGTTCAAATTAACATTTAATAAATGAGTTTTAATCTTAAGAAAATAATTTATATTTTATGTTTATTTTTCAATAACACTTTAAATCAAGAATGTAAGAAAAAAAACATACATACTATATTGAGGTCCCCATATGAAATTAGCAACAATAATTATTTTTTGTACTCAAGTTATAAAGAAATATAGCTACGCCTTATTTATGTAATTTTGTTAACATGCAGTACAATAAATACGACAGATAAATTAATTCGAATTGATTATATGAAAATTGATCATATTTTAAAGTTCCAATATGAAGGTGGACAGTAAATGTATTAATTATTTAATACTAAAAGTCGTTTTATTGGATCGGGTAGGGTCTGAACCAGTTAGATTTGGTATTCATATTCGTATTTCAACCAGTTAGAAAATATTATGTACACAAATTTTAATTCGGATCCGAACACTTTTAGAGCAACGACTCACATATAGGGTCTGAATATTATTATATTCGAGCTGTTGCTCTAAAAGTGTTCGGATTCGAATTAAAATTTGTATATATAATATTTTCTAACTGGTTGAGATACGAATATGAATACCAAATCTTATAGTGGATTTTTCAAATCAAATATTTTGAGTCCGTGTGAATGATTAGTTTGTATTCGAATCTGATTGAATATTTATTTTTTAATTCATTGTTGGTAGGTTTACAATATATTAACAAAGAAATAAAAAAAGAAAATTGAAACTCTTTTTGAAAATAGTCTTCATCGAAATTTGAACTTCATACTTTCTTCATGAAAGTTCTGTGTCTTATCACTACACTAAGTATAACTCGGCTCAAATCTGACTCAACTTGGAATACCTACAATATAAATTGGTATATACTGTAAAATTGAATTATATCATTTCACAATAATTCAATAAATACGACGCACTGTTTTTTTTAAGAATTAGCACCGGAGCAGAAGAGTAAATCAAAATTTTCTTTTGTTTTCTTTGCTGCCGTTGACATTATTTGTGGGACTTGAGTGGTATTAATTTTGATTTGTTTTATGGAAGTTGGTGTGTTGTTTGAAGTAGTCACGATTGAAGAAATAAATATACTAGAATTATACATTATCTTCATGTTCTATTAGAGCATAAGTGAGAAATAAATTTAATTTCTATTCCTCACTTCAAAAAAGCTAAATATGAATAAACATGAAAAATAGATTAATTAACAAAGTAAATTATTAAAGATTTATATATTGTATTTATAATTTACGGTATTAACAATATTATAATTTTATTTTCTTAAAAATGTTACATTTAACTATTATTCCGTAAATACCAATATTTTTAATTTATTTAGGAGGAAATGTATTAACATTATAGATGATATATTTATGGATATCCGGTCAGATTTGGTTTTGGATCGATTAATCAGGTTAGGTTTTGTTTTGAATCGAATAATTATATTAGATTTATACTACATCCTAGTGTCGGTTTTTGTTCGAATTTGAATCTGATACTAAAAATAATAACATTATATCCGTACTCATATTTAGTTGAGTATATTTTTGAAACCATATCCAATTTAATTTGGCTTGTTTAGGATCAATTTTGAATCGAAACCGGATAATCGAATAAAAATAACACCTCCATATCAAAATTATGAAGAAAATGACGTTCATATGACATTTGCAAGTATGAAGTAAATTATTTTGGAGTTCAAAAAAAAAAAAAATTCACGCAATTTACGCTGAAAAAAAGAAGATCACGCAATGCATTTGGTGCAATCATGCATGATGCATGTGACGATGTTTGATTGCTTCCTAGCATTTTTTATAATAATAATTAAATCATGTTGACTTGACCAATAAATTAATTTATTTGCTCGTATAAGTTATATTTTAATTACCGCAAGTAGCCAGAAACAAGGAGCATGTCTAGTAAAATATACGCACTCAATTGTAATTGTCATGCTCAAAACCGTGTAAACTATAATTAATTGACCAGAAAAATAATATCTAAGTTTGAAGAATGCGGTAGTGTAAGTGTAAGTGTGACACCTCTCATGTTGCGTGTTCATTTTAATGAAATTTGAGGGCTCCATCCTCTTTTGGTTTTTTTTTCCCTAAAATAAAAGAAACATGCAGGGATAAGGGATTATATATATAAATATTATGATAGTACTTATGCGTGTTAATTTTTGTGAACATTTTCTGCATTTCCAATTAGCCTTATATTTTTTTTTCTTTGAGTAATAGATAATAATATTTGTCCTTTAATATGTCATGACCTAGTGTCTTTATATTCTTTTTGGTTTCACTAAATTTCGAACTCGCGACATCTCACACAAAAAATATTGCTCTTAGCCACTAAGATTAAGAGTCTGTTCTTAATTAGCCGATAATTTTGAAAGAAAAAAATAAATTTTTAGTAATAGTATCAAAATTGAATATAATTTTGTATAAATGAATCTCTATCTTTGATCATTATAATTTAGGTATAAATATGTATAAAAAGGGATGCAATGGTTATTTTGATAATTTTGACGAAAAAATAACTAAAAGGGCAGGATGTTGCACGTACCTTTCGCTTGTGCGGTGTCTGTGGAAGGATCAGACCACTTTGAGGTCTTTGTGCTCGACCTATGCCTGCGTACAAAGACCCTCTAAGTGGTCTGACTCTTCTCCGAACCCCAAAATTTCAAATAAATAAAAAATAAAAAGTTTGCATGCACACTTTTTTTTAACTTATAGACCAGTTGTGTTTTAGATTGGTGCAATTTGAGTTTACGTTTCATACTCATCATAAAATAATTAATTATTAACCTTTAAAAAAAGTTGTATGAAACTTGATAATTTTTTGATAAAAAATATGAATTGATATTCCAACCACATAAAATTTAAAACACGACTGACCTATAAATTTATACATATGTTTTTTTTTTTTGAAATAAGCAGGGAGCGTCTGCCACTTCCATTTTCATAGAAAAAAGAAGTACAAAGTTTCAAACAACCAAATCACTTACTCACTATATATGATCCTATACTAATCTGTATCCTCTTATACCCTTTCATTTAATCTAAAACTCACCCAAATTTGTAAAGTAAAAAACAAGAAAACCCAATAACCTATAGCAACCTAAACCCAATTGCTAGTATCCCCCGGTTCCATAGAAATATATGTTGTGTCAAATAATTTCTTTGTGTTTGTCGATTTGCAAAATTATACCGTGCTTTGTGTTTTAGAATTTGTGTAGGAACGTTATAGCAAACTTGGAGATGAAAAATAGGAGCAAGCATATTTCAAGAACAAGCATCAATATTGTATTAGGACTTGAATGCAAAATTTGAGAAGGAAAACTTTAGAAATTTCTAGTGATGTGTTGAGAACAAGTGTAGAGCTCATCGCGACCTTTCCAATGCTTCGAAAATGACCTCGATCGAAGCTACAGATCAAAAGTTATGGCCGTTTCAAGAACTGAAGATTACACGAACAGCACAAACCGTCAGTGACAGTTCGGAAGCCATTTTTCTGCCCAAAATTTTCAGGAACAACCGTCACACGACGGTTGGCAATCGTCAATGACGGTTGGCAACAGTCAGTGATGGTTGACAACAGTCACACAACGGTTCAGGTATTTGCTGCGTTTTCAAGCCCTAAACTTATCCGATATAAATATGGAAGGGCTGTATCCTCTTCCCTTGACCTGGCCTATTATTCAAAACATTATAGCAATCATTATTGACCATTAAAAAGCTCTAGATCTTGCTCTAAATCTCTCAAGTTCATCAACTCTAAATTAGGCAAATTTCTTTAGTGTGATTAGGAGATCATTCTCTTATATTTCTCTTTCGCCTTTGTGCATCTTTTGGCTTGGTTCTCTACCTTTGAGTGTAAAGAGACCAAGTTCAAGCTTGTAACGGATATTCTAGTTGATTAGTGGAAACGGCTCGACCTTGTTACCACGTCGAGGGGTCGAGAGTCCCAGAGACGTAGGCTCGTCAATAGCCGAACTCCGTTAACATATCAGTGTCTGTGTCTCTTGTGCATGATTGCTTTGTTTGCAATTTCTCGTCTCTTCTCTATTTACTTTACTTGTTATACAATTGATTGAGAATAATTGAATTGATTGAATTGCTCTAATTAAATACGCTTTCGCAATTAGAATTTATTTAAGCCAAATTGGTATTAAGGTCTCTCAATTTAATTGTCGCAAATTCTTGTTAGAGAAGTATACCAATTGACTGTATTGATCTATTTAACAATTGTCATTAAGAATTGAGGTTGTGAAAATTTGCAAATAAGTCCTTGTAGTTATCATAAAGCGAAAATTGGTCACAACCTAGGCCGCCTAGGTTCAACAATATCTTCCCTTAATATCCCATTTTGAGCTAATTGAGAGCTAACTAAATGTTGACATATCTTGCATTTGCAAGCAAGGCTTATTGCACCCCCAACTACTGCCGTTGTCGTTGCTTAGCCAATTGTCGCACACAAGCTCAGTCGAGATCCGTCCCAAGCTCATACGGTTTATATCTTTGACGCATAAACCCTGGATCTCGCTTTGCCGGAGCTCGGCCGCGCTGTGCACACGCCCACGAGCAAGTTGTCAAAAGTCCTCATCCCTACTAGCAAGCACAATCCACCCCGAACACCTTTGTTCTACTTCTCATCTCACCATCAATTCATATCTGAGGCTGTATAGAACATGCACCAGTACCTATCTGTACCAGTATCTACCTGCACCAGCACATACCTGTACCAGAGGTACCTCTCCCAACCTCTTTGGTATCAGCTAAATCAAAGCCCACACCTGTACCAGCCCTGTCTGCCCCAGCACCTTGAACTGCTACATCAGCCTACACCATCGATTTGGATTCAACATCTGATCAACTTCCCCTTTCTGAACAGATCACAATCTGCAAATAGTCTGGCTAATACTGGTATCCATGTCAGCCATTTTCGTATTTCTCAGCACAACCACATCTCAGCTTAACAAAATATATCTCAGTACCTGGTTGTGAATATGTCAGATCAGATCGCTGGGATCTGCCAGCTCAAGCTCGTGGAGCATCCTCACAGCCACATCTGTCGCTCGTTACTCGTCTTGGTCACTGCCACCTAATATAGCCCTAGCCTCCATCTCGATTTCTCCCGATCTACACCTTCTTCCCAGCAAACCCTGAAGCACTTGTCACCCTCGATTTTCGATGCCTTGGCCTTAATCGTTGGACAAGGCTCGGGTTCACCCCAAAATCAGCTAAAACCAAGGATCGATTCAAGGATAGACTGATCTCGGCCAAGGGTTCAAATCATGGTCTCGACAGGCTCGGCCAATACACCCTCGATTATCTCCGATCAGTCTGGCTAATACTGGTATCTCTGTCAGCCCTTTTCCTTTTTCTCAGCACAGCCACATCTCAGCTTAACGAAATATATCTCAGTACTTGGCTGTGAATCTGTCAGATCAGATCGCTGGGATCTGCCAGCTCAAGCTCGTGGAGCATCCTCACAGCCACATCTGTTGCTCGTTACTCGTCTTGATCACTGCCACCTAATCTGGCCCTAGCCTCCGTCTCGCTCGGCCAGAGGTTCAGATCATGGTCTTGGCAAGCTCGACCAAGACACCCTCGATTATCCCCAATCTGCTCTCGGCCAAGACACTCTCAACGGATCTTACATCACGATCTGTTCTCACCATCAATCTTGATCAATCACAGACAACGAGCTTTCATCTCAGCTCAGTGTCGACGACTTCTTCCATGATCTAACCTTCTCGATCTGCTCATCTCTTCTGGTTCCGTGTCAGAACCAGAAGGAGGAGGGGGAGAGGAGAGGAGAGGAGAAAGAGGGGGGAGGAGAGGAGGGGGAGAGGAGAGGAGAGGAGAAAGAGGGGGGTGGCGGGGAGAGGTCGGCAGCGACCTCCCCGCCTAGAACTGATTATACATATGTTTGTAATTTTTTATTTCAAGATTCTTTTATTAATTTATTAAAATTTTTACTTCTTTAAATGCACGCTAAGATATATAGCTGTACATCACTGCGTTTATAGTTGCGAATTGTTAAATGAGTGTTTGGACTTGAGTAATAACAATTATTTATTATTATCTATTAGTAGCAATAAAGCAAAGTGCATCTGAGATCATATTATTTGCTTTGCTTGCAATTTGCAAAGCTCGAGTTACTTGATGAGCAATCACTAAAAAGAAAAATCCCAATATATCTGGATTTGATTGGGCTCTAGGCTATGTATCTCTATTGGGCTCTATATTTGAACGGTGCACAGTCGAAGTAAATATTATATGGGCCAGAATGCCACATATATAGAACCAAAGACAAGGCCCAACAAAACAATTGTTATTTGGGAGCATATTTTATTATGGAGATCACGTTCAACGGTTTGGATCAACAATTTGAATTTCGAAAATGAAAAAATAATTATGGTAACTTTATGATTATTTAGAGTTGTGGTCATTGAATCCCTTCTTTTTTTTTAATAGCATCAATAACTTTTTTGTACCTTGCAGTTATAATTTGAACTTGTTGCATAATAATACCTGATGCAAATACCAATGCAAATCGCACTGCAAGTGCAAATAAATCTAGTTACTTTTATTTCTGAAAATGAACGAGTAGAGATGTTCTAAAATGCTTATAATTGCAGCTGAAATTCTTCTTTACATCGCTGAATCATTGAAAAACATCGATATTCCGATCTCCTGGATAAAAATTGACAAAACATAGCTGAATCGAAGGAAAACATCGTTGAAATTCTTCTTTACATCGATAACCGATGAAAAACATCGATGTTTTGATTTCATAAAAAAAATTGACAAAACATTGCTGGATTGAAGCAAAATATTGCAGAAATTATTCTTTACATCGTTGACTCAATGAAAAACATCAATGTTTTGATTTCTTGGATAAAAATTGACAAAACATCATTAGATAAAAGCAAAACATCGCTAGAATAAAAACGGGTTGGATAAAATGGCAACAAGCATCTGGTATCCTATGCTACAAAAATGTCTCACAAAGGTTGAAAGGTAAGTTCTATAGAATGTTGATTAGACATGCAATGCTATATAGAACAGAATATTGGGCTACTAAAGGACAATACATACAAAAGATGAGTATGACAGAGATGCTTATGTTATGGTGGATATGTGGGCACACAAGAAAGGATCACGTTAGAAAATGATGATATACATGACAAGTTGACCGAAGTTGACATTGAATGAAGCTATAAAAAGAGACATAAAGGCCTGGAATGTCTCTAAAGAATTGGCATCATATAGAAATGCATGGAAGTCGGCAATCCACGTACCAGAATCATGACAGAATAAAATTTAGTAGTCATATAGTTGTAGTTCAGGACAAACGACATAGGGCACTAGTATGATTCGTAAAATAGTTTATTATTATTATTATTAATAATAATATTATTATCATTAGTATTAGTAATATCATTACTATACTTCTATTTTTACTTCTATTTTACTATTTATATATTATTATTATTTATATTGATTTTTTATTTTAGATTGGATTTTATTTCTAGCCTACTCTAATTTATTTGAGAATAAATACTTTGTTGTCGTCGTTGTTGGTGAAAACTGATTCACTTTAATTTTTGTAGTTTTAAAAAAATTAATTTTCATCAATCTTGAGGAATTGAATGGTTCAGATTGACTAGAATAGATCAGTGATCTATCTTTTGAAATACACAAATTGTTTTCTTGTTATTTTGATCATAAACAACAATAACATTGCAATCAAAATAAAATTACACGGCTCATAAAACTTTAACCATGCATTTTTAACACATCTGACATGCTAAGAGAATTTTCAACAATACCGTGAGTGCTGTTAGTAGGAACACGCTTCAGTCAGAAATAACATATTTTCCATCTTTTTTTCAAAATAGAAGTACACTAGGAGAATCAGCCTTTCAAATAAGAATTACCTCATCTTTCCTCCAAGAAAATAATAATTAATAGATAAATTTACACTGTTACAATTTCTACGAAGTTTCTCAACAAAGCGAACGACAACCATTGATAGTTAGGGTTGGTGTATAAATGTTATACGTTTAACCGTTTCGTTCCGTCGAAATGAAATATGTAACAGAACAAGAGCATATCATTTCTGAAACATAAAGGAAAATGAATTGGCTGAACGAAATGGTAGACGAAATCGCCTCGTTCCGTATTCGTTTAAATTTGTTCCGTTTAGAATTTTACGAATTTGAAATAAAATTGATAGCAAGAAGCTGTTTTGGCGGAGATATAAAGGGAATGAGTAGGAAACCCTAGATCTCATTGGGCGCCGCTCAATTCCCTCTTTTCCTCGCACGCCTGTCCCAAATTCACCTCTTCTCTCTCATCTCCCTTTGCCATTGTTACATGACAACAACTTGCTCGCTATTTGATGCAACAACGAGTGTACTTTCTTGCTCGTCGACCTAACGTGGCCTCGTCATGTTGTTTCCTTCCCTCGTATTCAAATCATTTTCTCATTACTTTCACTCTCAACCCCTAAGACCTTATCTGTGACTGTCGATCCTTTGGTTGATGATTTGTCGCCAAGTTTTTAGCAGAAAATAGCTATATATTGACAGATCTTGACCATGAGATGACAAATGAGAGACTGATAGTTCGATACTGTCAGATCTTAGCTAACTGGCTGTGAGACGATGGCAGATTTGTTTGAACAAGGCATTATTGTCAATAGGTAGGGTTTAGGATTAGAGAAATCACGAGGTTGCTTACATATTGATTCTTTATAGGAAGAAAAAAGAGAGAGCTGAGAGAAAGAAAGAAAGAATGAGAAAGCTCTTTAAAGGTATAATTTTATCTGCTTGAACTTGTTTTTTTTTGCTTGAACTTGTTTTTTGCATGACTGTGCCTTTGTTGCTTGAACTTATTGTGCAAGGATGCCTGCCTTAGAAGGATCTGAGACTGACATCTCCAGTGATGAGTATGAAATTTATGTTTTATATTCTTGAACTGAAAGCTTTAAATGCTTCATATGTTGTTTAATTACCATTAAATGCTTATAGTAGCTTTAAATGCTTGATATGCGTGATATGCTTACAATAGCTTGGCATGCTTGAATTGTAAACTAAATACTTGCTTGATTTGATGTTTACTTGCTATTAAATGCTTACATTAGCTTTAAATGCTTGATATGCTTGACATGCTTACAATAGCTTGATATTGTGAACTGAATACTTGCTTGCTTGAACTTGTGAACTAAATACTTGCTTGAGCTTGTGAACTTGCGAAATTTTTTGTGCTAGCATGAGGTTAGGGTTGAACCTAGAGACACCAGAGAAGATACAAAGAATAGAAATTGATGCTGATGTAGAAGCATCAACATCTGAACAACCTAATAATAAGAGGAAGACAAGAGAAAAACTTATTGCAATAGTGTGGGAATATTTCAAAAGAGGTGAAGTGCAAGATGATTGAAACTATACTGCAACTTGCAATTATTGTGGTCATGTGTATTCCATGGTAACCAATGGGGCACTAACAACATGAAACACCATATTAGAAAAGATTGCAAGCTTGTGCCTACCTCAAAAAGGCACAAGCTTGATGCCTTGCAGAAAATGTTACAGGTTGGCAGAGATGAAGGTACTATTCTAACTTGTGTTTTGTTTCAATTTCATTTATATTATCATGAATTAGAATTTAACCGTGTTTTGTTTCATTTATATTACCATGTAAGCCAAAGCTTGTTGCTTGGGTATTTGACCAAAAAAGTGTAGAAAAAGTTTTTCCAAGTGTGTAATAGCACATAAGTATCCTTTCAACTGTGCAAGTCACTACTTCTTGAAGGTATTCTTAAGTGATTTAAATCCTAACTTTAAATTACCATCAAGAAGCACAATTAGACTTGTTGCTTGAAAATTTATGAAGAAGAGAGAAGTTTATTGTATGGCTTACTTGAAATGAGTAATGAAATGTTTAAGAAATGGGACAAGTATTGGAATGATGCCAATATTCTTTTGGCAGTTGCTTGTGTTCTTGACCCAAGGTGCAAATTAGCCGTGGTTGAATACTACTTCCAAATGATGCATCCAGAGGAATGCCCTAGTTTCATGGAAAACTTGAGGGCATGCTTAAATCACTTGTTCAAAGACTACTCAGATGCATATCAAAGACTAATCGGAACCAAGCTGGCAGCTCAGTTGGTCACATGAGGTAAAGTGAATGCTTGAATGAATGAACAAAACTATACTGAATGCTTTACTGAATTGCTTGAACTGAATGCTTGGCTGAATTGCTTGAAGTTAATGCTTGACTAAATTGCTAATTGCTAATGCTTGAATTGCTATACTTGCTTGAATGAACTGAATTATTGATACGGTCTATCTGGGAGATAGCCCGTAGGTGATTTTTGGGTCAATGTAGGTGGAGGACAGTTAAACGACGTGTTTAACTGTCTTTTTTGGTTTGAAGATCTTTGGTATGCTTTGTGGTGCTTCTCATCCGATGTCCTCCTGGGATGGAAGGGGATGTATTTATACCCTAGCAATGTCGGTTTGCTACAAGTATCAATCGTGGGTAGTTATTGAGTCGTGTCGTAGTGGATGTATTATGACTGTTATTGTAAGAGGCAGTTCAATTCGGGTGCTATTTGTGGGATGCACTATTTTGGCCAAGTCTATTTTGTGAGGTGTCTTTTATATCCATAAGCTAATTCGAGTACTCGTAGGATTCTCTGGACCTTCCGTGTAGTACTAGCTCATGGGCCTTTGGTAATTGGGCTATTGGCAAAATGGCCTATCATATGCCCCCAAGCCTATAATATCATTTTCGAGTGCATTAAAGACTTAAATCTCAAAATTTGGATAGTTAGCTAGCTCTATCCTCGGCTAGTATATTTATAACACCTTTCGTGAAGTCTTTCGGTACTTTTAAAATCTTTCGTTATATTATCTTTCTGTGTTACATCTTCCGAGATTATGTCACCTTTTATTTCATCGTTGTATCTTCCCGGGTTATATCTTCCGAGATAATTTCTGTCCCCCAAACCTTTAATGCTATCTTTCGAGAATTTTAAAGGTTTTAAGGAAATCTTCCAGGATCTTTCTCGATATTGTCCGATCTCCGAATTTCATGACAACTGTCTGATATCGAACCGACATGCCGCCATCGAAAATTAAAAAAATCATTCAAAATGTTGGGTGGGAAAACGAGGCGTCGCGTCTCTTGGTCTTCAAGAATCATTGAGTCGCCTGTATTTTCTACGTTTGTTTACATCTATTTTTCTATTGGTTATACGGGTCTTAGGTGGCGTGTCTTGATAGGTATAAGTCAGATGACGGTTCACTGTCTCCTAATCAATAAATATCTATCTTCCTCCTCTGTAACAACTCTTCTGTTTTCTTGTTCCCGCATAGTATTCAAGCTCTCAAGCATTCTTGCTCCAAAAAGGCTTTCGAATTTCCTTCTGTTTTCTTCTCTCTCAAGGTAAATCCTCTAACTTAAACCTTTTCGTTTATCGTTACTGCCATTTTTTCGGATTTCTATCAGTGCTAAATCTGTTTTAATAATATCTTTGTCTGTTCTTTCCAAAAATGGATCTTTTTAGTATGTTTTTTCACCATTAATGATTACCCATTGCTGTCTTGAACGATCTTGATTTGTAATATTCTTAGCTAGTCTTTCTACTTTTTCTCTTTATTGCACAAAGGCTTTCGAATTATGAGTTCATCAGCCAATCCTTCTCGCCGTCCCAGAAAAGAACCTATGGAGAATTCCGAGATAAGTAAAGGATGGAGCATGTCAGACGAGGATCGTGAGGGTCCTTCAAATGTGAACAATCTTCCTGCTATGGAGTTTCACTAAAATCTTCCTACTGAATCGGCCTTAGAAGAGATACCAGATCATGAATCCGGGAGGCCATCAGGTCTTAGGAAGAGGCATCTCCCTCGGGACCTGGATTTCCCAACCGCGATGATATACCCTTCTGACAAAGAAACTAACGCGGTCTTTTCTTGATTGGTTACCACTCATAAATGAAGTACTCGGATCACAAACACTTCTCATAGCAGGATTAAATGCTTTGTTGTGTTTTGTTGAAAGTTTACCACCCATAAATGAAGTAATAGTAATGAAGCGCTTAGAGTGGTATTCTACATTTCTTCGTGGTGGTTTCTTGAAAGGTTTGCAGTTTTCAAGAAAGGCTACCACCCATAAATGAAGTACTCGGATTAGAAACACTTCTCGTAGCAGGATAAGATGCTTTGTGTTGTTTTCTAAAATGTTTACCACCCATAAATGAAATACTCGGATCAGAAACATTTCTCGTAGCAGGATAAGATGCTTTGCGGTGTTTTCTTGAATGTTTCCCACCCATAAATTAAGTAATCAGACATGAAGCACTTAGAATTGTATTCTATGCTTCTTCGTGGTGGTTTCATGAAAGGTTTAGAGTTATCTCGGAAGTTAACCACTCATATATGAAGTAATCATATCTGAAACACTTCTCGTAGCAGGATAAAATGTTTTGCTGTGTTTTCTTGAATGTTTACCACCCATAAATGAAATAATAGTCTTGAAGCGCTTAGAGTGGTATGCTACATTTTTTCGTGGTGGTTTCCTGAAAGGTTTGGAGTTTATTTGAAAGGTTACCACCCATAAGTGAAGTACTCGGATCAGAAACACTTCTCGTAGCAGGATAAGATGCTTTGCTGTGTTTTCTTGAATGTTTAACATCCATAAATGAAGTACTCGGATCAGAAACACTTCTCGTAGCAGGATAAGATGCTGTGCTGTTTTCTTGAATGTTTACCACCCATAAATGAAGTACTCGAATCAGAAACACTTCTCGTAGCAGGATAAGATGCTTTGCTGTATTTTCTTGAATGTTTACCACCCATAAATGAAGTTATAGACATGAAGCGGTTAGAGTGGAATTCTACATTTCTTTGTGGTGGTTTCCTGAAAGGTTTGGAGTTTTTTTGAAAGGTTACCACCCATAAATAAAGTACTCGGATCAGAAACACTTCTCGTAGCAGGATAAGATGATATGCGGTGTTTTGTTGAATGTTTACCCCCATAAATGAAGTATTCAGACATGAAGCACTTAGAACGATATTTTGTGCTTCTTCTTGGTGGTTTAATGAAAGGTTTAGAGTTTTCTTGAAAGGTTACCACTCATATATGAAGTAATTATATCAGGAACACTTTTCGTAGTAGGATAGGATGCTTTGTGGTGTTGTTTTGAATGATTATCACCTATAAATGAAGTAATAGTCATGAAACACTTAGATTGATATTCTATATTTCTTCGTGGTGGTTTTCTGAAAGGTTTCGAGTTTTCTTGAAATGTTACACCCATAAATGAAGTACTCGGATCAGAAACACTTCTCGTAGCAGGATAAGATGCTTTGCGGTGTTTTCTTGAATGGTTACCATCCTTAAATGAAGTAAGAGTCATGAAGCTCTTAGAGTGGTATTCTACATTTATTCGTGGTGGTTTCCTGAAAGGTTTGCGGTATTTTGTTGAATGTTTAGCACCCATAAATGATGTACTCGGATCAGAAACTCTTTTCGTAGTAGGATAAGATGCTTTGCGGTGTTTTCTTGAATGTTTACCCCCATAAAAGAAGTACTGGGATCAGAAACATTTCTCGTTGCAGGATAAGATGCTTTGCGGTGTTTTCTTGAATGTTTACCAACCATAAACGAAGTAATCAGACATGAAGCAGTTATAATTGTATTCTATGCTTCTTCGTAATGGTTTCATGAAAGGTTACCACTCATATATGAAGTAATCATATCAGGAACACTTCTCGTAGTTGGATATGATGCTTTGTGGTGTTTTCTTGAATGGTTATCAGCTATAAATGAAGTAATAGTCATGAAGCTCTTTGATTGATATTGTACATTTCTTCGTGGTGGTTTCCTGAAAGGTTTTGTGTTTTCTGGGAAGGTTACCACCCGTAATTGAAGTACTCGAATCAGAAACACTTCTCGTAGCAGGATATGATGATTGCGGTGTTTTGTTGAATGTTTACCCCCATAAATGAAGTATTCGGATCAGAAACATTTCTCGTAGCAGGATAAGATGCTTTGCGATGTTTTCTTGAATGTTTACCACCCATAAATGTTGTAATCAGACATGAAGCACTTAGAATGGTATTCTATGCTTCTTCGTGGTGGTTTATTGAAAGGTTTAGAGTTTTTTTGGAAGGTTACCACTCAAATATGAAGTAATCATATCAGGAACACTTTTCGTAGTAGGATAGGATGCACTGTGGTGTTGTTTTGAATGGTTACCACCTATAAATGAAGTAATAGTCATGAAATACTTAGATTGATATTCTATATTTCTTCGTGGTGGTTTTCTGAAAGGTTACCACCCATAAATGAAGTACTCGGATCAGAAACACTTCTCGTAGCAGGATAAGATGCTTTGCGGTGTTTTCTTGAATGTTTACCATCCATAAATGAAGTAAGAGTCATGAAGCTCTTAGAGTGGTATTCTACATTTATTCGTGGTGGTTTCCTGAAAGGTTTGCGGTGTTTTCTTGAATGTTTACCACCCATAAATGATGTACTTGGATCAGAAACACTTTTCATAGTAGGAAAAGATGCTTTGCGGTGTTTTCTTGAATGTTTACCCCCATAAATGAAGTACTGGGATCAGACATTTCTCGTGGCAGGATAGATGCTTTTCGGAGTTTTCTTGAATGTTTACCACCCATAAACGAAGTAATCAGACATGAAGCAGTTAGAATTGTATTCTATGCTTCTTCGTAATGGTTTCATGAAAGGTTTAAAGTTTTCTTGGAAGGTTACCACTCATACATAAAGTAATCATATCAGGAACACTTCTGGTAGTAGGATAGGATGCTTTGTGGTGTTTTCTTGATTGGTTATGAGCTATAAATGAAGTAATAGTCATGAAGCGCTTAGATTGATATTGTACATTTCTTCGTGGTGGTTTCCTGAAAGTTTTTGTGTTGTTTTGAAAGGTTACCACCCGTAAATGAAGTACTCGGATCAGAAACACTTCTCGTAGCAGCATAAGATTCTTTGCAGTGTTTTCTTGATTGGTTACCACCCATAAATGAAGTACCCGGATCACAAACACTTCTCATACTAAGATTAATTCCATTGTGGTGTTTTGTTGAATGTTTACAACCCATAAATGAAGTAATAGTCATGAAGCGCCTAGAGTGGTTATATACATTTATTCGTAGCAGGATTAGATGATATGCGATGTTTTGTTGAATGTTTACCCCCATAAATGAAGTATTCAGACTTGAAGCACTTAGAACGGTATTCTATGCTTCTTCGTGGCGGTGTAATGAAAGGTTTAGAGTTTTTTTGAAAGGTTACCACTCATATATGAAGTAATCATATTTCTCATAGTAGGATAGGATGCTTTGTGGTGTTGTCTTGATTGGTTATCACCTATAAATGAAGTAATATTCATGAAACACTTAAATTGATATTCTACATTTCTTCGTGGTGGTTTTCTGAAAGGTTTGCAGTTTTCATGAAAGGTTACCACCCATATATGAAGTACTCGGATCAGAAAAAATTCTCATAGCAGGGTAAGATGCTTTGTACTGTTTTCTTGAATGTTTACCACACATAAATGAAGTACTCGGATCAGAAACACTTCTCGTAGCAGGATAAAAATGCTTTGCTGTGATTTCTTGAATGTATACCACCCATAAATGAAGTAATAGACATGAAGCGCTTAGAGTGGAATTCTACATTTCTTTGTCGTGGTTTTCTGAAAGGTTAGGAGTTTTCTTGAAAGGTTACCATCCATAAATAAAGTACTCGGATCAGAAACACTTCTCGTAGCAGGATATGATGATTTGCGGTGTTTTGTTGAATGTTTACCCCCATAAATGAAGTATTCGGATCAGAAACATTTCTCGTAGCAGAATAAGATGCTTTGCGGTGTTTTCTTGAATGTTTACCACCCACAAATAAAGTAATCAGACATGAAGCACTTAGAATGGTATTCTATGCTTCTTCGTGGTGGTTTATTGAAAGGTTTAGAGTTTTTTTGGAAGGTTACCACTCAAATATGAAGTAATCATATCAGGAACACTTTTCGTTGTAGGATAGGATGCTCTGTGGTATTGTTTTGAATGATTATCACCTATAAATGAAGTAATAGTCATGAAACACTTAGATTCTATATTTCTTCGTGGTGGTTTTCTGAAAGGTTTCGAGTTTTCTTGAAATGTTACCACCCATAAATGAAGTACTCGGATCAGAAACACTTCTCGTAGCAGGATAAGATGATTTGCGGTGTTTTCTTGAATGTTTACCATCCATAAATGAAGTAAGAGTCATGAAGCTCTTAGAGTGGTATTCTACATTTATTCGTGGTGGTTTCCTGAAAGGTTTGCGGTGTTATCTTGAATGTTTACCACCCATAAATGATGTACTCGGATCAGAAACACTTTTCATAGTAGGATAAGATGGTTTGCGGTGTTTTCTTGAATGTTTACCCCCATAAATGAAGTACCGGGATCAGAAACATTTCTCGTTGCAGGATAAGATGCTTTGCGGTGTTTTCTTGAATGATTACCACCCATAAACGAAGTAATCAGACATGAAGCAGTTAGAATTGTATTATATGCTTCTTCGTAATGGTTTCATGAAAGGTTTAGAGTTTTCTTGGAAGGTTACCACTCATATATGAAGTAATCATATCAGGAACACTTCTCGTAGTACGATAGGGTGCTTTGTGGTGTTTTCTTGAATGATTATCAACTATAAATGACGTAATAGTCATGAAGCGCTTAGATTGATATTGTACATTTCTTCGTGGTGGTTTCCTAAAAGGTTTTCAGTTTTCTTGAAAGGTGACCACCTGTAAATGAAGTACTCGGATCAAAAACACTTCTCGTAGCAGGATATGATGATTTGCGGTGTTTTGTTGAATGTTTACCCCCATAAATGAAGTATTCGGATCAGAAACATTTCTCGTAGCAGGATAAGATGCTTTGCGGTGTTTTCTTGAATGTTTACCACCCCTTAATGAAGTAATCAGACATGAAGCAGTTAGAATTGTATTATATGCTTCTTCGTAATGGTTTCATGAAAGGTTTAGAGTTTTCTTAGAAGGTTACCACTCATATATGAAGTAATCGTATCAGGAACACTTCTCGTAGTAGGATAGGATGCTTTGTGGTGTTTTCTTGAATGGTTATCAGCTATAGATGAAGTAATAGTCATGAAGCGCTTTGATTGATATTGTACATTTCTTCGTGGTTGTTTCCTGAAAGGTTTTGAGTTGTGTTGAATGGTTACCACCCGTAAATGAAGTACTCGGATCATAAACACTTCTCGTAGCAGCATAAGATGCTTTGCGATGTTTTCTTGATTGGTTACCATAAAGGAAGTACCCGGATCACAAACACTTCTCGTAGCAGGATATGATGCTTTGCGTTGTTTTCTTGATTGGTTACCACCCATAAATGAAGTACCCGGATCACAAACACTTCTCATACTAGGATTAATTGCTTTGTGGTTTTTGTTGAATGTTTACAACCCATAAAAGAAGTAATAGTCATGAAACGCCTAGAGTGGTTATATACATTTATTTGTGGGGATTTCCTGAAAGGTTTGGAGTTTTCTTGAAAGGTTACCACCCACAAATGAAGTACTCGGATCACAAACACTTCTCGTAGTAGGATATGCTTTGCCGTGTTATCTTGAATTTTTACCACCCATAAATGAAGTAATAGTAATGATGCGCTTAGGGTGGTGTTCTACATTTCTTCGTGGTGGTTTCCTGAAAGGTTTGCTATTTTCATGAAAGGTTACCACCCATATATGAAGTACTCGGATCAGAAACACTTCTCGTAGCAGGATAAGATGCTTTGTGCTGTTTTCTTGAATGTTTACCACCCATAAATGAAGTACTCGGATCAGAAACACTTCTCGTAGCAGGATAAGATGCTTTGCTGTATTTTCTTGAATGTTTACCACCCATAAATGAAGTTATAGACATGAAGCGGTTAGAGTGGAATTCTACATTTCTTTGAGGTGGTTTCCTGAAAAGGTTTGGAGTTTTCTTGAAAGGTTACCACCCATAAATAAAGTACTCGAATCAGAAACACTTCTCGTAGAGGGATAAGATGCTTTGCGGTGTTTTCTTGAATGTTTACCACCCATAAATTAAGTATTCAGATCAGAAATATTTCTAGTAGCCGGATAAGATGCTTTGCGGTGTTTTCTTGAATGTTTACCACCCATAAAAGAAGTAATCAGACATTAAGCACTTAGAATGGAATTCTATGCTTCTTTGTGGTGGTTTAATGAAAGGTTTGGAGTTTTCTTGAAAGTTTACCACTCATATATGATGTAATCATATCAGGAATATTTCTCGTAGTAGGATAGGATGCTTTGTGGTGTTTTATTGAATGGTTATCACCTATAAATGAAGTAATAGTCCTGAAACACTTAAATTGATATTCTACATTTCTTTGTGGTTGTTTCTTGAAAGGTTTGGACTTTTCTTGCAAGATTACCACCCATAAATGAAGTACTCGGTTCAGAAACACTTCTCGTAGCAGTATAAGATACTTTGCGGTGTTTTCTTGAATGTTTTCCATCCTTAAATGAAGTAATAGTCATGAAGCTCTTAGAGTGGTATTCTACATTTCTTCGTGTTGGTTTCCTGAAAGGTTTGCGGTGTTTTCTTGAATGTTTATCACCCATAAATGAAATACTCGGATCAGAAACACTTCTTGTGGCAGGATAGGATGCTTTGCGGTGTTTTCTTGATTGTTACCACTCATAAATAAAGTAATCAGACATGAAGCACTTATAATGTATTCTACGCTTCTTCGTGGTGGTTTCATGAAAGGTTTGGAGTTATCTCGGAAGGTTACCACTCATAAATGAAGTAATCATATCTGGAACACTTCTTGTAGCAGGATAAGATTCTTTGATGTATTTTCTTGAATGTTTACCATCCATAAATGAAGTAATAGTCATGAATCGCTTAGAGTGGTATGCTATATTTATTCGTGATGGTTTCCTGAAAGGTTTGGAGTTTTCTTGAAAAGTTATCACCCATAAATGAAGTACTCGGATCAGAAACACTTCTCGTAGCAGGATAAGATTATTTGCTGTGTTTTCTTTATTGTTTACCATCCATAAATGAAGTATAGTCATGAAGCTCTTAGTGTGGTATTCTACATTTCTTCGTGGTGGATTCCTGAAAGGTTTGCGGTGTTTTCTTGAATGTTCACCATCCATAAATGAAGTAATCGAATTCAGAAACACTTCTCGTAGCAGGATAAGATGCTTTGCGGTGTTTTCTTGAATGTTTGCCACCCATAAATAAAGTACACGGATCAGAAACACTTCTCGTAGCAGGATAAAATGCTTTGCGGTGTTTTCTTGAATGTTTACAACTCATAAATGAAGTACTCGTATCAGAAACACTTCTCATAGCAGGATAGAGGCTTTGCTGTATTTTCTTGAATGTTTACCACCCATAAATGAAGTAATTCGACATGAAGCACTTAGAATGATATTCTATGCTTCTTCGTGGTGGTTTACTGAAAGGTTTAGAGTTTTCTTAGAAAGTTACCACTCATATATGAAGTAGTCATATCAGGAACACTTCTCGTAGTAGGATATGATGCTTTGTTGTGTTTTCTTGAATGATTATCTCCTATGAATGAAGTAATAGTCATGAAACGCTTAGATTGATATTCCACATTTCTTCTTGGTGGTTTCCTGAAAGGTTTGGAGTTTTCTTGAAAGGTTACCACCCATAAATGAAGTACTTGCATTAGAAACACTTCTCGTAGCAGTATAAGATGCTTTGCGATGTTCTTTTGAATGGTTACCATCCATAAATGAAGTAATAGTCATGAAGCTCTTAGAGTGAACTTCTACATTTCTTCGTAGGTTTACGGTGTTTTCTTGAATGTTTACCATCCATAAATGAAGCTATTAGGTTTGCGGTATTTTCTTGAATGTTCACCACCCATAAATGAAGTACTTGGATCAAATACACTTCTCGTAGCATGATAAAATGCTTTGCGGTGTTTTTTTGAATGTTTACCACCCATAAATGATGTAATAGTCATGAAGCACTTAGAATGAAATTCTACATTTCTTTGTGGTTGTTTCATGAAAGGTTTGGTGTTTTCTTGAAAGGTTACAACCCATAAATAAAGTACTCAGATTAGAAACACTTCTCGTCGCAGGATAATATGCTTTGCGGTGTTTTCTTGAATGTTTACCCCCATAAATGAAGTACTCGGATCAGAAGCACTTCTCGTAGCAGGATAAGATGCTTTGCGGTGTTTTCTTGATTATTTACCACTCATAAATGATGTAATCACAATGAAGCACTTAGAATTGTATTCTATGCTTCTTCGTGGTGGTTTCATGAAAGGTTTAGAGTTATCTCGGAAGGTTACCACTCATATATGAAGTAATCATATTTGGAACACTTCTCGTAACAGGATAAGATGCTTTGATGTGTTTTCATGAATGTTTACCACCCGTTAATGAAGTAATAGTCATGAATCGCTTAGAGTGGTATGCTACATTTATTCGTGGTGGTTTCCTGAAAGGTTTTGAGTTTTCAAGAAAGGTTACCACCACAAATGAAGTACTCGTATCAGAAACACTTCTCGTAGCAGGATAAGATGCTTTGTGCTGTTTTCTTGAATGTTTACAACTCATAAATGAAGTACTCGGATCAGAAACACTTCTCGTAGCAGGATTAGAGGCTTTGCTGTGTTTTGTTGAATGTTTACCACCCATAAATGAAATAATCAGACATGAAGCAGTTAGAATTGTATTCTATGCTTCTCCGTAGTGGTTTCATGAAAGGTGTGGAGTTTTCTTGGAAGGTTACCACTCATATATGAAGTAATCATATCAGGAACACTTCTCGTAATAGGATAGGATGCTTTGTGGTGTTTTCTTAAATGGTTATCAGCTATAAATGAAGTAATAGTCATGAAGCGCTTAGATTGATATTCTACATTTCTTCGTGGTGGTTTCCTGAAAGATTTGAAGTTTTCTTGAAAGGTTACCACCCGTAAATGAAGTACTCGAATCAGAAACACATCTCATAGCAGGATAAGATGCTTTGCGGTGTTTTCTTGATTGGTTACCACCCATAAATGAAGTAATCAGACATGAAACACTTAGAATGGTATTCTATGCTTCTTCGTGGTGATTTAATGAAAGGTTTAGAGTTTTCCTGAAAGTTACCACTCATATGAGAAGTAATCATATCAGGAACACTTCTCGTAGTAGGATATGATGCTTTGTGGTGTTGCCTTGAATGGTTGTCATCTATAAATGAAGTAATAGTCATGAAACACTTAACTTGATATTCTACACTTCTTTGTGGTTGTTTCTTGAAAGGTTTGGAGTTTTCTTGAACGGTTACCACCCATAAATTAAGTACTCGAATCAGAAACACTTCTCGTAGTAGTATAAGTTACTTTGCGGTGTTTACTTGAATGTTTACCATCCATAAATGAAGTAATAGTCATGAAGCTCTTAGAGTGCTATTCTACATTTCTTCGTGGTGGTTTCCTGAAAGGTTTGGGGTGTTTTCTTGAATGTTTATCACCCATAAATGAAGTACTCGGATCAGAAACACTTCTCGTGGCAGGATAAGATGATTTGCGGTGTTTTCTTGATTGTTTACCACTCATAAATGAAGTAATCATACATGAAGCACTTAGAATGTATTCTATGCTTCTTCGTGGTGGTTTCATGAAATGTTTAGAGTTATCTCGGAAGTTTACCACTCATATATGAAGTAATTATATCTGGAGCACTTCTCGTAGCAGGATGAGATGCTTTGCTGTGTTTTCTTGAATGTTTACCACCCATAAATGAAGTAATAGTCATGAAGCGCTTAGAGTGGTATGCTACATTTATTCGTGGTGGTTTCCTGAAAGGTTTGGAGTTTTCTTGAAAAGTTACCACCCATAAATAAAGTACTCGGATCAGAAACACTTCTCGTAGCAGGATATGATAATTTGCGGTGTTTTGTTGAATGTTTACCCTCATAAATGAAGTATTCGGATCAGAAACATTTCTCGTAGCAGGATAAGATGCTTTGCGGTGTTTTCTTGAATGTTTGCCACCCATAAATGAAATAATAGACATGAAGCACTTAGAATGGATTTCTATGCTTCTTCGTGGTGGTTTAATAAAAGGTTTAGAGTTTTCTTGAAAGTTTACCACTCATAAATGAAGTGATCATACCAGGAACACTTCTCGTAGTAGGATAGGTTACTTTGTGGTGTTGTCTTGAATGGTTATCACCTATAAATGAAGTAATAATCCTGAAACACTTAAATTGATATTCTACATTTCTTTGTGGTTGTTTCTTGAAAGGGTTGGAGTTTTCTTGAAAGATTACCACCCATAAATAAAGTACTCGGTTCAGAAACACTTATCGTAGCAGTATAAGATACTTTGCGGTGTTTTCTTGAATGTTTTCCATCCTTAAATGAAGTAATAGTCATGAAGCTCTTAGAGTGGTATTCTAAATTTTTTCGTGTTGGTTTCCTGAAAGGTTTGCGGTGTTTTCTTGAATGTTTATCACCCTTAAATGAAATACTCGGATTAGAAACACTTCTCGTGGCAGGATAAGATGCTTTGCGGTGTTTTCTTGATTGCTTACCACTCATAAATGAAGTAATCAGACATGAAGCACTTATAATGTATTCTACGCTTCTTCGTGGTGGTTTCATGAAAGGTATAGAGTTATCTCGGAAGGTTACCACTCATAAATGAAGTAATCATATATGGAACACTTCTTATAGCAGGATAAGATTCTTTGATGTGTTTTCTTGAATGTTTACCATCCATAAATGATGTAATAGTCATGAATCGCTTAGAGTGGTATGCTATATTTATTCGTGGTGATTTCCTGAAAGATTTGGAGTTTTCTTGAAAAGTTATCACCCATAAATGAAGTACTCGGATCAGAAACACTTCTCGTAGCAGGATAAGATTATTTGATGTGTTTTCTTTATTGTTTACCATCCATAAATGAAGTATAGTCATGAAGCTCTTAGTGTGGTATTCTACATTTCTTCGTGGTGGATTCCTGAAAGGTTTGCGGTGTTTTCTTGAATGTTCACCACCCATAAATGAAGTAATCGGATTCAAAAACACTTCTCGTAGCAGGATAAGATGCTTTGCGGTGTTTTCTTGAATGTTTGCCACCCATAAATAAAGTACACGGATTAGAAACACTTCTCGTAGCAGGATAAAATGCTTTGCGGTGTTTTCTTGAATGTTTACAACTCATAAATGAAGTACTCGTATCAGAAACACTTCTCATAGCAGGATAGAGGCTTTGTTGTATTTTCTTGAATGTTTACCACCCATAAATGAAGTAATCCGACATGAAGCACTTAGAATGATATTCTATGCTTCTTCGTGGTGGTTTACTGAAAGGTTTAGAGTTTTCTTGGAAAGTTACCACTCATATATGAAGTAGTCATATCAGGAACACTTCTCGTAGTAGGATATGATGTTTTGTTGTATTTTCTTGAATGATTATCTCCTATGAATGAAGTAATAGTCATGAAATGCTTAGATTGATATTCCACATTTCTTCTTGGTGGTTTCCTGAAAGGTTTGGAGTTTTCTTGAAAGGTTACCACCCATAAATGAAGTACTTGAATCATAAACACTTCTCGTAGCAGGATAAGATGCTTTGCGATGTTCTTTTGAATGGTTACCATCCATAAATGAAGTAATAGTCATGAAGCTCTTAGAGTGATCTTCTACATTTCTTCGTAGGTTTGCAACGTTTTCTTGAATGTTTACCATCCATAAATGAAGCTATTAGGTTTGCGGTGTTTTATTGAATGTTCACCACCCATAAATGAAGTACTCGGATCAAATACACTTCTCGTAGCATGATAAAATGCTTTGCGGTGTTTTCTTGAATGTTTACCACCCATAAATGAAGTAATAGTCATGAAGCGCTTAGAGTGAAATTCTATATTTCTTTGTGGTGGTTTCTTGAAAGGTTTGGTGTTTTCTTGAAAGGTTACCAGCCATAAATAAAGTACTTGGATTAGAAATACTTCTCGTAGCAGGACAAGATGCTTTGCCGTGTTTTCTTGAATGTTTACCCCCATAAATGAAGTACTCGGATCAGAAATATTTCTCGTAGCAGGATAAGATGCTTTGCGATGTTTTCTTGAATGTTTACCCCCATAAATAAAGTATTCGGGTGTATCTCTCGCTGCTCCCCTTACCGCCGAGGAGCAGCAAAAACTTAGCAGGGAATTCGGCACAGGGTTCCCCTGGAGGGAGGGCTTCCCTGCCCAATATCCGAACTCGGTCTGTATGAACATACCGAGTAGGGCAGAGGCCTTGAAAATTAACCAGCCGGGCAGTAGTTTGGGAAACTACGCCCTGCAAGTGTTCCATGCCAATCGTCTCCCTTATATGTGCAGCCAAGAGGAAGATCCCTTGGCTGTAATAAAGAAGCTCAACCAGCATCTCCTATAAGCCGACTGTTTCTTGAGTCGGGTGCATGATCAGTTTGCTCATGCATTCGAGAAATTGGTTATTTTGGATCTCGCCAACGGTACCACCCGTACTACAAAGGTAGTGATGTAGCGGGATGAATTCAAAGACCACCTGGGGCGCCTGGATTCCATGAACCGGGCACTGTCCGGAGAAAAGCTGAGCCTTCAACAGGAGCTGCAGCGTGTTCAGTCAAAGCTGGATGCTGCACTCGCCCGGGAGGAGCAGAAGGATGAAGAGATCAACCTTCTGAAGTCATCCTGAGTACTGCATTCGGTCATGCAGCACTTTACGCCTTGAAGAGGCCCATCCAACTATTGTGCTACAATGTCTTCGGGGACATCTCCCGATTATTTCCCATCACTGCCGAAGAGGTGGACGTTCGTCTTCTCACCGACGAGGAGTGCAAGGTGGTGGACCTAGAAGAGTTCACATGGGATCAAGAAGCTGAAAAGTTTCGAGATCCCCAAGGGCAGGTGATTAACATGCGGCTAAGCCACATAGCCATCAAACCTACCGGGATACACCACCCGTATCCCCTTTCAAGGTGGCCTACTGATATTCCTGTACCGGATACCTTGAGGCAGGTGACTTGGGTAAGCACACCTCGATCCCGATAGGAGGCTCCAGGAAAGGAAGCGGGAGCCGGCAGTAGATCAGTCGTTAACTAGGTACTATATCTAATTTTTCCTATAAAAAGTCCTGTATGGTAGATGTAAAACATTAACTGTTTATTTTTTCTTCAGAGAAAGAGAGCTAGTGGAGGCATCTGCTTATGGATGTAGGATATCCTCCGAATTTTTAGAATTTTTTGTTTTAGTTCTTTCTAGCTTTTCCTAGTTTTTACTTTTTGTTCTAAGTTTCTTGTTGTATCCTGGGGTATGCCCCTTGAAGTTTTGTACCTTGATCGGAAAATATATATATTTCATATGATATTTTGTGTTTCGGGCATCGTCCTGTATGTTTCTTTTATTATCACATGAACAAATGCACTTGTCGAGAAGTATTTCTGATCTGAGTACTTCATTTATGAGTGGTAAACATTCAAGAAAACATTCATTTGCGGCCGTCTATCTCTTGGATAATCTTACTTTGTGTCGTTTCTTGGTTCGTTCTTCTTTCGGGATATTGGATTTTTAGACCTTTTATTATCCTCGTAGTTTCGGGCATGTTCCTTGAAGAATTGTTTATTGATATATCGATGGAGTTCTCCTTGCCTAGCTAGCTTTTCCAATATGTCCTGAGGTGGAGACATTCATCCGTGGAATGCCCGGATCGCTCATGAAATTCGCAGTACTTGTTTTCTCCCGTAACCTCAAACAAAGAAGGTTTTAGGGGACGAGGGAGATTGAACTTCTCGGCCACAATGGTAAGGAGTTCTCTTTGAGGTCTGTCCCATTTAGCGTAGGATGAATAGTTAGGAATATACCCTTTGCGCCACTCCCTTCAAGGGGATCTGTTTCCGATTTTTCTTAGCTCTTTCTTTGGAGAAACGGATCTTCGATTGGGTTTGGATCCTGCTGCATCTTCTTCTCCTCTAATATATCCCTCGACAAATTCCATAAATTCTTGGAGAGTTGAGAAGTTATTTTTGTGAGCATCGAAACGAAGTAATCCTGGCCCGCCTGTGTTCATAAGTCATTTCCTGACAACGGTGATAGCCAATTCCTCATTATAATTCTTGACCATCTGGGTGGCCATCACAAACCGGCTAATAAACTTGCGAGTAGGCTCCCCCTGGTTCTGCTGAATACTGAACAAGGAATCACATGTTGGTGTAGGAGGCCTGATGTTAGCGAACTTTGCCAGGAATTTCCTTGCAAATTCCTCAAAGCTCCTGATGGAACCGTTTGGTAAGTTCGAGTACCATTCAAAAGCAATTTCAGCTAAACACGTAACAAAAATTTGACAAATGACTTCATCAGTTGCTTCTAGTATCCGAAGTTTCTCTCGAACACTATATACAAAAGCTTCCGGATCTTTTCTCTCGTTTTCGTCCTTGATGAAAACACCAAGATTTGTGGGAATCTAGAAATCTTTCATCGGGAACGTGTAAATATCTTCTGATAGTGGCCTTGAAGCAAAGTTTAAGGGTCGACGACGTCCCTATCATTATCGATCTGCTCGATGCGCTCTTGCATATCTGATAGTCTTTTCTGCATGGCCAATACGTGCTTGGGGGAGATCTCAAGGGACGCATGTCGGCTTCTGGTCTCGGATCTCCTTGTTGGAGGAGATTCTACTGAATCATTTTCATCGAGCTGGGCTTCTTCAGGCGGGTTAGGCATCGGTGTCCTTGTTGGGACTTGAACTGAAGGTTCTCTTGCTATGTGACCTTCCCGGGGATTGTCTTCCGGGGAATCTTCAGCGAGTCCTTCAAATTTGCGAGCGAGGTTCCTTGGAAGTGTCCCCACGTTCCTCATGCTTGGCCTGGTTGTTCCTCATGCTAATTGCTAAATATGTATTGCTAAATATTTAGGGTTCTTTTTGTGTTGTTTTTTAAGTGGAATATTTTGTAAGGCAATTTTGGATTGTTTTGTAAGTTAATTATGAGTTGTTTTGTAAGTTTGACAATTAGCAATACATATTTAGCAATTAGCAAGGCAAGTTATAATGTATTTTTGTTTGATTTCTTTTTGGTGTTTGTTAAATATGCTTTCTGACTTGTGAGTTTTGAGTTAGAACTCTCCAAATATGCTTTTGAAACAAAAAAAAACTGCAAATTTGGTTTTATTTGGTACATTGCAATTGAACAAGGTATTATGAACCAGAAAATTTCAACGTTCAATTCTATTTTGAACGTTAATATAAAACAAAACAACAACGACAAACAAAATTTCTGCTGTTGATCAAACGTAACAAACAATAGAAAAAATTTCTAATCATTGATCAAACGAAACAGACAACGGTTATGTCTAATTCCTTGTCTGTTGTAAACGTTAAATACTCCTATTGATAGTTATTCGGGCTTTGGTGATAACCGTTCAAGTACAACCCAATTGGCTGATCTGAAATAAACAAGGCCTGGCACTAAAATATGGCTCAAGGGATAGCATGTTAGCAGCCCAAAACAAAAGGCAACATGATTAGAAAGTCCAAAACAGAAGGGAACATGATTAATTATATCTAGGGTTGTCAACTTAACGTGTTTTTAGCATTTCGTGTTTCGTTCGAGAACAACGCAACGTTTAATGTAAATTCTCGAATTTTCGTCGAGTTAAACGAAACAAAAACGCAACAGACTCGTTAAGTTTCTTATAAAATTGTTATGCTTATAAAATCATGCTTACAAAATTATGTTATGCTATGCTTGCGAGTAGGCTCATCATTTACAAAAACGCAACGCAACGTTTTAACCGTTTCTTATGTTATGCTTATAAAATCATGCTTACACAAAATTATAAAATTGTTCTTTACTAAAATTTTAAATTATACTAAAATTCTATCATGCTTATATAAAAAGATTACTAATTAAATGATGTCTCATCACATTTCTTAAGGATTCTGAAAAAACAGCTAAATTTAATGTTATGTTTTGATTTGTTTTGATTGTATAGGCTTTACATGTAATTTTTCTTATTTTTAGTGTTTTTTTCATATTTTTTTTGGTATGTTGTGCACGTACTTGACAATTGTAAACATTCAAAAAATTAAATGTTTTTAACGTTTTTGTCGTTAATTTAAACGCAACGTTCAATGCAAAAAAAATCTTACGGTTATTAAACGCAACATAACACGCAAGAGAAAATCATTATGATCTTAAAATGCAACATTTAACACAAATTGGTATTTGCATTACTGTTTCGCGCATTTGACAGCGCTAAGTATATCCTATAAGAAATAAAAAATCATGATATACCAAGAAATGTGTTAATTAATGTGAAGTCTAATTGATGAGCTCAAGGGCTACAAACAAATCAAACTAGAACGACTAACTTGCGTTTAAATTTCATACGAAATCAATTTTAAAGTAGTTTGATTTGAAATAGAACAAGTTTCGAACGAACTGTGTGAAATTTGAGTTTGATTTGATACTGATTCGATTTGAACTCGAACTAATTACGAACTACGGATTCTTTGCTGCTCAATCGGAAAGTAGTAAAATGTGATGACGAAAATGAGGAGTATTATCTAATTGAAGAGAGTGAAGAGTAAGATGTTAGCAATGGAGAAAGTGTGTGTGAACTAACTAGAGAGTATCTTAATGAAAATGAGGATGCTGACATTAAAGATGTATGAACTAACTATTTCCAATGAAAATAAAGGTGAAGTAGATAATGTAGTTGAACAAAGAGAAAAATATCAACAACATTTAAACTATATAGTTTGCGAACAACATTCGAACGAACTGTATCAAGTTTGAGTTTGATTTGATACTAATTTGAAGGAACTCGTAGCACATACTACATATATCAATAGTCTCGATATCATCTGACGATTCAGATCTCTCAAGAATAAAATCGAATTGTTTTAGTTCACGAACTGTTTTGAACGAACCGACTCTAGTTTGAGTTTGATTCAAAATCATTTCGAACTAGTTTGATTCGATTTGAAATTAATTTCGAACTGAAATCGAACGAACTAATTTTAAACTTTTCTCGAATCGAACTCGAACGAATTACGAATTACCAATCTTTCTTATAGTCCTAGCTCAAATACTTAAAAGGCATTCGTTTCATACTTTCACGTATCAGACACCAAATGGATATATCTACCTGCCATGTGCCACCTCTACACTGGTCTTCTGAACTTTATATATCCATCTTTCAACTGGGAGAGAGGAATTCAAATCTGTTATCGCGCTATACATTCAGCACAGAAAATCGAGATCTTTAAATTGCTTTGAATCGTACGAACTAAATTTTAAAAATACAGATTTTCTGAATTAAATCTGAATCGTTCATTATTTACAATACAGTGAATTATGAATGTCCGATCTGTACTGTGCAGTGAATCCAAACTATCTCTTTTGATTCTCTTGCAATCTGAAACGGGCAATTTTGCAAACTGCCTTGTTTTTGAAAAATTCACTCAAAATGCTGTTCTTCTAATATATTTGCCAAATTGCTCTTGTGGGCCCAATTTGTTGTACCGTTTAACTTTCATTTCCCTTTCTTTTTAGTTACTTTCTCTAATATTTAAAATATATGTGAGAACAAAGCCATGTTATCTTCATTAACAAATAATTTGTCTGTTATTAATTAAGTTCACTACAAACTATTAGAACACTTCTAAAGAACTAAGTTAAGTTCTTTACAAAATATTATAGATAAAAAATTGTTTCATTCATTACGTTAGTTTGATAAAAAATAGATTAGTTGATGAAAAAACTATGATACTTGTTATTCATTTCTTTTATAATAAACAAATATATTCATTACGTCCATATCTTAGTATAATAAAAAATATTACAGTATAAACAAATTAGTAAAATTATGTTATTCATTTCTTTTATTAACAAATAAAATTAAACAAATGCTCTTATAAGATGAAACTACATAATCATTAATATATCTGAAATTATTTTGTATAATATTAAACTTATTGCAAGTAAAATAGAATTATGTCACTCTTTTTAACAATAGTTAATTAATTATTTTAGTGTCATGAAAAAATCATTATTAGACTTTTTTCTTTTCTTTTTATAAACAAGTATTTATTAAACTATTGTCATTGTACAAACAAAATTACATAATCAGTCATATATCTTAAATTATTTGTATAATATTTAAATTACTATAAGTACAACAAAGTATAAAAAATATTTTTATATAAGTACATAAATATATTGTGTATAATATTAAAATTTAAATCTATATATTTTTATTAGACTGCTCTAAATAAACCATTATAACTACATAACACTATAACAACTTTATTTTTAAATTTCAAAATTATACAAAACAGAAGTTCAAAAATAAATATGGCATACAACTAATACTTTATTTTCATTTATAATATTTTGTTATGAATTTAACTTAATGCTTTAGAAGTTACCTAATAGTTTGTTGTGAATCTAATTAGTAACAGATTTGATTTTTCTCATGCATATTTAAAAGTTAGAGAAAGAAAATCAAATTGAAGGAAAATGAAGGTAAGGTGGAGTAAATTGGACCCCACAAGGGCAATTCGGCAAAAATATTTGAAGAGGGGCATTTTCAGAAAACTTCTGAAAAGGAAGGGCAGTTTATAAAATTGCCCATCTGAAACACTCTTCAATACCATTTGGATAATTTAATACGGTGTTACCATGTCCGACTCAAGGACCCATTAAGGTGGGTCCATCTAATCAGTTACACTTAAATAGAAATATAGAATTGTGCTTGAATTTACACAAGATAGATTAATTTTTTCACCTTTGGTTTGATTTTTTGCAGAAACGGGAGGATCTTAAGCCGAGGAAGTGGAAAAGAAACGACAAGAGGAATCGGAGAAGAAAGGACAAAAATACTCCAAGAGTGGTATATGATTCGACCGAGGTTAAACCTCGTTTTATTTCTTTGTTGCCAAACTTATTTAGGAGCTCTGTGGATATGTTTTCTTGGCAATCTTTCGTTTTGGTTTCATCTTCTGTTTGTTCTTTGTTTTAGAACTTATATAGCAGCTCTATGCATGTACTTTCTTGTAAACTTTGGATTTTGATTTCATCATTAGAAATGCTAGCTGTTGATCCTCGTCACAGTTATCTGACATTGCAAAATTACATCGAATGTCAACAAGTTGTGTGTTTGTTTCTGTACGCGTGTGTGTGTGTTATACGGACTTTTTATATTTTCTCTGTGCAATAGTTTTTCTTAACATTTATTGATTTCTTGGTTTCCAACTAGTTGGTGTACAATTATCTTGGTCACCTGATTTGAGGATTACAAAATAACGCTCCTGAGTAGAGATCGTTTTTTTTTTCTTTTCCTTTTGCATTGTGAAGTGCAGATAGATTTGGCAATGGCCAGCATAAATATCACTGTCAGAGAAGAAGCATCAATGCCTACGGAGCTTAGCAAGGGCGAGGCCGTTGAGTCCCCTAAGAAGGTTTTCACTTAAACCCTTTCAAGTTTTGATTATATTGCTAATATAATTGCTGCTATCATATACTAACCACAATGATTAATGTAGAAGGTAGGGAATGAGCAAACTCCTCCAAAAGCCAAGCACGGCATTATTAGTTCAGTCTCCACGCACCAGTCGGCTAAGCAAGGCACTGAACAAGATCCCAATAATAAACTAGAGGTAATTTTCTTCATTTCTATTCCTATATTTGTTCTTTTCTTTTAACAAAGTATTGTAAGCATACAAAACAATTACAGGAATTAGCAAATAGGTCTGAAACTTCTCACACCCCAGTCGGCAGGGCCAGAACTATTTTTTGAGTATAATGTTGCATTTCCTACAAAATGGTCTTGTTTGGCTTGCAACATTTTAATAAATTGTACTAAAATCGGTTCAGAGAAATAGAATGGAAGCACAAGAGCTTATACTTTTCAGTTCTGGTTGGTAGACAACTTGTACAGAAATACAGAAATGCTTCTAGCTATATACTTTTAATACCATACTTAATCTGTTCATTTTTCTCCTTTTTCCTTAAACAATGTATCATTTTGAGATCAGGGGTAGAAAATACAGAAATGCTTCTGGACCTATTACTTAGTTATTTCTCTTATTTCACCAGAGTACATATTTGTATTTGCCATGTTTACTGGTTTTGAACGAGGTTACAAAGGTTAAAAGATAGCAGACAAAAAATTAAAAAAATATGAAGAGCCTAGAAGAATTTTTTTTTTCCTGAATCTGAGATCTATGGCCCACTACAAACACCAGCTTCTAGCTATATATTTTATCATGTTTCTAAGCACACTATGTTTTGTACTTTAGATAAAAGAAGAGGCCACCACGAATTCTGTAGATACCATTGAGAATATACATGTAGCTAAAATGGAGCAGCAGATTTCATCTGAAAGTTTAAAGGAGAAGATTTCTCCTGAAAACTTAAAGGGTGAGCTGATTGAATATGACTTCTTAAGTAACTGGCCCGAGGAATCCTCTGAAAAGAATCAAAAGATAGAGGAGGAACCGATTGAAGATGACTTCTTAAGATTGAGCTTGAGTTCTTAAGTAGCTGGGATAAGAACATTATTTGATAAAGACTAATTTTGTGATGTAGGTTTTCTTTTTTTTTTGTAACCTGTGTTTTGTCATCATTTGGACCATTTCTGCTTTTACTTTTCTAGTCCTTTTCTTTTCTTTCAAAAGGATTTGTGAGGAATTAGCTTCAGTTTAAGTTGTGAACTTGTGGAATGAATGAAATTGTTGGTTTGAAATTTCACAGGTTTTCTTACGTCCATGATGTATTTAGTTTGAAATTGCTAATAGTTTTGCGAAAGAGATGTTTTTCAGCAAGTTTGAATGAGAAACTTTATGTTAATGACATGTTCTACTTGTAAAGTGGTTGATCAAGAACAAGGGTTTACAGTATTCATATCAGGATGTACGAAAACCTTAGTAAATGGCGGCAAATGTAATAGTCTCACATTAACATATCAGTTTGCATTGCTTAGATTCCAACACAAGATAATAGGACTAAACTGAGATCAGTTGCATGTTGGTACCAGTGATTCAGAAACTCAGAAGAATCGGTACCAGTACATATAGCAGAATGGTACATAGTAAGTACTAAGTATAAAAAGGACATATTTTCACCCTGACGAAAGTATATACTGTAATTAACGCATAGATTGACAATGTATATATAACTATAGTCTATAGACAACATTGCATCAAATGAAATTACAGGCACATGAAACTTAACCTTGCATATTTAGCAATTATACATTCCAAGACATATTCGGCTGCTGTCAGTAGACTAGGATTTATTTTGATAGCAAAGAAAGCACATACCAGATGTCAGGTGGAGAAATGGATTTGGGAGACATTGTGAGGGAGACGAAGTGATGGGCCTCGTTAATGGGCCGGGATGAATTAAGAAAGAACAGGAACAGGTGTGGCTGGCAGTTGGGCCCCACAGAGCAGGTTGAACGACGTGAAGCCGTGAAGGGACCCCAGCTCCTCTAATTCTATTGCGGGTGAGATCCAGCCGATCTGACATGGTCACACGGCAGCTATAGCTATGGTTAGAGGCGAAACGGAACGGCAAAAAAATAAGGAAGTAGGGGTCTGATGACTGATGAGTGGGGCCTTGAAGTCAGAGAGAGTGAGTCGGCGACATAGATGTGCAACAAATGGAAGAATGGGGTCCAGATTGTTAACCCGCTTTATTTATTATCACTAAGAAGTGGGCTTAAAACTCCAAAGGTTAAGTCTTGTCTAGTGTAGTGTAGTGTAGTAGTGAGACACAAAGTTTTTATGGAAAAAATCTGAAGTTCAAGCTCCGTCGTCAGGAACTATCTTGAGAAGATTTTTCAAATTTATTTTCTGCTTTGTATATTAGTGTGTGTTGTAAGCATACGAACAATGAATTAAAAAAAACTCGAAAGTTTCTGATCAATAATCACTGATCAACGTGCTTTTAAAGAGTTTGTATGACGATGCTATTTTTCCTCAGGTGTGCAGTGTGATCCCGAGTTGCGCAGTGGAGGTGAATAATGCAGGATGATTGTAAGTAGTATGGCAATGAATTTAAGCGGTCCCCTAATCAGGGATATATTTTTGAATTTCTAGTAGTGTCTATAATATTTAAGGCTTTCAAATGTTAATTTTAATAAATTACTCGTCAAATTTTAGTTAATGATAACGCTCAAGTTACGACTTAGATATGACCACCCAACAAATTAATTTACCACCTAATTTTAATTGGTAAAAAATTTGGATACTTCAAAAGATGGGCACTCTTACTCATCTGGATCATTCAATTTATCGAGATTGGTGAAAATTGATTCACTTTAATTTTTTTTGCAAATAATTACTTTTCACCAATCTCGATAAATTGAATGGTCCAGATAAATTAGAGTATCCAATGTATCAATCTTTTGGAGTATCCAAATTTTTGCCATTTTAATTTTAAATTTGAATCATCAAAAGACCTTATGTTTATAAGTATAAAATTTAATTTAATTTTAGTTTATGAACTTAATTTTTGTAGAAGTTGGCAGTTTTATTTTTTCAAAAAAAGCATAGATACTTGATTAAATATTGGATTTTATTACTATGTTCCTCTCGTAAATTTTCTTTTGCTGATTATCATTCATATATCAAATATCAATCATTGGTTTATTAAAGGAAAAATAAATATAGCATTCATTGTTTTATAGTTTTTATATCCATAGTAATGATAAAAGAAGATTGAATTTGGGATTTCAAATATCTTTGTTGGTCCAACAATGAATACATACCGTTAGATTTCGTTTAAATTCAATTACAGTCGTCAGATTCAATTAGCTCATGAATTCACTTTCACCTCTCGACAATGTCGCTGTCTAAAGCTTTTTATTGATCGCCGGCGCATCCCTCCTCGCAAGTCGATTAAAATTTAAATTCAATTCAGAAAAAAGAAAAGAAAGGAACCCCTACCTTTTCCATTGCTCTCTCTCCTCTCTTGAAAAATCCGACCGCCTCATCTCTTTCCGGTTGGTCTATGATTTTTGTTATAATATTTTAATGAAAGAGAAAGAAAGAATGAGCAGAAAATATTTTTTCTATATCACAACAACACAATACAATTTTGTTTCTTTGCTCACTTGCAATTACAAATGACAACCTCTCTATTTATAGACTATAAGGTGTCTCTTAGATATTCTATGATATAAATGTCATTAACCATAACACAAGTTTGTATGACATCTCCTAGAAATACTACTTATTAATTAACATAGAAGATCACAACTATCATTTGCATGTATTGCACATCCCAACATGACCCTTGAAATCTTAACCAATTAATTAACATAGAAAACATATAAATATTAATTTCAACACTCCCCCTTAATATTTGTATTTGTCATCCCCAATAATTCTCTAAGGTACACAAATTTATCACACAAAAGTGCCTTGGTGAAAATATCCGCTAATTGATCTCCGGTCTTCACATTCTTGATCATAACCTCTTCATCCTCAACAACTTCTTTAATGTAATGATGCTTGAACTTGATATGCTTGGTTCAGCTATGAAACACTGAATTCTTCGACATTGTGATTGCCGACTTGTTGTCACAAAAGAGAACCGTGGTCATGTCTTGTTTCTCCCCCATGTCACCTAAAATCTTTCTCAACCAAACCACTTGTTTAGTTGCTTCACTTGCCGACACGTATTCGGCTTCTGCAGATGAATGTGTCACTCTCTCTTGCTTCTTTGATGCCCATGAAAAAATACCCGACCCGAGTGTAAAGCAATACCCGGATGTACTTTTCATGTCATCCATACTTCCAGCCCAATCACTATCACAAAATCCAAACAACTCAACATCTTCTCTTTCATTTCTTTTAAACATTAGACCATATTCTTTAGTACCTTGTATGTACCGCAACACTCTCTTTGCAACTCCAAAATGTGTTTTGCTCGGTTGATGCATAAACCGAGACAATAATCCCGTAGCATACATAATATCGGGTCTCGTAGTGGTAAGATATAACAAACTCCCAACCAAACTTCTATATTGTGCCGAATCGGCATCACCACTACCATCTTCTTTTACCAACTTCTCGTTCACCAACAATAGCGTCATCACCGGATTACAATTCTCCATTTTAAACTTAGAGAGAATATTTTGTGCATATTTCTTTTGAAAAATAAAAACTCCGTCTTTCCTTTGATGAATTTCAATTCCCAAAAATAATGCAACAAACCCAAATCATTCATCTCATATCTTTTCATCGTGTCATCTTTAAACTCATGCATCATTCCTCTCATCATTTCCGGTAAAAATTAAATCATCAACATAAAGAGAAACAATAAGCATACCGATTTCACCATGTTTGACATAGAGTATTGGCTCACTTGGACTTCTTCTAAATCCTTTTTCGGTGAAGTAATTATCGATGTTGCCATGCCATGTTTGACATAGAGTATTGCCAACAACACAAAAATTACATCATGCATAAACATCACTTAACCTTCTCATTTTTATCGGAGTAGAGCTTGGAGTAGATGAACTCGACCCGACATTCATGGTTGGAGAAAATGGTTGTTCTTCTTGTTCTTCATCTTCATTTTCATGCAGACCACTTGTTTCATCAATTTCTAGTGAAATAGAAATAGACACACTTTCAACATTCTTTTTTTCAAAATTCCACTTGTCTTTTTCACTAAAAATCACATTCTGACTTTCAATCACCTTGTTTCTTTTCAAACTAAAGAGTCTATAGCCCTTTGACTTGGTACTATAGCCAACAAACACACACTTCTCACCTTTGTCTTCAAGCTTGTTTCTCATTTATTTTGGACATGCGCATAGCAAACGCACCCGAACACTTTCAATTGATTCACCGATGGCTTTCTACCACCGCTCCATGCTTCAAATAGTGTCTTGTTCTCAACCGCCTCAGTGGGACACCAGTTTAACAAGTAAACCGCCGTGTATGTCGCCTCCATCCAAAATATCAAAGGCAACCCCTTCTCCTTCATCATTGTTCTTGCTATTTCAACAATAGTTATATTCTTTCTTTCCGCAACACCATTTTGCTTCGGTGTAAAACCAATCGTCACTTGTCTTTAAACACCAATATCCTCACAAAATTTGTCAAACTTCTTTGAGTTATACTCACCACCCCTATCACTTCTCAACTTCTTCAACAATCGACCACTTTGCCTTTCAACCATCTTCTGAATTTTTTTTAAAAACCGAAAAAGCTTCCGATTTTTGTCTCAAAAAATACACCCAACACATTCGAGAAAAGTCAATGAAAGTAATAAAATGCCGATTTCCTCCATGTGAGTTTGTGCTCATCAGCCCGCAAATATCGATGTGAACAAGCTCTAAAGGTTGTTTTGCTCGCCATGCCTTCTTCTTTGAAAATGTCTCTCAGTATATCTTACCAAGAGCACACGCCTCACACACATCTTTCTTTTCTTCAATATTCGGCAAGCCGTACACCATATTTTTTCTACTCAACAACTTCAAGCTTTCAAAGTTCACATGCCCAAGCCTCATGTGCCACAACCATGACACATCTTCTACATCAATCTTCAAAACAACACTTCTTGCGGGATTGAGAGTGAGAGGAAAATTTCTATGCGGCTCCATGCACACCGTCACCATCAATTCTCTTTTCTTTTCTAACTTGTCATAAATCTTGCACGTCTCCCCTTCAAAATGAACTGCATGACCATGCTCGATCAATTGTCCAACACTAAGCAAATTTTGTGCCAATTCCGGCACAAGCAACACATCATGAATCAACATTCTATCATTCTTGGAATTAACGTCAATCGTACCTTTGCCCTTTGACTTTACAATCGCACCATTATCCATTGTGATATGAGTAGTGGCAGTCGTATCAAGCTTGCAAAAGATTGTTTCATCACCTGTCATGTAGTTACTACACCCGCTATCAACAAACCAAACATCATCATTCTTCTCCACCGCCGCTTGACATGCATAAAAAGTACTTTCATCATTCTTCTTTTCACCTTCATTATTCTTTTTTTCTTCGATGTAGTTTGCTTGCTCGCCATTCTTCATTTTACAAAACTTCTCTATATGTTCAAATCTCTTATAATGATGACATTGAGGCCTCCCTTTATTTTTACAAAAAATTTCTATGTGACCTGGCATCTTGCAATGGTGGCAAGTTTTTACTTCACCACCTTGGTTGTTGCCTCCACCACCATAATTGTTGCCTCTACCTCCTCCTCTACCAAAATTACCTCTACCTTTATCACCACCATGACCACCACAGGATGCATTCCCATTGTTTATACTTTGGTTACCCGACTCCTTAACATTCACTTTTGTTTGAAAGGCACTTTCAAATAATTGTTCGTCATTTCTACTCATTCTTTGCCCGTGTATCTCAAGAGAGCCCATCAAGTCATGTACACTTAAGATCGAGAGGTCTTTAGTTTCTTCAATAATCGCCACAATGTTATTGTATTTGGGAGAAAGACTAATGAGATTTTTTTTGCACACTATCTTGTCACCTAAATTTTCACCCAAACTTTTAATTTGGTTCACTAACTAAATCAACTTTGAAAAATATTATTTCAAGCTCTCTTTCTTCTTCATTTGTAAATTCTGAAAATTCTCTTTAAAGTCAAAAGTTTTACACTTCTAACTTTGTCGGTACCTTGAAACTCTTGTTGCAAACACTCTCATGCCATCTTATGATTCTTGTAATAAATTCCTGTAATAAATTATCATACAAATATTCTTGTAATAAATTTCTTCTTTTGGATTTATTCAGCCATCTGGCCTCTACAATTCCAACTTATGATTCTAACCATTATAAACTAAGATGATGTCTCTGAACTATCTAAAACTAATTTACTAATATCTAATAATTCTTGCTAATATCTACTCTACCCCCAGATTTAGTAATAGAAGATTTTTCCACTGAAAACTGAAACCTATCTCTCAATAATGATCTAAATTTACTTTAAAGTTTCTAGTCTAATTTTCTCAGATTTTCTGATTAGAAACCACAAATTGCATATAAATATATAACTTCAGAATATGTTAGAGATGCAAGGAAATTGATCTACTATAGATACTATATTAATGAGAGACAAATAAGAAATTTTACCTTAAGAAGTATTCTTCAGTTGAATTATGAGACTCCTCTTGGGCTTAGATTCTATCTTCTTGATCTCAGATGACCTTGCCTTGTATGCCTTACTTCATTCCCCCCCTTTAAGGAGAAGTCATTTCACAATCTTTTTTTCCATTCAAAGCATCTACAATCTCAATTTCCATCCCAAATTTCTCATGTTCTCCTAAATCATCCTCAACAACAGTCTTCTGAGTCTGATCAGGCCAAGCTTCCCAATTTGCTGGACCAGATGGAATATGAGGGAGAATGATTGAGAGAGAGGAAAAAGTTTAGCTTTTTTAGGGGCAGAGGAGCTAGTCTTAGGTGGGTTATTGACTGGTACAACACTAAACTCAGTCACTAACAACTTGAGTCTTATCTTTTCCTTTGGAAGAGGAGGGGATACTGGATTTTGGAGAGGATTTACTGGAAATTGGTTTAGATGGGGGTTTTCTATTTGGATCTGAATTAGAACCTAATCCAGAAAATTTCTTCCACATTATATTTTTATATTTATTCCTCCAGAGATCAACATCAGTGCTAGCATGAATCTCTTTATCAATTTCAATCTGGAGAAAGTAAAAATTTCTCTCATGCTCATTGTCAAAGAGCATATGCCTACCAGATGGAATAACATTCTTGTTAGGAACACCAATTCTCAGACATAAAATAGTAAAGTCAGTGTGTTGATTACACATGGAATCAACCTTAATGAGAAACACTCCTAACTCCTTAGCTATTCTAGTAAACTCACAATCCTTCCAGAATTCAGATGGATCACCATTAGGCATTTTTGGGATAGCATGGTTTGATAGCATTTTTGGGATCGCCATTAGGCATTCTAGTAATGGCAGGCAGTGATTTTAACCCATACAAGAATAGTATCAGCAGGTTTGATAGCATGGTTTTTTGGGATTAACTTTCAATAAGAAACCTAACATCCCTAAGCCAGGTTTGTTTACTATGGATCGCTATTAGGCATTTTTCCTCATTAAATGGCTCTATCATGAAAGACCTATTTGGAATTGCACGAGCTATCCAGTTCCAACCAAGGATCAAAATATGGCTTGCTAAATGGGATTATAAAGATAACACAATGGCCTCCTTCATCCCTAATCACTAAGATTTTTCTAAAAGTTAACCTAAACTAAATAGTATCCGGTGCGTCTGTGAAGAAAATGGGGGGATGCTGATTTGCTTCTTCAACAGCTTTGAGTGAAGGAGGAAAATTTAAAATTTTCATAGCTATTCTAGTACAACTACTCGATTTATGACCTACTTTTTCACAAGAAAATAAATAGAGGGATTCCTACACTAGGAAGCACTATGCCTTATCTCTCTGCAATTGAAACAAGCAGATCTACCCCTATTCTGAGCTTCTCTAAGTGATGCAAGTTCAGAACTAAGTTTGCTAAGTAATAAAGTCATAATTATCGATCAGATTTAGATCTTTGTGATTATGAAAATGAAGATTAGATTTAGGTAGGAAAGGCAGAGATGCTACTGTCTAAGCGAAAGATCTATTACGATCGATAAAGGGATGAGATGGTGAAGCGATGTGATTAGGGAAATGAAATGGCGGAGGAATCGAAGCAGTGTTCTGGGGAAAAGGTGTAGGAGGTGAGTGGGGTTTTGACTGTAGTAAATGAGAAGCTATCACCAGATTACTTTGTAAGTGGGGTATTTCTGGATGAGATGGCAGACTAGTTCTAATCAGAAATGAATGAGGCGGAGAAACAACGACAAATGAAGAGACATGAGTGTTGAGTGGGATCTATGTGGCAAAATGGAATTTTCTACATTCTTAGATTGTAACAATGGATACGCTGTAGAATCTCTGAATGTCAAACTAGGAGCTTTAGATTTGTCAGGAAGTAGAGAAGCAAATAATTCAGATAGAAGATTCAAAGAAGATCCTATCTCCTTGACTGTGTCGAATTTCAGAGAGATACTCTTAATATTAGATTGCCATAGAGAGTAAAAAGACCAAGAAACAAACTTGACACTCTTTTCTTGAAAATCTGGTGAACTAGACAGAAGTGATAAATTGGCTAACATGGTAAGAAGTGAATTGAGTTAGAGTAGAGAAGAGACAAGAAAAAAATTCTACAAAAAATCAAAATGTAGAAGGTCGCCGGAGATGAGAGAGACGGCGACGTCACCCAAGAGCTAATTTTTACTCGAATTAACTGGCAAATATTAATACATTATAGAAAGATATTTATATAATGCGATTGTACAACAGTGGACCATAGGGGTGTAAACGGATCGGGTTGGTGGGATTTCGTAGAGGTTTTCAACTCGTTAGTTGTCATTCAGGTTGTAGATTTTCAACTCGTAACCAACCAACCAAAAATAAAAACCACCCAAATTTTCTTTTATTTAGACGGTTGGGTTTTTCGGGTTTCGTAGAGGTTTTCAACTCGTTAGTTGTCATTTGAGTTGTAGATTTTCAACTCGTAACCAACCAACCAAAAATAAAAACCACCCAATTTTTCTTTTATTTAGACGGTTGGGTTTTTCGGGTTTCGCGGGTTTCACACAATATAGTATTTCGTACAAAATTTTTGCTTGAGTGTTGGGTAACATACAACTAACAATGAAAAAAATTCAACGTACTGCCATTAATAGTTCAATACTAAAAAGTTTCTAATATCACTCAAACAACATAATGCAATCATAAGAAATCAAATTGCCAGTATCCGATCAAATTAATATCGGGTTTGGAAAACATGGAATCATAACCAATCATATAAAAATTGAATCCACGTTTTTTCGGTTCGGGTCGGTCGGATATGTCGGGTTAATCGAATTAATCAAGTTGAACTTACACCCCTAGTGGACCACATAATAATTTGAAATGCAAATTGCATGATTTGATTAACATACTTCAAAACAAGCAAGACATCCATAATTGTTGCTTAATTTGTAATTATAAACTTCATATATATGCAATTTATTAATATCTTAACACTGCTTACACTCAATATAAAAATAAAACGGGACCAGTAGTTACTGATAACTCCAAATAAAGCCCTTGTACTTCATAAAAGCAAGATGTGTGTAAAATCTATAATTTTTTATTTAAAGTATTGCCCACTAATTACTTTTTGACCCGAGCATTATATGGGATGGTCGTAAGTCTTAACAAAACAAAAAGGGATAAACAAACAAACAAACAAACCAACCAAGTGAAAAAGGTTTAATTGCAAAAGTCACTAGTTGGCATTTTCCATTATTCCATATGCAAATTACAAAATATGGAATTCATGCCAGGGAACAGTTACTTTCACGCCAGTGCGCCGCATTTTATGGTTGGTTAGTTAACCTTGCAACACCAGAGTCGGTTTTTTCGGAACGGAATCTGGTGCTGCGCGGGACGGTGTAGCACAGCATCTGAATCGTCTGATTTTCACTGATTGCATCAAGATTCGTGCCAAAGTATAAATGTCTTTCTGATTTTCATCGCTGACGGTCGATCGCGAAATTGACGATCGATCCGGACCGTCCATTTGTTGTAGTGCGCTACTGTGCTACAGCAGATTCAGGTCCGTTTTTTACTCTCCACGCATGCTTCTTTCCCCACCTCCTTTTCTCTGTCCATGGAATGGAATTCTGATCTCTTGCTAGTGTTGATATGGACAACCACGCCACGCCTAGTGATATTTTATCCTTTGGTTACTTGACTTGTGTTTTTTTTTTTTTTGTGAATTTATGGTCGTAGGAAAAAAATGTTTGGGTGAGTCTTCAATACTCTAATATAGATAGAGCGGAGTCACAAAATTATAAAATGATGAATAATTTTAGTTTATACAATTTTACTGTAGGTCATCGAGTAATTGCAGATAAAAAAGTGTGTGTGTATATATATATATATACAAGGTGATATGAATAGTTAGTGAGTACTCGTGCGATGTGTTTTTTCGCTGAATTGCTTTAATTAAGACCAAATCAAGTAGCTCAATAAATTTTTCATACTAAAATTTAGTAATAAATCAAATTTCATTATTTTTAGAGCTTCGAGATAATTTTTAAAAACAGTCTTGAAGAGATCGTTTTTAATATTAAACATGAATGTTTTTAAAAAATAGCTCGAACGCTCTTAAATCACGAAATTTGATTTTCTACTAAATTTCAATATGAAAAATTTATTGGGCCACTTAAATTAATCTAAATTAAAGCAATCCAAAGAAAAAAAACATAACATGAATGCTCATTAACTATGCTTATCAGATTCTATATATATAGAGGAGGGATCCGTAGTCGTCTTCCATTTCGTAGCCGCTCGCAACCGCTCCATCATACCAAGTGTAAATCATCGATCCGGATCGTTGAAAACATTCTCCATACTAATATAGACTTGGAGACCAAATTTTATATTTTTTGGAATTTTTTTACTATTTTATCGAAAGGGTTGAAAATTGAATGTTTGTAAATCGTTAGATAAATAAATTTTCAATCCATCCGATAAAATAGTAAAAAAATTCAAAACAATGTAAAATTTGGTTTCCAAGTCTATATTAATATGAAGAATATTTTCAACGGTCCGAATCGGTCATTTACATTTACTACCATGGAGCGGTTGGAAGTTTAGCGGCTACAGATCCCTCCTCATATATATATATATATATATATATATATATATAGAACTGGGCTATGGTGCTTGATCAAGCACCAAGGGGTCGGTGCTTGATCAAGCACCAAGGGGTCGGTGCTTGATCAAGCACCAAGGGGTCGGTGCTTGATCATCAAATCTCACAAACGGACCGTTAAAATTTCGATTTATCATGCTCAATAATTTCTTTGTATCAAAATCTTGCGTGATACCAAAATTTTCTATTTTTTGAATCTTGTAAGTATTTGTTTTAAATTTTTGAAAATGACTAAAAAATAGTAATAAAAATAATCAAGGCTTATACAAAAGTATTCATTTAATTATCTACTTTTGTGCATACGAAACTCGAATTACGTGAACAATTGAATTGAATGAATACTTCATAAGACCTTGGTCTTACGGGTACTCACCGCATACGATAGGTGAATCCCATGAGGCATGATGGCAATGTCGATATTATATCAAACAAAAGTCATATCCCGTCAATTGGGTTCCACTGCGAATCAATAGCAAATAAATGCAATGCTTCGATCAGCTCTATA